>BMAC01000014.1:2492872-2522579 GCA_014905375.1 Phtheirospermum japonicum | reverse complement strand
CGGTTGGCTTGCCTTGGCGTGCGCCAAGGTCCCTGGCACGGGATGGCGTGGCTTGGCACGTCTTGGCGATCATTTCAGAATGTTTTGACATTTTGGAGCTAATTTTTGGCGCGGATTGGCACGTCTTGGCATGCCCAGACTAACTTTGGCTCGAGCCAAGGTCAGGCCAAGGACCAATTTCACCTTCTTTCCAAAATCTAGTAAAAGTCACACCAATCCACAAATTAATTGAACACTTTTAACCTAATCAAGTATAAAATCAAAGTAAAATGGGAAAACAACCAAATAACTCAACGAAACTCGATTCAAAACTACTATAATCAACACCAAACCCTAATTAAAAATACGAGAAAAATACCACAATTTCATGCAAAACAGGCGTCGGCCGGGTCCGTCCCTCCAATAACGTTTTTTTTTTAAATTATGGTGGTTTTCAAAAGTTTGAAATTGTTGGGGATGGGGGTTTTGAAATGAAATGTGGTGATCGGTATGTGGATGTTATGTTTAATTATATTTTGTTTATATTGTATACATGTGATTGATTGGTTAATATTGTCGTTTTCAAAATTCTGAATGATGAATATAATAAGAACAATAGGGAGTTTGATTAAATTTTTTTGTAAGTATTAAGTATGAAATGTTTCCTTTTCCAATACGTACCTTAGAACTTATAATAATAATAATAATGATAATAATATAACAAAAATAACAATTTAACATACTTAAGTAAAATATAATCAAACCTCCAATAATTTATAATAAGTCTCTTAAATTCTCTGATTTCACATACCAGAAAAATAAAATTAATAATAATAATAATAAAACCAAAAAAATAATAATTTAACATACTTAAATAAATATAATCAAACCTCCAATAATTCATAACAATTCTCCTAAATTCTTTGTTTTCACATACCAAATTAATATTTATCCTATAATCTTTTTAGACACTGTCAATTCCTTGACCGTCTTAACAGCACCTGATTTCTCGTGATTCAAATCCTCGATCTCTAAACTCATTTTCACAATCATAGTGCCCTGTTTTTAGAGCATCGAACAGATAGTTAATCTCATTATTAATTAGAGATTCATAAATAAGTAAAATTAAATTTAATAACAAATCTAGCATTTGACACACGATTGAAAAACTGTTCATAATAATTTCATGAATTTTATCCTGTAAATTTTTTGGTATTGAAAAGTTGGGGTGAAGTGGAAACATGTGTATATTAGTTTTTTTGTTAGACTACGTATATGATTAGTACTAACAGTTGTTCCTAGTTCTCTAGCTTATTTATATATTCATTTCTTATGAATACACTTCAGCTAACTTATCAAACTCTTATTATTTTCTCAGTCACAACTCATCGATGATTTTATTAGCCTCAGTCAATAATTTCTCGATCGTCTTTTGAAAAACACATTTTTTTTAAAACTGAAATATGTAAAAGTGAACATGATAGTGCAAGTTCTGGTGTAAGGGCAAAGAAATAAATACCATGAAATTAAACTCGTGGTTGTTGTGCTTCCTTTTCATGGTATTTATTTTTTCGCCCTACTCCAGGACTTGCATTATCATGTTCACATTTACATTTTTCAAATTGTTTTAAAAAAAAATATTTTAAAAAGACAATCGAGGAATAACTGGATGAGACTAATAAAATTATCGATGACTTGAGGCGAAGAAATAATTAGAGCCTGATAAATTAGTTGTTTGAAATGTGATCATAAGAAATAATTATATAAAGAAAACTAGAAAACTAGGAACAACAACCACTACGCTTCATATAAGAAGTCTAACAAAAGAACCAATATAGTCATGTTTCCACTTCACCCCAACTTTTCAACACCAAAAAAACATTTTAGGATAAAATTTATGAAATTGTTATGATCAGATTTTCGATCGTGTGCCAAATGTTAGATCTGTTAATTAATTTAATATTTCATATTTATGAATCTCTAATTAATAATGAGATTAATTTTCTGTTCGATGCTCGGGTAACTGATAAAGCGCAAAAAATAGGTCACTATAATTGTGAAAATGAGTTTAGAGACCGATGATTTGAATCGCGAAAAAATCAGATGTTGGTTGTGTGTAATAAAATTATTCATATTTACCGACGGACTCGAATTTCGTCGGTAATATTAATTTTTTTTATTTTCTAATTAATTACCGAGGGACACCGAAACCGTCGGTANNNNAATGATTGCCGGCGGGAACCTACCGCGGGCTGCACCCCTCATGAATGTCGCCGGTATTTGCCGATGGCCTGATAATCCGTCGGCAATTGAAATTATTGACGAAGAACTCGCTGACGCCGATGTTCCGTCGGTAAGTTGTTTACCGACGGATTTGGCCGTCGGTAATCTTAATTTTTTTGTAGTGATCACATAACTTTTAACCGTGCAAAAATATTCATATATTATCGCACAAAATATTCATAAACTATCGCACAAAATATACATATACCATAGCACATAACATATATATATATATCATCACGAAAACAAAAGCATCTTGCAGAGTGGGTTGGGTGCATCTAATAAATTGTATGTTACAACACCGAGCATACCAAAAATAGTTGGCGCATGCTATAAAAGTGCAATCGTGGAGCATGAATCCCATTTTTGAAGATCATGCGTTAAGCAACTTATGTTGCTCTACAAAAAAAAAAGTGCAATACCAAGAGGAAAAATCCACTTGATAATACCGAAAGATTAACCGAGGTCAAACTTTACCAAGATAATAACATTCAGTCGCTCGATAATTCCTTCAAACATTCGACACTAATATTTGTCGTCACTATTATCGAAAACTTATCGAAAAATTCTCGAGAGCACGTATACCGAGTGCAAATTTCCCTCAATGTTACTAAGGGTAGAATTATACCCTTGATATTATCGAGGGTATCTCATTGTCTTCGGTAACGTCGAGGGCAATATATACCCTCGGCGTAATTTGGTAAAAAGAAATTAAAAAAAAATTATAATATAGGTTTCGAGGGCATATACCCCTTGGTGATGTCTTCGGTTTTCTTTAAATTAAAAAAGAAAGAATATATAAAAAATATAATTACATTAAAATAAACTATATAATGCCATTTACGCACTTAAAACGATTTAACCTTACTTTACTATATAATTACCATCGAGTATGTACTTATTGACATGAATCATGCAATATGATCAATATTACTCAAAATACGATTGATCGACTTATTCCATTACAAATGTAATTAATGAAGTATCATTATTTTTGTGAAGATACCACAAGATTGGATTCGTTGTTTTAGAATCATATGAAATACTAATTGATCGGTAAATATATATATATATTTTTTTAAAATATTTATTAATTTTTTTTATGAGGCATTAAAATGCCTTGGTGTACCGAGGGGATGGGGAATTAATCCCCTCGACAATCATGAGAAATACTAATTGCTCTATGGCTCAGATCTCATTTCTACGCGCATCGCCTATAGTCAACCTGTGAAGTGTGAGTGACCGTCGCACATCCTTTGTGTCAGCATGTTGAGCCCTGTCTGGTAGCAGCCTCTCGACTACGGTGGCTAGGTTTTGGCACAAAGTGGCCCCATAGCCAGGTACATGGCCGCTCCTATCCAAGCTGTCAGCATAGTATATTCCACAAATTGGGATCAGGAACATTTACCATTCTTTAACCCAACCTATTATGGATGACTTAATTTGTTTGTTTTTTTTCATTGTTCACGGAAGTTGAAAAACAATAATTTGTTCCAACATTTTACCGCTCGTTAAACTATATATGAGTAATTGTTTAACATTTTAAATATTTAGACAGGGTTGGTGATTGAAAATATAAAAAGGAGGGAAAAAAATTATATTTGTAATGTTGTGTAATAATATTAGTTGAAAAAAAAATGATGATTTTTAATTAAAATGTGCAACTGAATGTGAATGGCTAAATAGTGTTTTCTTAAAATGAAAAATAGAATATCACAAGCAATGACATCCAAGCGCTGCCTAGGGATGACAATGGGGATGGACGGGGGCGGGTACGTCTACCCCCACCCCAATCCCCACTTGAAAAAGTCATCCCCATCCTTGTCCCGTCCCCACTTAAAATTAAGCGGGTATTTTCTTCCCCGCCCACTTGGATATATTAGTTGTCCCCGCCCCCACCCGCAATACCCCATCATCCGCTCTTTTCCGTATACCCGACTCGTACTCGCTTGTACCCGCCTACATATTATATTAGTTAAAAAATTAAAAAAATAAATTATGAAACTTGATTTTTAGGTCTACTTAAATATAAAAAAAAAAATACAAGAAAATTCAAATAGTATGACAAACATTTAGTCTATTACATTTAAAAATTGTTCAAAATATAAAAAAAAAATATTTAAATAATAATATATGCGGGTTTGAAATGGGTCTCAAACGGGGACGGGTACCCGCGGGTACCCGGCGGGGGGAATATTATCCCCAACCCGTACTCGCCTCCACAAAAACCCGCAATTCCATACCTGCCTCCATCCCCATCCACGCTTAAAGCGGGTAATCCCCATCCCCGTTGGGGTGGGGGCGGACGGGTCCCCATTTTAATGGTTTATTGTCATCCCTAGCGCCGCCTTCTAATTCCAGCTCCAGCACAAACATAAGGTCATGGGAAATTTCTATTTTGGTCCATTATATTGGTCACATTCCAAAAAATGTACGTTAAATTGGTCATCATGAATCATATCTGCTAAGTTAACCAATTTATAAAAAAAGGTCCAAAAAAGCTTGATTGGAATTTTTTTTTCTAGTGGTATTATTCTATATTTTCTTATCAGTTTTCTATAATTATAAAAATTAAATTAAAGAGAAAAATATGTTTTGCTCAACCTTTTCTTTTTCTATTTTTCTTTTCTCTTTCTGTTAATCTAATTATAAATTTAATCAATAAAAATTAATATAAATTATTTATAAATATAAAAATAATATAAATACTAAAAAATATATAATAAATATGGAAATTTCAAAATTGAATTATAAAAGATTTTTCCATATATATTTTTATATATGTTTTATTATTTTTTAAGATTTATTTTATATTCTTATATTTATCTACGAGTTTATTAATTTTGTATTAATTAGAGTTTTAATAATATAAAAATTATATAAATTATTATATTAATTTTATAATTTTTAAAGATTTATATTATGTTAATATATTTATCACTGATTATTTTATTTCTTATTAATTTTATTAATTTGATTAAAAGAAAAGAAAATGAGGCAAAATAGGTTTTTGTCATAAATTTAATGTTAAAATAAAAGAAAAATGATAAAACAATATAGAATCATGCCACATCAGAAAATAAAATCGATTAAAATTTTTTTGGACTTGTTTTGATAAATTGGTTAACTTAGCAGATATGATTTGATGATGGCCAATTTAACGTGCCTTTTCTGAAATGTGGCCAATATAATGGACCAAAATGAACATTTTCTCTAAAGTTCATCAATTCAAACATGAAGCGTGAAACAAATCGCGTAATTTGTTCCATCTAACACAGGTGGTCGGATTGCAGTGTGTTCATGACCGTGTCTATCGTTTTCCCTCAAAATAAATAGAATCAGCACTTAATAGTATTAGGTGATGGCTCTGTTACCAATTAAAAATTTTGAAAGTTTTCAACAACTTGCTTGAATGTAATTTAAACACTGATATTAGTGGCGATATTGAGACATCCTTAATAACATATAAACACAGAAACTAATTTTGTCTGTGAGTTAAAGAAATTCACAGATCGCGACCTCAGGCCTGGAAGTATATTACTAGATATGAAGAAATTGTTTTACAATCAAATGAATGATGACATCTAGTAATCTATAGATCTATATATAAAAAAAGCTAGCATTTCTAAATATATTTTTCAAGATTTTTCCGCTCATTTCGTTTACTATTTATAGTAATTTATATTTATTATTTATATAATTATTTAGGTAAATATATTTTTGGGGAGTACGATTTATGTAAAGAAAATATTAAATATATAGAAGAAATATGAATAATTATAAATAAAAAATTGGAGAAATTGAAACAGAAAAAATATAAAGAAAATATAAAATATAAAAAACTATATAAAATAAATATATAAAGAAATTTAAATAATTATTTCATAAATTGGAAAAGCCCAAAAAATCAAAAATAAAACAAAAAATATTTTAAATGCTGTAAAATAAAATCAAAATTATGAATAAAATCATATAGATACAAAAATAAGAACATATAATTAAATTATAAATAATTATTTAGTAAATATGAAACAAAACCGAAAACTCAATACTCGAATACAATTAAAGAAAAATTCATAAAATAAGTTAGAATAACTTTAAAAAATCATAATTAGATTCTACAAAATCATTAAATAAATCTAAAAATAAAAATAATAATCGATAAAAAAATAAAATAAAATTAGAAAACAATAATATAAATTACAAAAATATTATATATATATATATATGTATAAAAAATCTGAAAAATAAAAAAAGATATATAAAATATATAATCTATAAATAAATCTAAATAATTAGTTTATAAATATGTAAAATCTGGAAAAGTAAATTAAATATAAATATGTCAAATGATATCCAATAGAACTTTCTTTTCTTATAAAAGAAATACAAGAACTTATAATTAAATTACAAATATTATTTAATAAATAAGAAAAAATGGAAAATAAACCAAAAGGTCGCTAATATTATAAAACTATATATAAATTTAATAGCTACAAAAATACCATTTAATTATAAAAAATTATTACTAACTATAAAAATAAAAAAAATAAAAAAATACAAGGAATATAAAATAATATAAACAAAATTGGAAAAATAAAAAACTGAATAATTAAAATATAAAAAATTATAATTTGATTTTAAAAAATTATTTAATAAGTATGTTAAAGAAAATAAAAAGATAATATAAGTACAACCAGAAAATTGATGCAATGAAGACAAAGATAATAAAATAATAATAATTGATAACAAGAACTTAACTTTTCTTCCATAATTTTATTTTTGATCATACCAGACGATAAGAGGACAAACCTAATAGAGTCGTGTCTTTCAATATTCTATACGTGACTCGGCTAAACTCGAATGACCCAAACTTTGACCCTCACAAACTTGACAATGACACTTTTTTTTTTCTTTTTTTTCCTAAAAAAAATAAAAAAACTATATTATGAACATAAGTGAAAGGTAAATAACTTTATACAATTATATGATTAAAACTTGAAATCAAAATTATACATGGGCAGAATAAGAAAATGATCATATAATTGCATAATATAAATAATTCAATACATTATTTTAGATTTTTTAACTAAATATCTATTTATGAACATTTGTATATTAATAATTTGTGACTAATTACTATGACTTTAAGTATCTAATGTTATAAATTCACACATAAATGATTTATTACTCTTGGTTTTACAATTACTTTCATATATATATATATATATATATATATATATATATATATATATATATATATATATATATATATATATATATATATATATATATATATATATATATATAATCTAATTTATTTATTGGGTTCATCAACTTATTCGATGACTTGGTGGTTAACTCGATTACTCAGTGGCTATCCCGAGTCAATTACCGGGCTGATTTAAAAAATATTAACTATAGTAAAATAGAATACAAAGGCCCTCAATTAAATATATAATACGATGCCTCATTTATTTGGTATTTCTTTGTTCATTTTTGTATGTTATATATTTTTACAATATTTATATATTTTTTATATTCTAGATTTAGGAGATAATTTTTCATAATATAACTTTAATTAAGTATATTACTTTTTGTTTTAAAATATTTTAAGATGTATTTTATTATATTTAATAACTTCTTGACCTTTGTTATTATTTTATTATTAACTGTCAATAGATAAACAAATATTTAGGATTAAATTTTATATATTTATTTAACTTAATTTATAACTATCACCAATTTATTCTTCCAATGCCTCTAAATTGGTATTTAGAAATTAATTATAATTTCATTATATTTCTATCTGATTTCAAAACATTTTCATATTTATTTTATTTTATTATAGTATGATATTTCTATTTTTTATTTATTTTATATTAGAAATTAATAAAAATAATTTAGATTAAAACATATATGTCATATTTGTTTAACTAAGTTCATAATTATTTCTAGTTTATTTTATTATTTATAGCATTTTAAGTGTGTGTGTTTTTTGTTACTTTTAGAATTTAGTAAATGATTATTCAGGTTTTAAATTATTTTTAATTTTATTCTATAAAATTAATTTAAATATTATTCTATAAAATAATTGTGAAATCTCGGGTGTTTTAAAAAAAATCATTGTGAAATAAGATTTATTTCATATTAGTTAAAATATTACTATCTTCGTAATTTTCTTATTTTAAATTATTTGATAAGTATATGTATATAAAATATATTTCTTATATATATATATATTTAATATATTTATGATTTATTTTATTATTTTATAAACTTATATGTTTTTTCTTATTACTAAATAATTATTTAAAATTCATAATATTTAATTTAAAATATTTTAGGATTTATTTTATATTATTTATAATATATATAGTTTTTATGACTTTTTTAATTTTAATTCAATTAATATATATTTATAATTTAAATACAAGTCTTTGTATTTATTTAGTTTATTTTATAATTTTTCCAAATTTATATACAAGTATTATATTTTTATTGGTTAAATGTTGATTTGGTAATTGTATAATTATGTTTATATAAATTATTTTTAAAATAATAAGTACAAAAAATTGTAACTAAAGTAAATCTAAGTTATTCAGTTGTACTTAAATTGTACTCAAACATATTGACTTGATTGAATTATGCACAATCTAATGATAACTTTGGGTACCTATTGACAAACAAGTTCAATAGGTACCGATAATTAGAAAAGCCTAAATTTATTATAAGATCTTCACTTTGTCTTTAAATACAAAGACTAAACAAGGAGATGCACGCTGTGATTTGTAATAAAAGTGACTAATATGATTGTTTCGCGACTAACTAAATGGGAGAGCTTGAAACTATTGGCATATGATGATAACAAGTTAAATTATAATTAGACGTATAATGTAGTCTGCAAAAAATTGTTTCATAATATATAAATGTGGAGTTATTTACTTTTGATTTATTTTTGGGCGCAGATATACACACCCAATCTATTTATGAGTTTACCCCAATAATAAAAATTAAAAAAAATGCAAAAATTACCCCCCCACCCCCCCAAACACTAAACCCCAATACATCATCTACTACAACCCTTCACCACCACTCCAACTCGTACATTAGCGTTGTCCATCACACCGCTGCCACTGTCGAACAGAAATAAGATAAAACGGTGATGGATGGTAAAAGGTAAGTGACGGATCTGGGCGGCAAGGGGTAAGAAATAGATGCAAAATAGGGGTGTTCGTCTCTGGTTTCTCGAACAGAACTCATGTGTTCGAACTTTTTGATCAAACAATACAACGTTGTTTGGGATTTTTTCTCGAACAACTTTTTTTAGCCTAAAAGGGGCGTTCAGATCAATTGTTTGAACATGAGTTTTGTGTTCGAATCGATTTTTTGAATATGTATTTTGTGTTTGAAAATCTGGTTCGAACGAATTTTTTTCAATGTATTTTTTACTTTTTTCTTTCTTCAATAGCACGGCGGCCATGACGGCGGTGGCAACGTATTTCTATATGCATGTTTTGTTTATGTTATTCAATAGTCGACAGCCATGGAAGTGTGGCAGTGATGGGCGGCGGCTGGAGTGGCGGTGGTGAGTTGAAGCAGATGAAGTATTTAGGGATGTAGAGATTGAGAGTAATATTGATATTTTTATAATAATATTTTTTAGTGGGGTGAACAAATAAATAAACGGGGTGCGCATATCCGTGTCTTTTGTTTTAAATCTGCTTATGTTAACCAATAATCGTGACTTGAGTATTTTAGGTTATTATATAATATTAATAAATTAATAATATTACACTTACATTAAATGAATTTACACAGCTATTTCAATTCGCTACGTGCATCGTACGGGTTCAGCACTAGTATTACAAAAACACTCAAAAACTCGCTCCTAAAAATTTACACGTTTGATCAAACACAAACTTGAAGAACTCTCAAAATGATGAGCGATAGAAGATGTAGTTCGCTTTCTATTTTCTCGTCCTCTCTACTTGATTCTTCATCAAAAACGCCATGTGATATATAGTCCAACTTTCTTGAGAGTGTCCTATTTCCACAAAATAAGATTTGATAATTATCTTTAAGAAACAAATAAGTAAGAGCTAATAAATAACTTACCAAGATAAGGACTCTATTCATTTGCAGGATTAACACAAATGATAAAAGTAAAATCCTATCAATGGTAACAGGGTGACCTGATTTTTCCGGGGTCCATGAAACAAAAAAAAAAAAAAAAGGAAAAATGGCCTTTATAAAAATATATGACTAAGATTTTTCTACAAATTAAATTTATTCTTTCATTCTACAAATTCCCAAATATTGATAAAATGCATTATTTATACTTTCATCCTACAAATTCTCAAATATTGATAAAATGCATTTGGAGAAAAAATCACAATCAAATAACTATTGAAAAGATATATTCATTCAAGTAGCTTGAGAAGCAAAATAATCAATAAGGTCTTTAAATCAATTTTTTATTACTCATTTTGAATGTATAAAGTTCGGAAAAAATTCATTTTTTGTTTATTATGTTGGACACGTTTTAAAAAATGTACGTCATGTTGGCCAGTATCAAATCATGTCTTCTAAGTTGGCCAATTCATAAAATATGGTACCAAAAATGCATGATCGGGCTTCTATGCTTGCGTGGCATTACTGAATCATTTCTTGTCATTTTTGATTTAAATTAAAATTGTGAAATTAAACAAACTAACCCTAACTACCTAATATACCCTCAACTTCTTCATAAAATACATCTTCATACCCAATTTGCATAACCAGATCTCGTTTGTTCCCCAATTTCAGAAATCGGTCGAAACCAGCAGCATCGGGCGGCCAGTTCCTAGGGACGTTGATGCACAATGAGATTTTCTTCCCCAATTTCTAGAATCGGGCGACACAAATCCTCTAGGCCTTCTTCGAAAATCCTACGGCGTCGGCCCGGCGGATGGAAACCGGCAAGCAGACGTCGGCGACAGCGTGGTGCGAAAACTCTCTGGCGTCATCATGGTGGTTTTAGTCGTGGTGGTTCTCCTCTCCACCGGAAAACTGCAGCGGCAGGCACAACTGTGAAGGGCGGCGCTCCGACTTAATAATGGGCTCGTCATCTTTTTCCGGCAAAGACGCGACGACGACGACCGAGTTGAACGACTGGTTTGGGCTACGACGATGGTGGTTTTGGTTTTGCGATTTCTAACAGCCAGGTTTGGGAAATTATACTGTGGCGATGGTGGTAGTTTTGGGTAGTCGAAACGGTCAGGAATGATGGTGGTTTTGGTTTGGGAAAACCGTTAGGGATTTTGGACAAAACGGTCAGGGATGGTGGCGCTACAAAAATGGCCATGATGGGGGCGAATTGGTGGTGGTGGTTCTAGTGGCTGTGGTGGTGTAGGTAGAACTATCATCGTCTGTGGCAATGGTTCCAATGGCAGTGGTGACGACGGAGATTGGTGCTGGCGAATTTTGTTTGGGCTTAGGACGAGAAGGGTTTGATGGTGGTGCTTTTGGTCGGCTGAGTAGGTGTGGTCATGGTGGCAGTGTGTGACAGGCATTGGTGGTGGCGGAGAATCGTCAGTTCAGGGCAGTGAGTTCGGGGAAGGCGACAGCTTTTGAGAAAAATGGCGGTGGCGTTGGAAGCAAGTTGAAGTTAAATTTGGTAGTATTAGGGTCAGTTTTTTTATTTCGCAATTTAATTTAAATAAAAAATGATAAGAAATGGTTTGAGTCATGCCATTTATGAAAAGTGAGCAACATAATGAACCAAAATTGAAAATTTTCCCATAAAGTTCTTAACGTCATTTATCTTTTATGGAATTTTCTCAACATCTCATTTTGAAATAATAAAATTATTAGCATATTTAATCTTTCTTGGAACATTGAACGTAAGTCTGATTTTAAAAACCTCCATTTGTTGATGCTATTGAAGATCAAATATCTCGACACACAGTTGATCACAGCCGTCAGATGAATCATGCGACCTCATTGTCCTTCCTATGCAGCAGCAACCAAAGAGCCGTTGTTGAAGAAGTTAAAAGACAACTAGCGTTGGGTTTAGTATAGCCAATTATTTGACGACATGTGTAACCCTAGGTCTAGTGCATTCCAAGGTCTAGCTGTATTTAATATGCGCCGATGTGGACTCTGTAAACATCAAGAAAGAAATAACAAAGCAAAATTTCAAAAGCTATCAATTTTAGTTCCTATCAGGGCTAATATGTTGCATTGGCAAATTATCAATTTGTTTTCYGATGCTACAACAATTTGTATAATTAACAAAATTTATATGCAATATATAGAGAAARAATCTAAATACTTTACATACAAAACACCAATTGTAGTTTTCCTARKTTTTTCTAAATTAATATTATATGGTCCACAATTTAAGCATTTTTTGGATTGCTGGTTTATATAACTAATATATTAATAAAGTATTGTGATTGTATAATAAAAGTATTGCTGYTATATAATAAAAGCACTAGTTTGCATGTTCGCAATTAAGAGAAGGTTCGCAATTAAGAGAAATTTTTCATTGGAACTCACCCATTATTTGCGAATTAGTATTTTTATTATATACCAGTAGCTCTTTAGTTATACAATCTTAGTGCTTTTGATCAAATAAAGAAAAATACAATTGGCGTTAGGTTCTCATTTAAGGAAATAGTTCTCATTTGAACCTAATCATATATATATCKGGGGTCGGCGTGAATYGTAATAATGTTCTTGGCATAAAAAAATGTCGACTGCACCTTTGCTGGTGCACTAGTAAATAATTCAGTAATAAAAGAAAAATATAAAAATTAACATTTAAAGTAAATTGTGTCAATATTCAGCCGTGTTACTATTTTTACAGCGTTGTCATGATTCAGCAAGTAATATGATGCTATATGTAAAAGTAATAAAGCAATTGACAACCAATTACATGATTATTTGGAAGCAGATTTTCACAATATTTGATGGTCATTTAAGGAATTTTGGTAAAGCTCACTAAATATCCTAAAGGTGGGCAAAATATTTGAAAAATTACAGCCCCTGCATGATTATAAACGACGCTGCAATAGATCAGCATTCATTAATGGTACAGGTGCCCAACCAATCAGTTAACAAACCAGCATGCTTCCAAAGGAATACCATTTATGAATCCCAGCTCAGACTACAAATTTCCTTGTTCTAGTACTAATAAAAAATCGAGCAAACACAACTAGAACCGCATCACTTTGAAGCTTTTATTTTTTTGTAATTTACTGATCGCTCCTTCGCAACAGACCTTCAAATCGCAGTGAGTAAAGTTTTTAGTTTGCAAATGATTTATGAGTTATATAACTTTTTTTAAAATACATTTTCTTTACTTTGTTGTGGTCATGTGTGATTTCTTCATATGTTTTTGTGTGCTATTAATGTAATGGCAGGTAAAGAAACTTTTTTTTTTTTTTTTTTTTTTTTTTTTTGAGTTTGGAAATGATAGATCTGTGAAACTAGTGGATTGGGGAGTCAGATCTAGGTTGTTCCGATATATTATTTCGTCGTTTGGAGTAGAAATAGTGTGAGATTGTCTTTATGAAACTATATATGTATTTATTTTGATCAAGAGTTATTTTATATATATGCATGTGTTTTTTCGGATATGCGATTTAAGCAAGCATCGTAGATCCGTTTGTAATCAATCCTCCTTTTTTTAAAAAAAAAAAAGTCCTTTTTCGTTGTATTCGTTCTATTAATTTAATGTTTGGTAAATTTCATTTTTCTTTTGAGTTTAGAAAGGATGGATCCATGAATCTAGAGGACAGAGATATGATCTTGATTGTTCTCATGGATTATTTCGTTATTTGGATTATAAATAGTGTGTGGTTATTTTCATATATGTATCTATATAACTATTTATTTTGATCAAGAGTTGTTTTATACATAACATGTCTGTCGGATATGCGATCTAGGTTCGTAGATCCTTTTGTTAAACATTCCTTTTTTCATTTTTCTTTTTAGTTTTTTCCCTTTAATGTAATTGCCTGGTACATAACATTTGCCTCTTTTTATTTTTTATTTTTATTTTTTTTTGTGTTTGGAAAGGAAATATGAAACTAGAAGACTAGGGTTGTGATCTTGGTTTGTTCTATTGGATTATTTCATCATTTTGTTTTGTTGTATATGCAATTTTTATGTAAGCATTGTAGATCCTTGTTAAACAGTATGTTTTCCTTCTTTGTTTTAATTTTTTTGCTATTAATGGTTATGATATGTTCATACACACACGCGCGCACGCGTGTGGATATCCGACATTCTCATATCATTTCGAACATCATAGTTACATGTTGATTCTAATTTTAGCCGGATAAATTCCAAAATTAGTCCACTAAATCTATGGTCTTAGCAAAATTGAGACACAAAATTAAGGGTGCGACAATTTACGCCCTACAATTATTTTTTTGTCTTTTTTTTTTTTTTTTTTTTTTGTTGAAGATTTTGAAACTCCCGGCTAGCTTTCCAAATCGGCATGCAAAATAAAAATCCACATTTCCAAATAATCTTGGTACTGATGCATTGGCTGGAAGCTTATTAGTCCCCAATCTTTGGGGCGCACATGAGCGGGCACGTTGGGGATTGAAATTGAAGGAAACGTGTTTTCAACGTGCCACAAGAAGTTAACTGTAGGGCGTAAATGAGGCACCATCAAACTAGTATCTCAATTTTGCCAGGACCCTAAAATTAGTGCACCAGTTAGGCACTTTAGCCATTTAGTTGATGTATCCAAAAAAGTATCTCATGTTTTACTAATCAAAACATTGTAGCATATAGAAACTGATATATATAAAACTTCTATTTTTCCTTCTCATTTCAGGGGCAAGCGAATTCTCAATTTGAACGGTAAGAATGGAAAACAACAGAGGCAAACCTGTCGATACGACATTGAGACTAGGACCATCGAGTCCTGATAGACAAGACAACCAAGATGCTGGAAACACTGAGCTACATGGTGCTTCTAGCATGGTAACTTTGTTATTCCATTTCTGTTCTGTTGGATTATTGATGCATATTTGTATGATAAACACGTGTCGTTGATTATTAATATATAATTATATGTATCAATCACCCGCACAATGGAAAAGAAAATGGAACAAGAAATCTTATGCCTTGTAAGGATAAGTTTTACTTGCGTTTCTTTTAAATAGGTAATTAATTTAACCATTTTATATTGTGAAACAATTGTATCATCATATTTGCAATCAAATAATAAACAAATTTCACTATAATCGCATAAAGAATTATTATTTTTAATCTAAATTAACTAACAATATCGAGTATCCAATGCATACAATATTGCGCATGTGCTATAGACGTGCAATTGTGTCGCATGTGGTTAGATGTCAATATAGTGAGTATGGTTCAATGAATGATATGTTTTCTCATATAAATTTGTTTATAAATTCGAGTAAGATTGTTTTAAAGTTCATTTTAATGGATGACTTCATTTCTTATCGCGTCTTGAACAGGGGCTCGGAACAAACGAAGTTGGCCCGCCCAACTTCGTGTTCTACCCGGTCTATCCTCCCCAGGACAATGTAAGTCCTAATCGCAGAAAGGGCGTTGAGAGGGTCTGCAAAGTTTGTGGCGCTAACACTACGCCACTCTGGAGGAAAGGTCCAGAAGGCCGGCAAGTGAGTTTCTATTTTTTATCCATTATGCTAATTAAAATTTCAATTTCTTTTTTCATATATACACTTGCATTTAATAACTTGCCTAAATTTGCATTCTTTTCTCCTAGGAGGAAAACTGATTTTATTTATTTCAACATGTTCAACTTAAGCTGAAATTTTTGTTATTTCCAATTATTTTCTCATTTGCGTAATTTATGAAATTGTTTGTGCAGACTCTGTGTAATGCTTGTGGCCTTAAGCACAGGAGAGCTTTGAAAAGAGGGGCAGAAGGACAATCCAGTGTTTAGAATTTTCTGCAAAATAAGAAACCTTTTTTTCCCCCCTTCCTTTTCTCTTTATTCCTCTGTTTTCTTGTCTTCTTTTTGTTTGTAATGAAATATGGTTTGCCAAAGTTAAAGTTTTGAGCTTGTCTTCATTAGGGCATTACGAGCCAATTGAAATGATTCAGCCTAGTAAATTAATATTTCCATATTTTGAATTAATAACTTTCGAAATTCGAGCTATTGAGAGGCTTAAGGCTATAAATTGATCGTTTAACATATTATTTATGTATGAACAGAGGGAAAAAATAATATGAGTCCCTGTGTGTGCGCATCTTTGCGCGCACGCATGCGCGTGTCATAACTTAAATTAAATGGGGAGTTAATTTGAAGTAATTTTAATTTCTATACATTAATTGACTTGATTATCATCCAGATAGACTAGCTAAGATTAAATCGAAAATAATGAATTCAATTCTCTACATTATAATCTAGTTTATGGTAAACCTAACCACACAAAAATAAAGAGAAAATCTATTACCAATCAAGAAATAAAATTTTTTGCTAAAAACGAACATTTATAGTGAATTGTGTTGTATTCAGTAATGTCACTAGTTACAGTGTAGCTATGTCTGAGTAATAGAGCAATTGACTACCAATAACTTTACTATTTTGAAAACTAGCTAATTTTCAAGATATTTGATGGTCAATTTAGGAAATTTTTTCTTAACACTCACTATATATATCTTAAGGTGGCCAATTCAAATACTTGAAAAAAAAATAAAAATAGAGCGCCTTCATGATTACAAATAACCAGGAATAGATCAGCATTCATTTAATGTTGTGGTAAGTAACCAACTCATTTATTAACAAACAACATGCATAATAGGAATAGCATTTATGATAACACATCAGCTCATTGGAGTATAAAGTTGTTCAGTTGATTATCCTTACCTTATTTACGAAGTTGTTTGTGCAGAGTGACGGTCGAATGTTGGCTTTGTTGTTTCTTGTTTGAAAGAAGCACGTGAAATGCACAACACAAGTGCATTTCAATATAGACACAGCAACATACCAGCATTTTAGCATTTTTCTTAAAAGCCACTAAATATATTAATATGCCAAAATATTTCAAAAGGCCATCACCTTCATGATTGGAAAAGACACGGCAACAGACCAGCATTCATTAACTGAGTGCTAACCTAATAAACTATTGACAAACAACAAGCTCATACCGTAAAATTTCTTGTAAGTTCAACTTGTTAGGTCAAAATAATCTTACTATAATCGAGAAACCATCATATTGAATTATTAAGGATCATAAGTTAGTTTACGAAAGCGTACCTGAATCCAAAAACGATTGGATTTGGGGTTTGATCGTCTATGGCAATACGTATCCAATCCTTTTAGAAAATTCTTAAGCTGGGTTTACATATTTTTACTCATCATTAAAATAGATAGCCCATTGAGTATCTACACATTAAAGGTCCACACCCTACTAAAATACATTAAGCCCAATACCTTAAATATTATTTGATCACTTTTAATTAGGCTTCCTTATTTGACAGTCCATAGGGGTGAGCAAAAATCGAAAAACCGAAATAACCGACCGAACCAAACCGAGATTTTCGGTTCGGTTCGATTTTCGGTTTGAGAATTCCAAAAAATCGGTTAATTCGGTTCGATTCGATTTTACAAAAAAATTTCGGTTCGTTTCGATTTTAACCGAAATATAATTAAAAAATAAAAAAAATATAATTTTTATACTACTTATTATTATTTTTTATCAATTCGGTTCGGTTAATTCGGTTTTAAACATATTTTTGGTTTAGTTTGGTTTGCAATTTTGTAGAAATTTCGGTTTTTGAGTTTTTCGTTTCGGTTCGCTTTGGAATTTTATACAAATTTCGGTTCGATTCGGTTTTCGGCCGAACCGACCGAATGCTCACTTCTAACAGTCCACAATATATAATTATTTCACATATAAGCCCAATGTTGGATTAAGGATCCAACAATCTCCCACTTGGGCTTATGTGTAACCTTATAATTATACATTGTAAGAATATAACCGTACGAGCTCAACTTTGCTGTCATAACCAAAATGTAATTATATCCAATCTGTTCCATCAGCCATATTAATATAGGATCAAAGCGGCCTTCATTACATTTATCGTAACTCACCCATCAATTGTCACATATGTCAATACGACTGAATGACATGGATCATGATGTGGATGTGTAGCAAATTTCATGTATTGTGATCGTAACATGCTTATTTCCAACTGGTCCACCTTAAAACCTTAGTGAGATCAACCATATACTAAAATCAAAGTGTGAATCAACCAAATAACTTTAATTTGTGCAGAAAATAAACTTAAAATATTCTTAAATTGAAGTAACTGAAAAATATATTTATAAAAGAGAACATTATAATCACAAAACTCCCACCGAAACTAAATATACTCAAAAGATTTGACACCCATACTAGCAGTATGCTCATGAAACATTTTGGGTGGCAATCCCTTTGTAAGCGGATCCGCAGTCATGGA
This sequence comes from Phtheirospermum japonicum, assembly GCA_014905375.1. Lineage (NCBI taxonomy): Eukaryota > Viridiplantae > Streptophyta > Magnoliopsida > Lamiales > Orobanchaceae > Phtheirospermum > Phtheirospermum japonicum. The sequence continues at coordinate 2,503,856 of BMAC01000014.1, read as the reverse complement.
GTTTGTACCGATATATTCAATAGACAACTGTTCACTTTGAATTCTTTCTTTAACAACAAGAAACTTGATGTCTATATGCCTAAACTTCGTCGAGCTCCTATTGTTATTGGAACACAAGACTGCGATTTATTGTCACAAAATAACTTAAGTGCCTTTTCAATACCATCCACTATGCGCAGCTCCGTGACAAAGTTTCGTAGCCTTACTCCGTGGTTAGATGCCTCATAACATGTTATAAATTCTGTTGTCATGGTTGAGAAGGCTATAATATAATAGATTGTTTAGCACTCCTCCAGCCAGCAAGAATACATAGCCTGACTTAGATTTTATACCATCTTGGCATCCAGCATGATCAGAGTCAGTATATCCTGCGATCTCAATCCGATCTGACCTTCGATATGTGAGCATGTAATCTTTTATTTTTAGCAAGTACCTCAAGACCCGTTTGGCTGCCTTCCAATGGTCTAGTCCTGTCTTGCTCAAATATCTACCCAACATCCCAACTATGAACGCAATATCCAAATTCGTACATACTTGAGCATACATTAGACTCCCTAATGCCGAAGCGTAAGGAATCTTCTGCATTTCTTTTTCCTCTAATTTATTTTTAGGGTACTGTTTGAGACTAAATTTATCTCCCTTAGCCAATGGGTTATCTCCTGATTTACAGTCCTGCATGTCATACCTTTTAAGAACCTTTTTAATATAGCTCTTTTGTGATAATTCCAAAGTACCCCGAGAACGATCTCGGTGTATTTCTATACCTAACACAAAAGAGGCGTCACCAAGATCTTTCATCTCAAAATTCTTACATAGAAATCTTTTGGTGTCATGCAATAAGTCTATATCATTGCTGGCAAGCAAAATGTCATCGACATACAAAACCAGAAATGTATTTGCTCCCACAGAACTTATGGTATACACAATTATCGACCAAATTCATCTCAAAACCAAACGAGATGATCACTTGATGAAACTTGAATACCATTGTCTAGATGCTTGCTTGAGCTCATAGATGGATTTCTTAAGTTAGCAAACTATATTCTTTGAATCTCCCGAAACAAAGTTTTCAGGTTGCACCATATAAATCGTCTCATCAATGTCTCCATTAAGAAACATTGTCTTTACATCCATCTGATGCAACTCAAGATCAAAATGTGCCACTAATGCCATTATAATCCTGAAAGAATCTTTCGAAGAAACTGGAGAGAAAGTCTCTTTATAATCGATGCCTTCTTTCTGTGTAAATCCCTTTGCAAAAATGCGTGTTTTATATCTTTCCACATTACCTCTTGAATCCCTCTTGGTCTTAAATATCCATTTGCAACCAATGGGTTTTGCACCTTCTGGCAATGGGACGAGTTCTCATACGTCATTGTTACTCATAGACTTAATCTCCTCATTGGCATCTATCCACTTTTGAGAATTTGAGCTTTCAATGGCTTGGTGGAAGTTGATAGGATCATCTTCCATCACTCCAATGTCAGTCTCATTTTCTTGGAGAAATGCAATGCAATCATCTGAAATTGCACTTCTTCTTTCTCTAGTGGATCTCCTTAATGGCATAGGTTCTTGAGGTTGTAGAGTTTGTTGATTCAGAAGGTGGAATGGGAGGTTCTCCGATATTGTCTTGATTTGTGTCTTGAACAGAGTCAGGAATAAAATCCTGATCAATGCCAACAACACCCGTGGGTATATCTATATATTCCTCTTCAAAGATAAAATCGTTAACTTTATCTCCCCCCCGCAAACTCAACATCCTCAAAGAATCGGGCATTTCACATCTCAAAAATAGTTTTAGTTGTGGGATCATAAAACTTGTACCCTATGGATCTTTCAGAATATCCAACAAAATAACAACTAACTGTCCGTGTGTCCAATTTCTTTTCATTAGGCCTATAAGGCCTAGCCTCAGCTGGACACCCCCAAATATGCAAGTGCTTTAGACTGGGCTTTTTACCCATCTCAAGTTCATAAAGGGGTTTTATAAGTTGCTTTAGTTGAAACTCTGTTAAGGATATATGCTGCAGTCTTAAGTTCTTCGTTATACACAAGTGTTTAAATTCTCCGTTTGGAGATATGACCCAATCTCTTATGCCATAACGTAGCTGAATTTTCATTGGTTAGTTTTCTTTTCACACCTCGTGTGTGTAGATATAGAGATTCATTTAATGAAGCAATAATATCTAGTGAATAAAGATCATCATGCACATGCGATTCGATTTCTCCCACCTTTTCATATCCCTATTTTCATCCGTAGTACTTTTATCCGTAAGAGGTGGTGGGGAATCGGCCCTTATCGCAAGGTCGAGATCCATGACTCCGAGAACTATTAAAAGATTCTCTTGTCATGACTTGAAGTTCGTGCCATTTAGCATAGGGATAAAGTTGATGCTCGCGGTAATATTAACAGGAGTAGATATAGTTGAATCAAATAAAATAAACCTATCATGCTCATATAAACTTAGAATCCAAATAATAAATTCAAATAAAAGGTAAATCCCATCTCAAGATATCGACACTCCATCAAAGTCTTATCTTTTGACAAGAAATTAACTTGTAATTGACATCTTAGCGCAGTAATCAAACACTGATAATAAGAACATATCAAACAATGAGTATTCCTTTTGGCCGATTCATTGCTCATATGCAAAACCAAATAATTATCACACGTTTACTACCGCAATTGCACATATAATTATGATAAACATGAATCTTCCTTTTGGCCGATGAATATTCACATAGATTACATGCACACAACCTTTTATATCTTGAAATAAATTAATCTCCATAAGAGACGTTACTTTTGTGACATTGTTGCTTCAATTAATATATCTCAAAATATATAAAACCATACTAATATTTGAATTTAAAATTTAAACTCCAAGACCAAATTAATTTTAGGATTTTATTTGAGGTCAATTTATAAATAAACCTTAATTGAACCTCAAAATTAAATTCTTAAATCCCAAGATTTACTAATCAAGCAAATGGGCCCAAAATTTAAAAGATTTTCAGTGAAAATTCAATTTTTTAAAGTTTTCTAAATAGCCAAATAGCCCCTTAACAATTTTCTAAAATTCTAGGGTCTTTTCTGTAATTTTTGAAAATTTTAATAATTACAAAAATGTCATTCTGGACTTAAAACAGTTTTCTGAAAGTTTATTGGGGTCTGAACGTGATTTTAGAAAGTTCATGGCAGTCTCGCAGTCTTCCAAAAATTTGGGGTAAATCTGTAATTTTCATAAATCTCTAAAATTTCAATTAGGCCCAAAAGTATGTCAAATTCTCAAAATCTTTACCCAAACCCAAAATCGAATTTAGGGCTTTCAATTCGAGCCTCGTCGGCCAAAAACCGCCCGCACCAGGCTGCGGCCCGTGAAGAGCCGAAGCTTTCGGCAATGGCGGCCCGCCGAGAAAGTCCGCCGGAGAGGTCAAAAACGAGCCTGAAAAAGCTGCGGTCGCCGCAGCCCCAAACGCCGCGCCCGTCGCCCGCCTGTGCGCCATTTGGCGCCGTTCTGACTCTGCCCTTCCAGTCGGAGAGTCTCCGTCCACCAGCAGCGCCAGCGAGGTGGGCCTAGCCGGAGCTCCCACCGGCGTTGCCGGAAGAAGTGGTCGTGCAGGTATCCCAATTCCCAGTTTCACATTTTTTTTTTCTTCTAAATTATCCATCTTAACCTTAATTAGAGGACTTAATCCACTTTTATTAACAGGAATAAATTCCTGAAGGGCACGGATATACGCACCCCAATTATTTATGAGTTGACCCCAAATGATAAGAACACCCCAAAAACTTTTAAAATGTATATTTTTTCACTAAATTAACCCCACAAACAACCCTATTTTACCCCTATTTAATATAATATATAATATAATAATAAAACTAAAATAAAAAATAATAATAAATTGAAAAAGAAAAGGAAAAGTGAGAGAGGAAGAAACGGTGAAGAAGAAAGAAAACGCAGGCAGAGGAAAAAAGAGTTGCTTTGAAAAATCCATATAATTTACTGAGAGGAAGAATGGAACGGGGTGATCCATCAAACGTACGAGATAAGTTTCTTATTGGGTTTGATTCACTTATTTAGGTTAAGGTTTGAAGTTTTTGAAAGAAATTACCGTGTTCTGCTCTGGTTCGTAGAACCAGAGCCATCTGTTCGGCCGAAAATTTCGAACATATAGGCCATGTTCATAAATATCAATTGAACAATATGCAAGTGTTCAAATAATATATTCGAACATCTGTATAATGTTCGGTCAGAACTTTCGAACATACATCAGTTGTTCATTAAAACCAGATCGCACATATTCGCAATTTTCAACCTAATAAATAGTAATACACCCAAAAAAAAAAGAGAAAAAATGACTAAAATAGATAGATGTCAAGAATAATAATATTATTCATCTTGTTCTTATCATTATCCTCCATTCTTACAAGTTTTAATGTGAGTTTTTGTTAGATATGGAGAGAGATTTAGGGATGAAAAAGAAGTTACGAGAGTTTATATTTTATATATATATATATATATATATATATATATATATAATTGCATAAATTTTATTTTTTTAATTTTAATTATATATTGTGAGTAAGGTTATTTTAGTCTTTTCATTTAGAGCTATTTTTGTCTAAAATGTTTTGGGGTCAACTAATAATATTTTGGGGTGCGTATATCCGCGCCCATTCCTGAATCCAGTTTGTATACGAAAACTAAAAAACCCACTTCAAGGCTGAATCATAAACAATTCTGTTAATTGTTTGCAAACATATTAAGGCTGAATCCATAAACACGGCGTTAAGGTGATCTTGACCACAAACTAATAACTCAATATAAATTAACAATTATCTTGACAGTAATCCGAAAAACAATTAACAATAATCAAAATAAATTTGATTCTCAATAACTCAATATGATCGGCTCTGATACCACTTGTTAGGTCAAAATAATCTTATCAAAAATCATCACTATAACCGAGATCATAAGTTAGTTTACGGGAGCGTACCTGAATCCATAAGCGATTGGATTTGGGGTTCATATTGAATTATTAAGGATCATAAGTTAGTTTACGGAACCGTACCTGAATCCATAAGCGATTGGATTTGGGGTTTGACAGGGGTTTGACGTTTAGGGCAATACGTATCCAATCCTTTTAAAGAATCCTTAAGTTTTCTCTATATGTCTCTTCTGACGATGGGATGCAGAATAGATTGATAGTATGATTATCTTAATAATGATCTGTATGACCTAAGGATCATAACCCTTATATACTTGAGTTATTAGGGTTTACCTATTTTAACTCATCATTAAGATAGATAGCCCATTGAGTATCTAGACATTAAAGGCCCACACCCTACTAAAATACATTAAGCCCAATACCTTAAATATTATTTGATCACTTTTAATTAGGCTTCCTTATTTGACAATCCACAATATATAATTATTTCACATATAAGCCCAATGTTGGATTAAGGATCCAACACAACTTTGCTAATCTTCACAAATTAGGTTTCTTTTAACACTTTTTTTCTTTGCATGTGTGTGTGTTATTAATGTAAAGATATATACATATTTAATTTGATCAAGAGTTATTTTATATATATGTGTGTGTGTTTTGTCAGATCTGCGATTTATGTAAGCATATATCATAGATCTGTTTGTTAAAAAATCTTTTTTCTAATTTTTGTTGTAATTTTTCTATTAATATAATGAGTGGTACAAAATACATGTTTCCGGCAGAAATTCTCGCTTGAAGAGCAAAATCGTCCTTTCATATGGCTCTCCTTCATAATGTGCTGGAAAATTGAGCAGAGGGGAGATGGAAGGACGATTTTGCCCTTCAATTGTGCAAAGATTTCCGCTGGCGACAATTTCCGCCGGAAACATACTCAAGGAGGAAAAGTATGAACAATGCACAGATTAGAGAGGCAAAATGCACGGAAAAAAAAAGGAGGCAAAGTGTCAAATTGGGTGGAAATTGAGAGGCAGATGTTTTTTTCTCTTATTTTGATCAAGATTCATGTTATATGGATGTGTATTGAAGGATATGCGAGTTATGCATGTAAGCATCATAGATCTTCTTGTTCAACAAAATTTTTTTCCTTTTTTTTTTGTTTTAATTTTTCCTATTAATGTAATGACTGGCATGTAATGCATTTTTTATTTTGTTTTTTTAATTTTTTGAGTTTGGAGAGGGTTTATGGAACTAGAGAACTAGGGTTTTGACCTTGGTTGTTCTCATAGATTGTTTCGTTATTTGGAGTAGAACTTGTGTGAAGTTATTTTTATGCAACTATAATATAGTATATAATTATTTTGATCAGGAGTAATTTATATGTATGTGTTTTTGTCGACAATTATTTTGCCATTTATCTATCTATGTAATATATGTAAGCAGCATTGATCGTCTTGTTAAACAATCTTTTTTCCTTTTTCACTTAATTATTTTTCTATCAATTAATTATAATTACGCCTTTTTGTTTTAAAAAACATAAATATCCTACATTCTCATTTTACTTCTAATTTTAGTTGATATCTAAATAGAGCGCCTTCACGATTACAAATAATGCAGCAATAGATCAGTATTTATTTAATGCAGTGGTTAATAGAGAGCGACCTGATAAGTTCAGGTCGCCTGATCATAAATTGCTTAGCGACCTGAAGAAGAATGCAGTGCCAAGTCGCACGGTTGGTGACCTAAAGCCTGGCGACCTGGAGATGAGTGCAGTGCCAGGTCGCAAGGTTGGTGACCTCTCAGGTCGCACGATAGGTCGCCCAGAGGATGAACGTACTACTGACAATGGGTCTCAGAAGAGGACAACCTACCCGACGTCAGCTGATCTCGGCAGCCCTAATCCAATACATCCATCTATTAGAATGTACTGTAGCAATAGTGACCATAGGGTTTGAATTAATGTACTGTAAAAGTTTTAGCCACATATTTTAGGGTTACATTTATTATAAATAGTGGCGACATTCCCTGATATAATTATCAAGATATGATTGAATGGAATCTCAGTAAAAAATTGTATACAAAATATTTCTCAATATGAGTTCTTTACTTTCTTTCATGGTATCAGAGCAGGTTTTTCAGACCAGGAAACAGGTCGCCTTGTCAAATCTGTGGTTACTCTAACCACTCTGCTGACAAGTGCTATTATCGTTTTGATACTGCCTACACTGCACAGTTCAATGCACAGAACAGTCTTAACACTTCAGCGAGCTCCTACTGCGCCTATCTCGTGACTCAGTGCATTGATCCCTCTGCCTTATCACTGATGTCAGATTCAGGCAGCGATGCGAGCTGGTATGCAGACTCTGGAGCCTCTAATCATGTCACAAATGATCTTGCTAATCTCAACATCGCCTCAGAATTCCAAGGAAACAACAAGGTTCAAGTAGGGAATGGATCAGGTTTGTGTATTTCTCATATTGGTAATTCCCAGTTTCATTCCAGCAACAAATCCTTATTACTCAAAAAACTTCTTCATGTTCCACACATCACTAAGAACCTCATCAGTGTCTCTCAATTTGCTCAAGATAACTCTGTTTACTTTGAATTTCATCATACTTCTTTCTATGTAAAGGACCAGGTTACACATCAAATTCTTCTCTGAGGCTCTCTTAGGAATGGTCTTTACAAATTTGACATCCATCTCGCTAACACCTCCAGCTCGTCATCAACCCCATCTACCTCTTTCATGAGACATGACCCTAGTATCTTCATCACTGAGTTCAGTGATTCGAATAAAGAAGCAGCTTTACAGTTGTGGCACCTTAGATTAGGGCATTTGGCCATAATGTATTACAAGAAGTTCTTAGAACCTGTTATCTCTCCATTAATTATATTAATAAAATTACCTTTTCTACTTGTTGTGCTTGTCTCAGGGTAAAAATCATAAGCTACCCTTTTCTACTTCAGGAACCGAATATACAAAACCCTTTGATCTTGTACATACCGATGTATGGGGTCCTGCTCCTGTCAAATCCTCGAATGGATTCTTCTACTATATTTCCTTTATTGATCATTATACTCGATATACCTGGATCTATCTGCTAAAGCATAAATCTGATGTGCTCGCTGCCTAATCTTATCCTTACTCAGTTTAATTCTAAAATCAAATCGGTACAAAGTGATGGAGGGGGAGAATTTATAGCCCTTACAAACCTGTTTCACTCCTCAAGGATACACCACGGAATCTCTTGTCCCTACACACCTCAACAAAATGGCCTTGCTGAGAGAAAACATCGACACATTGTTGAAAAAGGTCTTTCTCCCCTCTCTCATTCTCATCTACCTATCAGATACTGGGATGATGCCTTTACCACTGCTGTCTATCTCATCCATCGATTACCTTCTAAAACCACTCAGTACAAAAGTCCTCATCAGCTCCTACTAAATCAAGTCCCCAGCTACACTCATCTTAAACCCTTTGGGTGTCTCTTTTACTCTCATCTTAGACCGCTCAATAAACACAAACTTCAGTTCAGGTCGCTTCCTAGTACATTTCTTGGTTACAGTGAACACTATAAGGGTTTCAAAGTCCTACTGCCAGATAAAAAAGTTATAATCACCAGACATGTAATCTTTGACGAGCTCAAATTTCACTTCTCTAAAAATTCTGAACCTCACTCCTGCTCCAATGTTCAACCGTCAATTCTTGGTCCTCCACCTCTTATACCACAAGCGACCTCACCACATGTGCCAGCGACCTCCACACAACCACATGCGACCTCACCACAACCACATGCGACCTCATCACAATCTCATGTTCAGACCTCCATACTTAGTCTGCCTCCTCCCACACAGGTACCCCAGAATCCATACCACGCGACCTCACCATCACCTCCTATGGTCCAATCTCCCAGTTCTCCCCATCAACCAATCCCACTATCCTCCAACCAACCTAGTCCCTCTATTATACCTCTTACTGTTGAATTACCAATTATGGGATCTCCACATGCTTCTCCTTTTCCTCGTACTAACCCTCTTGCAGGTAAACACCATATGGTCACACGAGCTAAGGCTGGAATTTACAAGCCCAGGGTGCTCAGTGCGCAACTTCTCGATTTTAAGGAGCCCTCCTCCTATGTTGAGGCTTTAACACATCCCAAGTGGAAAGCAGCTATGCGTGAAGAGTATGCAGCTCTCCTTAAGAATCAGACATGATCTCTCTATGAGCTGCCTCCGGGCAAGTCCTTGACGGTTGCAAGTGGGTGTTCAAACTAAAAGCTCATGCTGATGATTCTGTAGCTCGTTATAAAGCCAAATTCGTTGCCAAGGGATACAGTCAGGTGCCCAGTTTTGATTTTTCTAACACTTTCAGCCCGGTTGTTAAAGCTTCAACTATCCGTGTTGTGCTCTCCATCGCGGTCAACTGTAATTGGTCGGTCAAACAATTGGATGTCAATAATACCTTTCTGCATGGCGAGTTGGACCGAGAAATCTTCACGGCTCAACCACCTAGATTTGAATACGAGGGTACCAGTCTTCACGTGTGCAGATTGTCGAAAGCTATTTACGGTCTTAAACAGGCTCCTCGCGCTTGGTTTGGAAAATTGCGAGCTGTTCTTATTGGTTTTGGTTTCTCTGCTTCCCGGGCTGATAGCTCTCTCTTCTACTCCAATAGTTCCTCGGGCTGCATATGGGTCTTAGTGTATGTTACGACATCCTTGTCACTGGCAGCGATAAGGTCGGAATTTTGTGACTTATTAATCACCTTGATTCCACCTTCTCTTTAAAGAATCTCGGTGAACTGCATCATTTTCTTGGCATTGAGGTCTCGCACACCGCTCAAGGTCTACATTTGAATCAGGGCAAGTACATTTTAACTCTTCTTGAAAAAGCAGGTATGTCTGGAGCTAAACCTACACCTACACTGATGTAGACGTGTCCAGGCAGTTCGAACCGCCGGTTCGGTTTCGGCGGAAACCTCCAACCGGAACCGAACCGTGAAACCGGACGGTTTGTGCCGGTTTGCAAACTGCCGGTTCACGGTTTGGTCCCGGTTCGGTTTGGATGGTTTTCACGGGTTTTTTTTTTTTTAATTTTCACTCAGTCGATCGGCTGAGAAGAGGTCGATCGACTAAGCGCCAGTCGATCGACTAAGCGCCAGTCGATCGACTGCTTCGCCCAAAATTCCCAAACTCTCTGTTCTCCAGTCGATTTGGAGAGAACTAGTCGATCGACTGAAAATCCAGTCGATCGACTGACCAATCTAGTCGATTCACTAGTCAAATAAAATATATTTTGAAGTTAAAATAAAAAAATTATAATAGAAGAGTTTTAATAAATTCAAAAAAGAAAATTAAAAAGAAATTGGACTTGAACTATTTTCAAATATTTGAAGTTAAATTTTGAAATTTTAATTTCAAATAATTGAAGATAGTTGCCTACGTATCCCTTATCTTGGGAATCAAAGTCCACGTAGTTCTCACTTACCTTACTTACCTTATTTGAAATCGAAAGCGGTTGGTGCGGGGGGTACCATACTCATCCATTTACCGACTCGTTGCTAGATCCCGTAGTATCATAATACGTCTCGCTCTCTTCATCTTCACTAAGAACATTTTTTTGTTTCCGTCGATCGGCGTTGACCCAATCATGCAATAACATTTGACACTCGAGATTGTGAGGTGTAAGTTTGGATCTCCGCTCGTCCAGCATGTACCCCCCTTCACTAAATGCTTGTTCGACTGAAACGGTTGATACGGGAACGGCCAATATCTCCCTCGCAATGATGTTAACAACTGGATAAAGTGATTTCCTCGATGCCCACCAATTCAAAATATCAAACTCGCTATCGGCTTCATTTTCTCCCAATGTTCCATACTCAAAAGACGTTGTTAGATAAGCTTCAAGTTCTCGATAAGGGTTAGAACCGAATGAATAACCCGAACGCCCCATTCGTGACTTTTTTTGTTTCAAAAAATCTTGAAATCCCTCAATTTCATCGTCGCCGTCACCACTTCTACTAGGATTACCACTT
>BMAC01000014.1:2444444-2472203 GCA_014905375.1 Phtheirospermum japonicum | reverse complement strand
CCAAAATCGGGTCAAAATCCAATTTCCGACCAAAATTCAAATTTCAGGTCAGAAATGGACTAAATGTGCGATTTCTTTTAAATTAGTGGACTAAAATTGCCACCCGTGTATTTGGTGGACTAAAATCCCCAACTGCCCAAAGTTAGTGGACTAATTCTGCATTTTGGCCTTCAAATATATAACAAGACTCCAAGTCTTGTTAAACAAGTTAAAAAGTATTTAGGAAACTAAATAAGATCCTAGACTCCAACTAAGAAAGAAATCTAAAGTTCTAAAATACTTTGCGTCCTAAGAAAGGCAAACTACAAACAAGAAAATTATTGTTGAAAATAATATTCCCAAAAATCTCCCCCTTTTGTCTTTCTGGACAAAACAACCATGACACAACCAAAATGTTCAATACTGAAAAACAAACTGACTCCCCCTAAATTTAACTCCCCCTAAATAATCAATAATAAAAAGAAAAACCAATTGTTCCATAAACACTCAAAAAGCAAACAAACTAAGGAAAGCATAAAAGGAACCTAAACACCTCGAGCCTTCTTCGCCCGTCGAGATGACGAAGATATCCCTTCACCATCAGCTTTCCTTTTCCGCAACTTCTTCTTCATTTTCCTCAAAAACCTGTTTCGGAACCGTATCTTTTTTCTCCTCTTCGCACTAGCCAAGCTCGCCAACACGGTGGCAGCCTCAGCATCAGAAACACCAACTCCAGTAGCATCTTCAGCACCATCCTCGTCATCATGTCTATCTCCCCCTTTTTGTTCAGAAATCAAAAGGGCCTCAAACAGGGAACCTCTCAACGCCAATAACTGAGCACGCTGGCTATCAAGCTGGGCAATTTGGTTGTCAAGTAAAGCCACTTGAGCACGCACAACTAGAGCCATCAACTGTACCATGCTGTCACTGGTGACAGGACTCGCAGAGGTGTCACCACGGGCATCACCAACTTGAATAGGCGCACTCCAGGGAAAATCAACAATACGGGCTCCAGAGAGGTGCTGGCTCCTCAAGGTGAAACATTCCGCCTCACCAGTGAGGGAATCATCCGCGGAAGGCGTAAAGCCTTGGTTCTCCAAAATACTGTAAATCAAAGAGGGAAAACAGAGTGACGAGGAAGACTTAGAGGAGGCAAACCTTGTGACCATATCAAACACGAGCTACCCGAAATTGAATTGGATCCCATTTTCAACTTTGAAAAGGAACTGATCCTGAGGTCGGGTCAGCACAGTCGAGTTCTTTGAGGGCACCCAGTTGAAAATTGCCACCTTGTGCAGAACGGAGTAAAGCGAAGTCATCCTCGTGCTGGGCAACTATTCGCGCCAAGTGGTGAGTAGCCCGCCAGACAAGAAACCAATAACCTCGTCCATGTCATCAACAGTGGAGTCACCCAGATAGGCCTCAGTCCCATAAGCCTCATTGATCAACTCAGGAGTGAAGGCGTAAATCTGTCCGCGTACATATACCTTCCCATAATTTACGGAAGTATCTACTGCAACCAAGGGAAGAAGGTTGGCATAAAATTCCACAATGACATCCAGGACAAATGGTAGGGTGGTGGAGACCGTCGAATATAAGCCCATGTGCTCAAAGAAAGCAATCAAATTTTGGCGTTTGAACAATTCAACAGGGATTCGCCTTTCATCAATCAGGCCTCGGGCCTTGTAGACAGAGAAAAGTGTCTCAGCCTGGGTGGATAAAAATTTCTCAGAAAAAGGAACCAAATCCTCTAGCTCCACCTCATCGGAGATGGGGGCAATGTCAGCATCCTCAATGAGAGGAGATCCTGGAGCCGGAGGAGGTAAATCACTCGCAGTATCAGACCTCGGACTGGAGGGAGGTACATCACCTGGGATGGGTGATGTCGGCTTCGGTGACAAATCACCAGTCATATCATCAGCCTGCTGAACATCATCAGCTAAAGCAGCCCTGGACTTCTCCTTTCCTTTCTTCTTGGCAGCCTTCACAGAATTCACCAGGTGCTCATCTGAGTCATCAGGAGATTGTTCAAGAGTAGTGTCAAAAGTCGGAGAAGTTGGAGGCGTAGTTGAAACAGGAGGATCGGGAACAACAGGATTAACTGAACTTGATACTTCACCGGTGAAGAAATCCACTATCTCATTGGGAGCGCTTGAATACTCAGTTTCCGTTGAACCAGGAGAGACCTTGATAGAAGCCGGTGGGTTCTTCTTTTCCGTAAGCGAAACAGTTTGCTTTCGGCGTCCACGACCCTTTTTGGCAGTTGGAGAAGCAATTGAGGGCGCTGGAGCCGTAACAGTCGTCGGAGGCACAAACTCCTCGTCATCTGAGTCAGTGGCGATGGGAACATCATCGGTGAGATTCATGTGCTCGATTGGCACATTGCAACATGGCCCAGATTTGCTCTTAGGGACCGCCGGTGGGACAACCCCCGGAGGAATATTTCTCAGCCGCCGTGACTGCTTCAGGGTGGGATCACCGATGCGCCCAAAAACCTCGGTGATAAACGGCATATTAGGAGGATTGTCGACGTCAATCTCATTGCCAGGTTGTCCGGGAAAGACCTGGGCTGAAGGGGCGGCATCAGTCGAGGCTGAAATTGGCGATATGACAAGAGAGCTCGCCGGAGCGGAACCACTTGGTTCTTGAACAACTGGTGATGGGTGTCGGGCAAAAGCAACACCTATCTCCTCGCGGATGTCCAGCCCACCAAATCTCGGCAAAGTCGGAGCAACCTATTCGCCGGAGCGCTCAATTTCTGCTGGAAGTTCAGGAACCATAGAGCCAGAAGGAGAATTTGACATCCTGCAAATCCCAACAATACACAAAACAGGGAGCAATAAAATCAAGAAATACTGAGAGGAATTAGAGTTTGAGAAGGAGTTCAATATCACAGGAGAGAGAATTGAGGTGGGCTGAAACGGTAAGAAAAGCTGCATTAGAAACATAAAAAGAAATTACCGTTGGGGAGGAGAGAGAGACCGCAGAGAATTAGAAAAAAGAATATTTACAAAAAATACCCCACTAAAAATACAACTAGGAAATATTACCCCCGGTAATATATACTTTCCTAATAAAAAGCCCATTATCCCTCAATACAAGGAGCCATATCTCAAACTTAACTTCCCAAGAATTCCACTAACACAAACCACCAAAAAGAAACAGAATATTATTGTGGATTAAACCATCACCATGGAAGTATTAAAGACACGTTCCAAGTAAAAATACAAGATTCGTATCCATCTCATAGTACCCTCCCAGCATACCCAATCTCAGCACCACTGGAACAACCAAATAACCACATCCTCAACAAAAAGTCAAGAGACGTCAGAATACGAATTTAACAAGAGAAACAGAACACTCAGCAACGCACGCAAATTCACAAAATATGAATGTCTTAGATTATGCCTAGAAAAATGACCTAGAAAGATAAAAATTCACAGAAAGATTTTTGGATATTTTGATCGGTGTTGCTTTTCATGACTGTTGACATTGGTCCCAACATTGCATAAGGCGAAGTCAATGAAAACAAACCCCTTAACCCAAGTTAATGACACGTCAAAATCGCTCAATAAGGTGAAAATTAAAGATCAGGCCTTTAGTCTTGATTTTCTTCATCTTTTTAAGTTTTGAAGAGAATAATTATATCTTCAGCAATTGCTGTTAACACCTTCTGTTTTTAGACCTGGGAGAAAACCAGTTTCTGCGGGAGAGTTTCACAATCACCAAATCAAAAGAGGTTAGTCCTTTTGTCATCACTTTTATTACACAACACGGCCTTATTTCTCTTTAAATCAGACTCAATGCATTTGAAATATGTATGGAACAGAAATTAAAAATGCATGCAAAATATACAGATGTTATGACTGATGACATCTTTGGGTGTCATAACATGGACTAGACTATGCACATTCCGAGATCTCTTCTCAGACGAGAGAAGGTCTCAAGGTCTAATGCTTTTGTGAATATATCTGCGATCTGGCTGTCTGTCCCTACATGTTCAAGACTTATTATCTTTCTCTCAACTAAGTCTCGAATGAAATGATACCTGATGTCAATGTGCTTTATACGAGAGTGCTGGACTGGATTTTTTGAGATGTCAATTGCGCTCGTATTATCACATAGTACGGTCAGAATATTACTATGGAGACCGTAGTCTTCAATCATCTGGTTCATCCAAAGAAGTTGCGTACACGCACTTCCAACTGCGATGTATTCGACTTCGGCTGTAGACAAGGAAATACAGTTTTGTTTCTTGCTATACCAAGAAATTAAATTATTCCCCAAAAAGAAACAACCCCCTGTAGTACTTTTCCTATCAACTACATCCCCAGCCCAATCGGAGTCCGTATAGCCTACCAATTCAGTGCATGTTTCCTTAGTGTACCATAACCCTAGATCACTAGTTCCCGCCACATATCGAATTATTCTTTTAACAGCCTTCAGATGTGACTCCTTAGGGTTAGCCTGATATCTCGCACACAAGCACACACTATACATGATGTCTGTCCTGCTGGCAGTTAAATAAAGAAGACTACCAATCATACTTCTATAAAGGGTGTTGTCAACACCAGACCCAACATCGTCTCTCAACATTTTCTTATCCTTTCCCAGAGGCGTTCTCTTGGGTTTCTCACCTGCTAAACCAAAATTTTGAACCAGGTTCTTCGCATATTTGGTTTGTGAAAGAAAAATTCCATCATCAAGTTATTTAATTTGTAAGCCAAGAAAATACTAAAGATCGCCTTGCATACTCATTTTGAAAGTGTCTGACATTCGAACAACGAAATCCTTCACCATCTGTTCGTTAGTCGAACAAAAAGTAATATCATCCACATAAATTTGGACAATAAGAATGTGTTTATGGGATTTGAGCAGAAACAAGGTCTTGTCAACCTCACCTCGTTTAAAATTTAAAAATAGTAGATGTTGAGTTAGCCACTCATACCAAGCTCTTGGAGCTTGCTTTAAACCATACAAGGCCTTTTTAAGTTTTAAAATAAAATTCGATTTGTAGGGATCCACAAACCCTTTGGGTTGATCAACATATACTTCCTCGCTCAAAACACCATTCAAAAATGCACTCTTAATGTCCATTTGATGTAGTGAAATTTTTTAATGGCAAGCAACTGCAAGAAGTAATCTTACCGATTCTATACGTGCAACCGGTGCAAATATCTCGTCAAAGTCGATACCCTCAATTTGAGTGTATCCTTGCACTACCAACCTTGCCTTGTTTCGAACAATGTTTCCAGCTTTATCCATTTTGTTTTTAAATATCCACTTCATTTCAGTGACATGAGTATTCTCTGGGCAAGGGACCAGGTCCCACACATCATTCTTTGCAAATTGGACCATCTCCTCTTGCATTGCTTTAATCCAAAATTCACTCTTCAATTCATCCTCCACTCGTTTTGGCTCTGTCTCAGCAAGAAATAAGGTTTCTCGAATTTGTGAAAAATTAGTGGATAAACAGACATACCTTACCATCTCCTTGAAGTCTATCTGTCTTTTCCTCGTACTCCTCTGATCAAGATCACCAATAATCTGCCCGGTTGGGTGGTTCTTTTGAATTCTTGAAGGAATATCTCTTTGATAGAGATCAATCTGATTTCCTGGGTCCTCATCCTCTGAATCTGAATCAGACTCAGGAGTTACTTGGAAAGGAGTTGAGACTGGGGTCTATTCTCTAGTTTGAATGCTTCCAGTTTCTTCCTGGGGCAGTGTTGGGTTTGGTGACATATCACCAAACCCGTCATTACCTGCAGCAGCAGCCTCTGTACCTGCATCTATATCTAAACCATCTACTACAAATTGAGGACTCTGATCATAAATCAGGTCATTGTCCTCCACAGGTTTTACTCCACTGGTTGTATCATCAAATTTCACATTTACTGACTCCATCATGCAACGTGACCTAAGATTAAAAACTCGATATGCATGACTATTTTGAGAGTACCCCATAAAAACACATTTATCACTTTTTGAATCGAGTTTTGAGAGATAACCCCTATCATTCAGGACATAGCACACACACCCAAACACATGAAAGTAGCTTAAGTTAGGTTTCTTGCCAAACAACAGCTCGTAAGGGGTGACATGTGATTCTGGTCTAAAGTAGACTCTATTAATTGTGTGACAAGCTGTGTTCATGGCTTCTGCCCAAAACCGTTTTGCAATACCATTAGAAATCAGCATGGTTCTAGTCATCTCCGCAAGAGATCTGTTCTTTCGTTCAACTATACCATTTTGCTGAGGGGTAACGGGAGAAGAAAATTCATGAGTAATTCCCCTTTTTGAGCAAAGATTTAAAAAAGATTCATTTTCGAATTCCTTTCCATGATCGGTTCTGATCCTACCTATATTTACTCCAAAACGCACACACAATTTCTTAGCAAGTTTTTTAAATAACTCAAATGTTTCCGATTTTTCTCTTAAAAATTCGATCCATGTATATCTAGAAAAACCATCGACAATAACTAAAACATACCTTTTACCTCCGAGACTTTCCACTTCAAGTGGTCCCATGAGGTCCATATGCATGAGTTCAAAGCAGTTTGATGTGGTAAGGCTCTGGACATATGGGTGTGGAACTTTAACTTGCTTCCCTTTTTGACAAGCTTCACAAATGGGGGTGATTTTCGTGTTGAGCTTTGGCAAGCCGTTCACAGCCTCTTTCTTTACAAGCCTCTCCAACATTTTGTAGTTAACGTGTCCAAGTTTTTGATGCCATATCTCGGCATCACTTAGCTGGGACAACTTACAAAACACGTCTCCATTTATTTGATAGCAGTTGTCGGACGTTCTTAGGCCAGTGAGAATGCAGGCACTTTCTTCATCGTAGACCTCGCATTTTTCTCTTGTGAATTTGACGTTGAAGCCTCCATCACACAAATGGCTAATGCTTATCAAATTGGCAGTCAGCCCTTCAACAAGTAGCACATTTTCCAGTTTGGCAATTCCTAGAACATGGAGTGTTCCTTGACCAATAACCTGTCCATTCGCTCCTCCACCATATTTGACCTTTCCTCCTTTCAATTTTACGATGTTCGACAGAAGTTCTTCGGATCCAGTCATGTATTTGGAGCATCCACTATCAAAGTACCAAGCTCCAGGAACGTGGGATTTTAAAGAGGTGTACATCATGTTACACTTGATCTCTCCCTTTCTTACCCAAACTCGTTTCAACATGGTGTTGCCTTTGGTGTTGACAACTTGAGTCACATCACGAGTCTAATCATCTTGATTAATCCTCTGAAAAGGACTTTTCTTCCCAGTTCTCTTCCAGCGGAAGGGACGAATGTGGCCATGATCTCAACAGTGATGGCAAACATACTGCCTTCTTCTCTTCTTATGGCGCTTGACAGATTCTTAGTTGTGGCTGACTTGATGCGGTTGTTGCTCCGGTTTGTAACCAATTTCGTGCCTTGAAGTTTTTGGGTATGACATCTCCAGAATTTCATCCAGTTTCGCCTTTCCCTTGTTGAGTTTTGAAATTGTATCTTGCACCTTTTTTAACTCAGCCCTTACTCGTTCTAATTCTGAATCTTTTCTTGTAAGAGAGGTCTCCAACCGGGTAATGATATTCACTTGATCATCTACCTCATGAGTCAGCTTTTCAACTTTGATCATGAGGGTTTTCACTTTCAAAACCTGATTTTCCCACTTGGAAAATAGTTCATCATACTCAACGCACAGTTTTCTGTATTCATTGCGAGGATTTTCAACCTCTGCATTCAGACACAGGGTGTTGGAATTGATGTTGTGAACTCGAAAGTCGTCATCCCAGGCAACATGAGCAAAAAGAGCAGGTACTGACTCAGGTGAGTCAGAGTCGCTTCCATCTTCATCAAACTCCTTTGAAATGAGACTCTTCTTCCTTAGCGTATTTGCACATTCGTTTTTGTAATGCCCCCAACCTTTGCACTTGTGGCATTGGATTTCGCTGAGTGGCTTGGAAGAAGTTCCAATCTTTGATTCAGAAGATGAGGGCTAGAAGTTGGATAACTTTCTTCCAGAAGACTTTAGAGGTGGTGTCTCCATCAAGGAACTTGATGCTTTCCCTCCAATGTTGTTCTTTTTCCTCAAGTAGCGATTGAATTTTTGAGTAATAAGTGACACATCTTCCTCTCCAAGTGTGGTTCTTTCAAATTTGTCAAAGAGCTCTCTCCAGTTAGAATCTTCATCTTCATCTTTTGAGTTAACATCGGAGGTGAGAGCAACATTCTTCTCCTTCGAATGAAAGTCTATATGCTCCATCTCATATGTTCTGAGTGCACCGACCAAATCATCATAGACTAGTCTATCAGTATCTTTGGATTCCTCAATGGCAACTACTTTCACACTAAACTTCTTTGAAATGGATCTGAGAAGTTTTCCCACAAGGCGTGTACTGGACATGGGCTCGCCAAGGTTTCCAATTTCACTTGCTATGTCGGAAAGTCTCATGGCATACTCCACAACCGACTCTTTATCATCCATTCTCATGGATTCAAAAGTTGTGGTGAGCATTCTCAGGCAAGATTTCTTCACACTTGTTGTTCCTTCGCATACCCTTTGAAGGGCATCCCATGCTTCTTTCGCAGACTCACAATTCTTGATCACTTTGTAGTAGTTTGTATCGACATAGCTGCATAGGCTATTAATGGTCTTAGAGTTCCAATTTGAAATGGCAACTTCATTGTCCGTCCAGTCTTCTTCTCTCTTGAATACGGAGTCACCGTCACCATCAGCAGCAACACGAGGTTTCTTCCATCCAACAAGGATGGATCTCCAAACTCGTTCATCGATGTTTTTGATATGCCACCGCATCCTTTGCTTCTAGAGAGAGTAGTTCTCTCCATTTAGGATTGGGGTCTTGGATTACCTTGAGCGTCCATAATGTTAAATCTACAAAACAAGGATCGAAATACTTAAAGTTAAGTATCCTGCTCTGGTGCCAATTATAGTTTTGTAGAAATGCAGTTTTCGGATATGATGTTAGGTTTCGTGATAGACGTCACCAGACCTAACATCAACTGAATCTTAAAAATAGCAGCGGAAATAAACACAATAAATTAATTTTAGTTTGTAAGCAAACGTACTTACAAACTTGGGTGTACAAACCCGAAAACTATATTACTTTTCAAACGTTCAAGATCAATTACAAACTAATAAAAAGTAATATACGAAAAACAACTTGTATCAAACAATTGATACAAAAAATACTCATTGCTTCTTCTTCAGTAGAATTCCTCTGTTGGTTACGCAACGTGGAGATCCTTCTAATTTTCCAGCAAAGCTCCGAGTGTGTCGTACGTGTTCTGCTTCAAAGATGCGTCCGCTGTGTGTCTTTTCTTTTGCGTCTTGGTCAAATATATAATAAGACTCCAAGTCTTGTTAAACAAGTTAAAAAGTATTTAGGAAACTAAATAAAATCCTAGACTCCAACTAATAAAGAAATCTAGAGTCCTAAAATACTTTGCGTCCTAAGAAAGGCAAACTACAAACAAGGAAATTATTGTTGAAAATAATATTTCCAACAACTCCACATGAGCGGCGCTATTTAAACTTCTCGCCAAGGCGCACAAGGTTCTGGGTTTTGGAGATTTATTAATTTCCAATTAAAGTGGGCAACATATTTTAATTATAATTATATTTGCCATTATATAATTATTATTGTTGGACTCAATTAAGTGATCTAATTAACGCAAGAGTACTATGATTACTGGGAGGGGCCGGATATTGGCACCCCAAAATTTGATAAGTTGACCACATTATTTTTTGGGCAAAAATAGATATGTTTGAAAAGACAAAAATAATCCTATTATAAAATTGATTTAAACATTTAAAAATATACATTTTCTTCCTCTCAAAACCTTCAAGAGCCACCTCCAAACGAAACCCAATAATGAAGAATTTTAGTATGAACAAAACGAATGGTACAAGTTTTATCTATAGTTTTCAGTGTTACAATAATCAAATTGCTATTTTTGTGCATTTTTTCATCACTTTTTCGTCATAAATTGGTTTATTAGGGTTCATTGTCGGGTTTGTGTTCGAACTGGTAATGATGAACATAAACAGGTTGTTCGGAAAAAATTTTCGAACATAACATAATATTTGTCAAAAAATAGACTGTTCGAACCAAATTTTCAAACATGGATTTCAAGTTCGAAAATTTGCTTCAAACAGTCTGTTTTTTTACCAAAAAAATGGAGTGTTCTAAAAAAAATTCGAACAGGTGACATTTGTTCTATAAAAAATTCCGAACATTACACATTTGTTCTAAAAAAAATTTCGAACATTACACATTTGTTCAAAAGAAAAATTCGAACACTGCTTCATTGTTCGTGAAACCAAAGTCGATTCCTACGGTAGTTCAGGTTTATTTTTTTCAGTTTTTTTTTTTTTAGGAACACCAATTTTTACATACAAGAGACTTACCCTAAATGATTGATTGCTTATTATGATCCATCTTCTTGTTGTTACTTTTTCAAAATATTTCAGAAAAAAATCTTCATCTTTCCCACTTTTTTCTTCTCCTTTCTTCTTCATTTTTTTTCCTTTCTTTTCTTCTGGCTTTTCTGCGTTTTCTTCATTGTTTTTCCTTTGTTTTATTTTATAATTTCTTTTGTTTATATTATATATTAGATAGGGAGTTTGTGGTTTGATTTAGTAAAGTTTTAATATATTTAAAATATTATTGGGGTGTTCTCACTCATAAAACTTTGGGGTGCAAATATCCGCTCCATTACTGGAATTTGATATGGACTTAATGAGTAGATACCTGATAGTGTCATTTTAGGAGATTATGGGATAAGACTACATGGTTATGGTTCCCGATATACTAAATCGTATACTGTTTTCTACTCTCCCCGTCCAATCCAAAGTGTTTGTGTTCTTGCTTGCTTTTGGATTAGGAGTCTCGTCTCGTGTTACGGAGATTTCTACCTACGATAACGACTAATAAGAATCCAAGTATTCCGTTAATCCATAAATCTTTGATGATTATAGCGTGATGTTTATATCCTAGAATTATTCCTTCCGCATGTTTTAGGATATGTAATATGAATTTTATGTGTTTTATATCTATAAAATTCCAACAAGTGGTATCAGAGCAGTCATCAATGCTTAATCGTTGGAATTTATGGAAATTATTTGGATCTGCAATTTCCTTCAGCCTGGATTAAATGTGAAGCATTGAGATTTATGAATTATATTGATTATGCAATCTTGTTTTAAAACATATTTTATGTGAATCCAAATTGGTTTTGGTTGGGTTTTGCTTTTTTCCCTCTTTTCCAGAAGCACGCCTGTCGATTTTATGTGCTTGGCCTTTTGGCCAATTCAAGTAAATTTCACAAATACAATTAAAGGAAAAAAAAAAGGTGAGACCTTTTATTCTCAAAACAAGACTGCGACTTTTAAGAGGAAAAGCCTCAATTTCAACTTTCACAAAAAGTTCCATTTTCTATTCAGTTCATATGCATATAAAAAAAAAGGTACGGATATACGCACCACAATAATTTATGAGTTGACCCTAAGTGATAAGAACACACCAAAAACTTTTAAAATATTTTTTTTTAACTAAATCAACCCCACAACACCCTATTTTACCCCAATTTAATATAATATAATAATAAAACTAAAATAAAAAGAATAATAATAAATTGAAAAAGAAAAGGAAAGGAAAGTGAGAGAGGAAGAAACGGCGAAGAAGAAAGAAAACGCAGGCAGAGGAGAAAAAGAGGGGGAAAATGGAGGAAAAAAATTATTTTGAAAAATCCATATAATTCACTGAGAGGAAGAATGGAACAGGGTGAGCCATCAAACGTACGGGATAAGTTTCTCAGTGGGTTTGATTCACTTATTTGGGTTAGGGTTTGAAGTTTTTGAAAGAAATTACCGTGTTCTACTCTGGTTCGTAGAACCAGAGCCATCTGTTCGGTCGAATATTTCGAACATATAGGCAATGTTCATAAATATCAATCGAATAATATGCAAGTGTTCAAATAATATATTCGAACATATGTATAATATTCGATCAGAACTTTCGAACATACATCAACTGTTCATTAAAACCATATTGAACATATTCGCGATTTTCAACCCAATAAATAGTAATACACCCAAAAAAAAGAGAGAAAAAAGGACTAAAACAGATAGATGTCAAGAATAATAACATTATTCATCTTGTTCTTATCATTATCCTCCATTCTTACAAGTTTTAATGTGAGTTTTTGTTAGATATTGAGAGAGGTTTAGGGATGAAGAAGAAATTACGAGTGTTTATATTTTTGTTTTATAATAAATAATATATATATATATATATATATATAATTGCATAAATTTTATTTTATTTTTAATTTTAATTATATATTGTGAGTAAGGTTAATTTAGTCTTTTCATTTAGGGCTATTTTTGTCTAAAATATTTTGGGGTCAACTAATAGTATTTTGAGGTGCGCCCAAAAAAAAAATTTAAAATTCAGAAATTCATCTTCCCAATTAAAGAACTGCCGCCACACCACCGTAACCATGTACCAATAAAGGCTCAGGCGAGGGCAGCCCGTTGGGAACCAGCAGCGTTGCTCCAATTTTCGCATCTTTTTAAAGATGGTTGTTTGGTATTAGGTCACCGGAAGTCTGGGTGAAGGATTAAGGTGTCGTTTTCATGGCGTTGGGCTGGCGACGGAGAAGCGGCTGAAGGCGCACGACGGTTGGGTTGCGATTTTATTCGCAAATTGTTCAATTTCCGTTCACCCTCGTCATTAGGTGTTTCTCCTCATCGCTGGCGACATCAAGTGCCGACGGTTTGACAGCGGCGTTGGTCGCGTTGGCCGGGAGCAGGCGCTTCGGTAGAGGTTGCAGGTGTTGGCGGGCGACGGGGTTGGTGGGTTTTTTGGGGAAGATGGCCTTTTGGTCTGTTCTAAAGCATATATGGGGCTGATCTGAATTTGTTTAATTTTTGGGGCCTGGTTGTAGTTTCTTAATAATTTGGGGTGATTTTATTAAATATTTGATTTTTGGGACCTTTATGCAGTCTTTACGAATTTATGTGGGATATTATGTGATTTATTTTTTCTGGGACCTAATTGCACTTTATATTTGATTAGGTGCTTTGCATAATTATTGAGTTTTGAACTGCAGATGATGTTTTGGGACAGATTTTGAGTTTTTGGCCTTGTTTGCTTGGTCTTAGCTTGTGTAACTATTGTTGTATATGGGTCTTGTTTTCTTGGGCCTAATTGTTAATTTTAATTTAATTTATGTGGGCCTTTAATTTGTATTTATGCTTTTATTCTTATTAAATTAAATTCAAGCCCAATTTGGTTTTCTAAGGCTTTTATTTAAATAAAGTTAATACATTAAGGTCTAATTTGGTTTCTAGACTTTAATTAAAATTAAATTGGGGATGTATTTTATTGGAGAATAATTAAATATTCTCATTCGAAGAATCTAGTAGATTTCAATTAAATCAATCAAAGCAACAAGTTACCTTCGTAACTTCTGATGTAGAGAGCGATTTTCTTGAACATTACATAGATGGTAATGTGAGCTTAGTCATGCGAATTGTGATCGGCTCTTCAATTTGACACAATTTGGCCGATAACGCTACATTGCTAACTTATACGAATTCTAAATTTAAATTTTAATATGGATAAAATTTTGAGCTAATATTTTGATATTTAGATTCTCATCAAGTTTTGGCTCAAATTACAAATTGATTTTTAGTTTCTAATTTATATATTGAACTTGGTCTATATGTTGTGAATTTGATTCACATTACAGTTAAACACGAGTACGTAAGGCTCAAATCTAAATGAAGTTGCATTTTAAAGTCTAATTTGGTTTAATGGACTTTAATTTCAAATACGGTAAATATAGAATCATGTTCATATATAATTGCATTTTGTGGACTCAAATTAAAATTAGCGTTAAATTCAATTACATTAAATTCAAATTAATGTTAGATTTTGGGATTAATATTTGTTGGTCTTAAAATCTTTATAAGGATTGAATTTTGGGTTTATTTGACTCAAATTCATATAAGGAATTTTGGATAATGAACTTGAATATATGGTATTGGGTTAACAAATGGTGGAATTAATTCAACCCATAAAGATTAAATTCTTATTGAGTTTATTCGATTTAATCTATAAAGATATAACCCATATTCAGTTAGAAGCTATGAACTTGAGTCATACTATGGTTTTAGTTTCAAATCCAATTATGGTTATATTGAGCTTATTTTATTAGGCTCGTTGTTGTCATAGATTTATTCTACATAAAGAAATGGATTTTTGGCCTAATTTATTATTGGGTCCTAAATTCAAAATAAGTTATTTTTTTAGGATTTGAGCTTGTTTGAAATTTAATTCAAGAACATTTCAGTTATTTAAGTTTTAAATCAAAATAAGGTTGGATTCATTCCATATGTATTTTATAGGGGACGACGTTTAACGTTGTTTAATTGAGTAATAATTATTTGTTCTTACCCAATTGGTCTAGTAATTTTCATCTTGATTAATTAAAATAGCACGTAGCCTTCGCAACCTTTGCTGTGGAGATAAACTTTATTGATTTTACATAGATGATGGTGTGAAGTTATTTATGCGAGTTATGATCGACCCTTCGGTCTGACATAGCCTGGCCAAATAACAAATCACCTGTGATGATAATTACCCTTTTCTTCTTTTCATGTGGATCGGTCCTTCGATAGACTTTGTCTGACAGAACTTATTATCAGTATTTGATCATTGTAGCAAGGATACTGCTGCAGTTAATTTTATGTCCTTCGACGAGATTAATGTTGTATTAGGTTCCTTGTAATGTGTCCCAATTTAGTTATTTTTCTCATAACTCATTTATGTTACGACATAAAGAATTCAATACATTATTATAAAATTCTTAACTAAACAATATTTATGAACATTTTTGTATATTAATAGTTTTTGACTAATTACTATAACTTTATGTATTTATCGTTAGAAATCGACACATAAACGATTTATTACTCTTGATTATATAATTACTTTTGTATAACACACACACACACACACACATATATATATATATATATATATATATATATATAATATATATATATATATATAGGATAGATAGAAGAGGAGAGAGAGAGAGAGAGAGAGAGATTCTAATTATTTATCGAGTTCATCAACTAACTCGATGACTTGATGTTTAACTCGATTACACAGTGGCTATCCCGAGTCAATTACCGGACTGATTTTAAACATATTAACTATAATAAATAGAATACAAGCTTAATTAAATTTGTAATACGATGCCTCATTTATTTGGTATTTCTTTGTTCATTTTTGTAGTATTTTATATATTTTTATAAGTATATATCTTTTAGTTTCTAGATTTAGGAGATAATTTTTTATAATATAACATTAATTAAGTATATTACTTTCTGTTTTAAAATATTTTTAAGATTTATTTTATTATATTTTTTTTTATAAGTTTGGTCAAGTGATTGGAAAGTAGAAGATAAATCTCAAATAATTTGAGAGGTTTAGAGTTCGAACCCTTGTCAACACCCTTATAAAGGGTTAGTGATACCACTTGAGCTACACCCTTATTTTATTATATTTTATAACTTCTTGATTTTGTAATTGTTTTATTATCAACTTTTAATAAATAAAAAACTATTTAAAATTAGCTTTTGTATATTTATTTAATTTACTTTATCTTTATCGCCAATTTATTCTTTCAATGTCTTTAAAATAAATATTTAGAAATTAATTATAATCTTATTATATTTATATCTGATTTCAAAATATTATCGTATTTATTATATTATATTATTTTTATTTTTTATTTTATTTTATTTTAAAAATTATTAAGAATCATTTAGAATTAAAACATATATGTCATATTTATTTAATTGAATTCATAATTTCTGATTTATTTTATTATTTATAGTATTTTAATTGTGTGTTTTGTTACCTTTAGGATTTAGTAAATGATTATTCAGGATTTAAATTATTTTTAATTTACATCTATATTCCATATATATATACAAAAAGGATAGTGTTTAAAAATATTTCTCAAAATTTTTCTGCCCATTTTACTTACTATATGTAAGTATACATATTTATTATTTATATAAATATTCTTTTGAAAATTATGATTTATATAAAGAAAATATTAAATATATAGAACAATTATGTATAATAAAATTAAATCTGAGAAAAATAAAAATAATATAAATTTTTTTGAAGAAAATATAAAATATAAAAAATTATTTAAAGTAAATATATAAATATATGTAAGTAATTAGTTAGTAAATTTTAAAAACCCAAAAAAAGCAAAAGTAAAACATAAATATTTTTTCAAATGCTTTAAATAAAATTTAAAATATTAATGAAACTATATAGATAAAAAATACAAGAACTTATAATTAAACTATAATATTTATTTGATAAATATGAAACAAAACCGAAAATTCAACAATCAAATAAAATTAAGATAAATTCATAAAATAAGTTAAATTAACTAAAAAAAAATTATAATTAGATTCTATAAAATTATTAAATAATAATAAAAAAGAGAATCGATAAAAAAAATATAAAATAAAAATAATAATAGCAACTACAAAAATATTATGTGTGTATGTGTAAGAAATATAAAAAATAAAATAAATTATATAATATATAAATAAATCCAAATAACTAGTTTATAAATCTGTAAAAACCGAAAAAGTAAATCAAAATATAAATATGTAAAATGATATCAAATAAATTTGTTTTTATCATAAATGAAATATAATAACTTATAATTAAATTAGAAATAATTAATTAATAAATACAAAAGATATAGAAAACTAACCAAAAAGTTGCTAATATTATAAAATTAAATATGAATTCGTAGCTATAAAGAAAGTACCATTAATTTATAGAAAATTATTAACTAAATATAATATAAAAAATCAAAAGTTACAAAATTGGGAAAAAAATAAAATGAATAAAAAAAAAAAAAAATTTATAATTTGGTTTTACAAAATTATTTAATAATTTTGTTAACTAATAAAAAAAAGATATTATGAGTACAACTAGAAAATTGATACAACGAAGACAAGAAAAATTATAATCAGTGAGAAGAACTTGTTTTTTCTTCCATAATTTTATTTATTGACCAGACCAGGTGATAAAATGACAAAGCTAATAGCGTCATATTTTCAGTTTTCTATATGTGACTCGATTAAAACTCGAATGACCCAAACTTTGATCCTAAACGTGCCACAAACTTGACAATGATACTTTTTTTTTCATTTTCCTAAAAAAAATATATATATATATATTATGAACATAAGTGAAATGTAAATAAATTTATATAATTATTTGATTAAAATTTGAAATCAGAATTACATGTGGGCAAAACAAAAAAATGATTATAAAATCGTATAATATAAAGATTCAATAAATTATTTTAAAATTCTTAATTAAATAATTATTTATGAACGTATGTATATTAATAATTTGTGACTAATTACTATGACTAATCCACACGTAAATAATTTATTACTCTTGGTTATATAATTACTTTCATTTAAACCGAAATCTATATATAAATTTTAATTTATTATCTGGTTCATCAACTGACTTGATGACTTGGAGGTTAATTACTCAGTGGCTATCTCGAGTCAATTACCGGGATGATTTAAAAAAACTATAGTAAAATAGAATACAAAGTCCCTCAATTAAAATTTTAATACGATGCCTCATTTATTTGGTATTTATCTTTTCATTTTTGTAGTATTTTTTACAATTTTTTTCTAAATTTAGGAGATGATTTTTTATATTATAACATTAATTAAGTATATCACTTTCTGTTTTAAAATATTTTAAAATTTATTTATTATATTTTATAACTTCTTGATTTTGTAATTTTTTTATTATCAACTTTCAATAAATAAAAAACTATTTAAAATTAGCTTTTATATATTTATTTAATTTACTTTATCACTATCGCCAATTTATTCTTTCAATGTCTTTAAAATAAATATTTAGAAATTAATGATAATTTTATTATATTTTTAACTGATTTCGAAATAATTTCATATTTATATTATTATATTATAATATTTTTATTTTTATTTTATTTTATTTTAGAAATTATTAAGGACCATTTCTAATTAAAATGTATATATGTTATATTTATTTAACTAAATTCATATTTTTCTGATTATTTTATTATTTATATCATTTTAAGTGTGTTTTGTTACTTATAGAATTTAGTAAATGATTATTCGGGATTTAAATTATTTTTAATTTATTCTATAAAATTATTATTTTATTTATTTAAACTATTACTATCTTCATAATTGTTTTAAATTATTTGATAAGTATTTGTATATAAAATATATTTCTTATATATATTTAACATATTTTATATTCTTTTATGATTCATTTTATTATTTTATAATATTTCTTTTTTTTTATCTTATTAAAAAATTATTTAGAATTCATAATATTTTATTCTAATTTTAAAATAGTTTAGAATTTATTTTATATTATTTATAATATATATGATTTTTGTGACTTTTTTAATTTTAATTTAAATAATATATTTATAATGTAAATATATTTTTTTTGTATTTATTTAGTTGATTTTATATTTTATTTTTAAATTTATATTACAAGTATTATATTTTTATTGGTTAAAGGTTTGTTTAATAATTATATAAGTATGTTGACATAAATTATATCTAAAATAAAATGTACAACAAAGTACGACTAAAGTACAATTAGATTATTCATTGTATATAAATTGTACTCAAACAGATTGATGTGATTGACTTATGACATAATCTAATGATAAACTTTTGTGTACATGTTGACAAACAAGTACAACGGATACCGATAATTAGAAAAGTCTAAATTTATTATAAGATCTTCACTTTGTCTTTGATACAAAAACTAAACAAGGAGATGGACTCATGATTTGTAATAAGAGTGACTAATATGATTATTTCGCGACTAACTAAATGGGAGAGCTTGAAACTATGGTCATGTGAGTCAAACTATTATTTGACGTATAATGTAGTATGCAAAAAGTTGTTTCATAATATGCAAATGTGGAGTTATTTACCTTTAATTTGTTTTAGGGCGCGGATATAAGCATCCCATCTATTAATGAGTTCACCCCACTAAGAAAAAATCAACAAACCCACAAAATACTACACCCCCAAACACATCATCTTCTCTAACCCTTTACCACCACTCTAACTCTGCTATTATCATCACCCATCACACCGTCAAACAGGAAGAAAAAAAAAACGTGATAGGTAGTGGAAGATAAGTGATGGATCTGGGCAACAAAGAGTATGAAACAGATGCAAAATATGGGTATTCGTCTCTGGTTTCTCGAGCATATGTCATGTGTTTGAACTTTTTAATCGAACAATACAATAAGCCTTAAAGGGGGCGTTCAGATCAGTTTTTCGAACATGTATTTTGTGTATGATTCAATTCTTCACAGTTGTATTTTGTGTTCGAATCGATTTTTTAAACCTATATTTTGTGTTCAAAAGTTTGGTTCGAACGACTTTTCTCAAGATATTTTTTTCTTTTTCTTTCTTTAATGGCACGACGGCGGCGCGTATTTCGGTGTGCATATTTTATTTATGTTCTTTAATAGACGGCGGCCATGACAGTGTCGGCAGTGATGGGCGACGGCTGGAGTGGTGGTGGAGAGTTGAAGGAGATGAAGTATTTGGAGGTGTAGGGTTTAAGGATAATATTGACATTTTTGTGATAACATTTTTAGTGGGGTCAACTAATAAATAAAACGAGATGTGTATATCCACGCCCTTTGTTTTAAATTTGCTCGTGTTGACCAAATCGCGACTTGAGTATTTTAAGTTATTATATTACATTAATAAATTAATAATATTTCACTTACATCTAATGAACTTACACCATCCATTCAATTCGCATCGTGCATGCAC
Organism: Phtheirospermum japonicum; assembly: GCA_014905375.1. NCBI lineage: Eukaryota > Viridiplantae > Streptophyta > Magnoliopsida > Lamiales > Orobanchaceae > Phtheirospermum > Phtheirospermum japonicum. The sequence goes on along the minus strand of BMAC01000014.1, from coordinate 2,452,268 downwards.
GGGTTAAGCACTAGTGTAATCTAAAATTAACACAATCAGTAATCTAAAACATGATAAACATAGTTTTTGGATAATTAGATTACCACAAGTAGTAATCACACTATCCCAATAATCTAAGATTATCACAAATATTAATCACATCCAATAATAAGATTATTAAATATAGTAATTCTCATGAGCAAGCTGTCGAAATTGTTTTCAAATGATCATCAACTCATGAGGATATTTACATATCCTTATTCATGAAAGATATAAAATAAGAATTTATAAAAGTATGTTTACAAAGACGACTTATCTACAATTAATTGGGAAAATCATGTCTTATAACTATTTTATAGGAGCGAGAAAAAATACGAATAAAAATTACTGCAATTAGTAATCTAATATTATCAAAACCAGTAATTTAATATGATTACTAGTACTGATAATATGATTACTACCATTAATAATATGATTGCTATAATGGGTAATAATATTACTACAACTGGTAATATCGCATATTTATGTCAATACTTCCGATTTCCATAGTAAAAGTATCATATCCAGTAAAAGAGTATCATATACAGTAATCCTCATAATCATCCATAAAATTTGATTTCAATGATCACCCAATCAAAGTAATATATTTTTATTAAAATACACCCAAGTTTTTAAATTACAATAATCACATTCCAATTATAATCAACAACTTTAAATTAAAATAATTAACACGTATGATTTTTCTGTACATCAAATAACATACGATAGAAATTTTGATAGACTCGTCGAGCCTAGAAGCAAAACATTGTCAACCTAACTTATCACAATAAAACCTCGAGTCGCGCCATCCACCTCGAACAAGAAAATCTCGAATCAAGCCGCCACCGTGAGTCGTCGCTTATTCATCGGTTAGAAAACTCCGTCGAGAGCAAATCCGCATAGCCTAGGCCAAGCCTTTTGCCCGAAAACCTAAACGTAAAAGAAAATAATTTTTAACATTGTAAAGAAATGCATCATTCTCCTTTAATAATATGATTAGCACTCGTAATAAGATTCTTTGTACTATTAATATGATTGCTACCACTAGTAATAAGATTACTGGTACTACTGATAATATAATTATTACCACTGTTAATAAATAAGATTACTGGTACCGACAATATGATTACTACATCTCAAGTAAATTGCTAAAATAATGAGAGGATATTCTTCGCGAAAAACGCGAAAACTCATTTATCGTCATTAATATTAAAATAAATTTAAAAGATAATTGGATCTTTTTGTTAATTAGCCTAAACTCAGGGTAGTTTTCATAATAAACCCAAAGAAAAAAGGAAAAAAAAAATAGCCCAAATGAAGTAGAAACTTTCTTGCCTACATGTAGCTGCAAGTTCAATTTACCTACATAACTCCGCAAACACATTGCTATCTACAATTTTCAAACGTTGCGAAGAAAAATTGAGAAAGGCAAATGAAATTACGACTGATGAATTTCTACAATAATCATATATTACACATTGCATCGATCATATTTTCAACGATTACTCAACCGATAGTAAAATTACTACAACTAGTAATAAGACAACTTGAACTAGTTATCAGCATGAAGTTGTGCATATCCTCATTCATAAAAAACATACAATAAAGATTTACAAAACATATGCCCACAAAAACGACTTATCTACAAACTAATTGACGAACCCAATCGACCTACACCGCTCCTAGGCAACAAGCACTCCTCCCCCATTAAAGTAAACCTTGATGTGAATCCAATTAAAACCTGTGAAAGATCGCTTGATTGCATGTGAAATTGGAGCGTAATAAAAGACATGATCACTGTTGTTCCATGTCCTGCAAGCGAAGCTTCAGTTCATTGTTCTGCCTAGACAAAATCTCGCTAAACTCGATTTACCTTTATTTCCTTGTATAACTTTTTCTCCCAAGGATACAGCTTGTCCATAGTGGATGAAAGGTTACAAGCTCTAGAGTTTTCATCCTTTCCAACATCGTCAAAGTAAGATTTTGCCAACTTCATTGTCTTAGAAGCTAATTTTGCAGATTGCATTGATGGGGGGTCACGTGATGACAGGGATGGGGAGATTAGATATAATATCTGGGAGAGGATTACTGATAAAGAAACGTGTTAGTTTCCAAGGAGTTATTGTAACTTATGCATGATTTGGACTGTAGGCGAAAACAGTATACAAAATAAGTGAAAACCCAAAAGTATCAAGACCCAAGATGGACTATTATCAGAAGAAAAAATTAAATAAATGAGTCAACGGTGCAAATATCTAATATGTATGTTCCGTTATATTTTGGCCAAAAATAGGCATAATTGATCCGTGCAGATAGCTCAATTAATGCTTCTAATAATAATCGGTTAATCGAATATGTGAATGGATGTCAAAATGTACGGACAAGCAAAATCAGAAAGCTCATAAATTCAGATATTTCACAGCTCAAGCATTAAGCAAGTAGTTTACTATTAAATTTTCTCATAAATTAGCTACAACCTCTCAGAATCGAATATAAAATCCTACTTTAGACTTAAACGAATGAATGAGCCAAAATCAATAATAACAAGACGCAACTCGAATCAGCAAATTATTTATGGCAATCAACGACACAATTCAAAGATAACCACAATCGCAATGCCAAGTTTTGGAAAACATGACATCACAACACAATCCAAAGACAAATTCATAGGTTATCCGCTCTACACCGACATAGCAAATAAATAAAACTCATTTAAGAAAATTATACCTTTAAGAAAGCTAGGCTGATAAGGCAGCTTCCCAACTTCAAGCATCACCGCAACCTCTTTCACATAATTAGCCGCAGTCTCAAACTCATCCCCAATCTCAGCCACATCCTCCCTCAAGTCCCGGGTCCCACGTGGCAACGAAACAGTCACGCTACCCAACTTCGACAAATCATCGTCCTGCCTCGACACCTCCTCGACACAAAAACAGACCAAATCACAAAAAACAGATTTTTGCAATATTATTTATGAGCAAATCAATCTGTTATACAATCTCAGCTAAGTAACTCAAAGCACCCAAATATCGATTCAAGTTTCCATCATTAACATACGCGCAATGATAAGAAATCAGGTAAATTAGTTCCCAAAAACCTTCTTAAACTCAAATCGGTCATTTTAGAAAATCCTCTTATTTCAATTTCGATGCATAATTGATAATTTCATAAAATGCAAACAAATTAAGCGAAGACACAATATTGGCAATCGATATCTGTGCATTTAAGAGCGGATAGCCCCGAATATTTCGACGGAGATGAGGGAGTAGAGCTTACCGTTGATGTCAGGGCGGAGAAGTTCGAGGACATTACGGCTCGCCACCACGATTTCTTGACTATACAGGTACGTGGTGACGAAGAAGAAGGGTTTTGGGAAACTGGGGGATTTTACGAGCTAAAGAGGGGAACTGAAAATGAAAGATAATTTGTCATAATTTTGGGGTCAAGAGTTAATGGTAAAAAATGCAAATACTTATAATTAATGGACAAAATGATAAAATGTGAATGAAAAAGTTTTCTACTAATTTGTATTTATCAGTCATTTTTCCTTAATTTAACACCGTGCGAATGTGGGCCCCTTTGACTCCACCGGTGGCCGTATACTTCGTCTTTTCAACCCATCTTCAAAGCTAATGGTCCCACATTGCTGAAGGCCAAATTCTTTTAAAAAAAAAAAAAAGTGGACCCCGTTATTCGAAAGACGGAATAAAAAAGGCTAGACGAAAGAGGCAAAATCCTAGGTTCAGAAGATACCAAGGAATTATTGTCCATATTGTTTTCTTGGGCTAAAAAAACAGGTGTCGTGAAACAATTCGTTAAATAAAGCTTTTTCTTTTTTATTTTGTTTAAAAAAATATATTCTGATCCGGACCCTGATGTTACTATTTTATTCCCAGAAGAATGAGAATGGACCCTCGTTTTAGCTCATTTTAACTAAAATGCCCTTGACATTTTACATCGTCCTTGTTTGACATAAATTACCCAACCTTATTTGGGATAAGCCTCAATTAATTACATAAAAAGGGTATACAATTAAATAAATAATTATCTATTTGTAGTCAATTTTTTTATTATTGTATACTATTTTAGGAGAAAATTGAATTTCCACCTACCTGTCGAGAGAAGCGAGCATATCATGGATTTCTATTCATGATATCAATATATAAGAATTGGGTGACAAATTGAATAAAATATATAAAAAGTAGGTGATACGAGTGATTAGCATGAAATTATAAATTTATATTCATCATATTTGTATATTCTGTATACATGATTAATATATAAGAATGATAATTAATATACAGTACACATGTGTGATAAATAAAAGAGGTGACTGATAAATACTGTGAATGATAAAAATATCAGATAAACATGTATGGATACTCATATAATGTAAAATGGTGGGGCAATTCAAAAAAAAATATTTGATGCATTTTTATTCTTTTTAATATATTATTTGTGTGTGTGTGTGTGTTTATATGTTTCTGTTTATTTTAGAGTTTTACTTTGTTTTTACACTTTTCTTATGTTAACTTTTTAAATTGATATGGATGAATTCATTTCAATACAGAAAAGATATTATTATTTTAATTTCATGATTAAGTTTTCAATTAGTTTCTCTCCAATTATATAGAACCTAACGATCATTCAATTTGAGATCGTAAACAAATTAAACGGATGTTTTCTAAATAAATAAATTTATTGGTTCCCAAATTATGTCTCAAATATTTTTTGAATGTTGTAATTAATGTTTTTCTAAATATACATAGTGATAATTAAATGTCTGTGTTTTTTCAACATTAAAGCAATTAAAGCAATCAGATACTCATAACTCCATTGCTAATTTGAATTTCAATACACGTCCCAAATCAATTAAACAAGTTGCATATCTTTTCATCAAAAACACAACATAAAAACTATAATGTAAGCCTAATGCTGTTTTGGTTGATTTTTTTCCTTCTATGATTTTGTAGGATATAATATGGAAAAATTATATTTGAGAGTATTTTAAACTTTTCTATTTATACCGTTCCATTAATTTGAGAAATCTAATAAAAAAGTCTTCTTAATTTGAATATTGAAATTTTTTAAAAGGTCACGATTGAATACCTAGGACTTTTTAAAACTTTAATTTTTTTTTTAATTTTAAAAGTCTCAATTGAATACATTTAGATTTTATAGAAATCTCTAAAAATTTATATTGCATACCCCTAATTTATAAAGTGTTAAAAATTCTCTAAGAATTCTAATTGAATAAAAGTTTCCTTTTTTAATTTACACATACCTCCTTTTTCCCCTTTGCCTTTCCCAGTAATCTCGAGTCTGCTTTATAACCCGGAGTGGCAGTATTTGTAATTCCGGATGAAAGCAGGGGCACAAATGTAAAAAGGACCGTCATCTTCCTCGCTTGAATCCAAATATTTTTGTATTTATAACTTTACCGTTGCCATCCATTAATATTCCCTCCCCCTTTTCTTGCAAAGTAGCTTAAAACCTCAGCACCACCCCAAACACCCCATTTTCTTTCTCTCTCATTTTTTTTTTTTTTGCAGAACCCTCTGCAAACTCTATAGACGAGAGAAAGAGGGGGGAAAAGTCAAGGTTTTTTGCACTGGTGCGTTGATTTCTTGATTTTAATTTATTTTATTTTTTTGAATGTGTGTTTTGTTCTTCTTTTTTGATTAGGGTCACTGAAACATGGTTTCTTGAAATTTTTTTCAGTGTGTTTTGTTCATCTTCTGTTTTTTTCTTTTTCGTTTTTAAATTCTCGACACGTTATGTTAGCCACTCAGAGAGAGGTGGACTATTTATTTTTAAATTAATACTCTAACAACACCTCTTATTTTGTCTAACTCTGTTTTCTGTTTCTAACAATAGTCATTTCATTTTATTTTTATTATTCTGTAATTCTTCTTCTATTCTTTGCCATTAGTGTCACGTTCTCAAACTTTTAGTTTTTTTTTATTTTTGTTAAATATACGTGCAAGATTTTCTTCCCTAATATTTATTTTTATTGGATTCTGGTTACCGGGTGTTTTAATTTTTAAGGAAAATAATTAACAGTCGCATTTTATTCAAAATAATGGTTAAATACTAATGCATTAATTGATATATCAATAAATAATTTTATTCAAATTTCTTGAATTCTGGTCAAATCCTCGAGATTTTTCCCTAAACTACTACCATCTTTTTTTTTTTTTTTCAAATTTCCCCTTTTTTAACGGTAAACAAGTCTCTGTACTGTTACACTAGCCTTGGAACAAGGTTATCATAAAGAATACTCTTTTTTTTAAAAAATTATGTTTTGGTCTTCAGATATATATTTCTCTGCTACTGAAGAAGTAAAATCTTGAAGTTCTCCCTATTTATTATAAATTTTATTTTATTTTTTGGCAATCAGTGTGAGTATTGATTTTTATTTTTTGGCAATCAGTGTGAGTATTGATTTTTTTTTTTGGGTGTGCCTGTATTTCTTTTTTTTCTATGTTTTCTTTCTTTATTTATTTCCTCTTAATCAGTGTCACTAATGATGCATTGTTTATCACCTTCCAGGTTCTCTGTGTTGGCTCCCTGAAATAACTGGTTTCATATGTTACTGGTAAATTGGTAATTCTCTTTGTGTTGCACATTTTTCTCTGGATTCTGGTAATAGCTTTGTGTTTAAATTCTAACAATGCATTAAATTACAATCATAAACAATTAAATTTCATTTTTTTCGGTTGTTTAAAAAAGGTAAACTAAGGGTACAAAGTATAAAAAAAAATGACTTCAAGAGGAGGACCATCGCAGCAGAATATGCCGCAGCAGCGGCGGATTACGCGCACCCCGACAGTTGGAAACCTCGGGGAGTCCGTTTTCGACAGTGAAGTAGTGCCTTCGTCTCTGGTCGAAATTGCCCCTATTCTCCGTGTCGCCAATGAAGTGGGAGCCCAGCAACCCACGAGTCGCCTACCTCTGTAAGCTTTTTTAAAATACATGTTTAAGAAGTTAACAAACATGCACGTATTAATTTTCTAATTTTTCGACCTCGATGGTTAAAAATTATGTAGGTCGGTTTTATGCGTTTGAGAAGGCTCATAGGCTGGACCCCACTTCGAGTGGACGTGGCGTTCGTCAATTTAAGACAGCTCTTCTGCAACGTCTTGAAAGGGTAAGTGCACTAACAGCCTTTTATTACACTTGATCAAACACGTAAAGTGTGCTATTTAAGCCGATACGTGATTTTCAGGAGCTAAAAGTAGTTTTATGTGATCGCAAATAGTAATTAAAATTTAAATTAGTTAAGTGATACGTGGCGGGTGCTTTCAGGAAAATGATCCTACTCTAATGGGAAGAGTGAAAAAAAGCGATGCACGTGAAATGCAGAGCTTTTATCAGCATTACTACAAAAAATATATCCAAGCTTTACAAAATGCTGCCGACAAAGCTGACCGGTGAGTTTTTTTTTTCCCTTTTTTTTAATCAATAATTAATCCTTGCTGGAGAGATGTTAACATTTGTTGAAAATTTTCAGTGCACAGCTGACAAAAGCATACCAAACGGCAATGTTCTCTTTGAGGTTTTGAAAGCCGTTAATCAGACGCAATCCGTCGAAGTTGATCGTGAGGTAGATAAGCTTACTTTTTGTTTTCTTTCGTTTCCATTTTATTTTATTTTATTTTTCTGTGATTTTTTTATTATTTTTTGTGTGTGTTTTAGGTATTGGAAACCCATGATAAAGTTGCGGAGAAGACGGAAATTTACGTCCCTTATAATATTCTACCTCTCGATCCTGATAGTGCAAATCAGGCAATCATGAAATATCCA
>BMAC01000014.1:2413038-2433594 GCA_014905375.1 Phtheirospermum japonicum | reverse complement strand
TTTTTTGAGAAATTAGGTACTACTTTGCATAAATTGCATACTACTTCACAAAATTTTTGCAAAATTGCATACTATTACACAAAAATTTTAGAAAATTACAAACTACTTTCCACAAAATTCATTACGTTCAAGACAACACAAAATTCTAAATTCTAGTACCCAATTCAATTAGTTCAGAGAACTGCACGAGTTGCATCAGTTAAGTCATTTAAGCCTGGTAACTTGTGTCATCACGAAGAATACATGGGACAACTCATAGTTAAACCTTGAAACTCGATTCATAAAGAAAACCAACAATATGGTCAAGAATACAGGAGACGAAGTAGAGCAATAATGGCCCAAGAAAATGAAAGTCACATTTATCCTCGACATTAATCCCCGTGAAAACCCATCCAAACGCCGCCGCCGCCTCATAGGTTCATCAGAGCCGCGAGCCGCCACCTTCAGTCCGTCTCAGCTGTGGTCGAGTGCCGCCGTCAAATCGAATCGCTGTCGAACACCGTCGCCGCAGTCAGCATCCCCGCCGTGGAGCCGAAGAAGCCGTCGCCTCCGCCACTGCCAAACATCGCTGCCACCTCGTCAGTTCATCGGGCACTGCGGTAGACGATCGAAGGAGAAAGAGAAGCGGCCGATTGATTCTGAAATTGAAGAGGAAACAGATTCTGAAATTAGGTATTTTGAAATTTGTATAATATCCTCCGCGGTGAACTTTGTCCCCTTATCCTTGTCAGCCGGCGGCGCGCCCCTTCGCCTTGCGGTCAGCAGTGATTTGCGGTCCTTGTCGAGGCGGAGCTTGGTCACAACCACCTTGGAGGGGTGGATGCCGACGTTGACGGCAGATCCGTTTACCTTCTCATGGGTGATTCGCTCGACGGCGCAGTGAAATGAGCCCTTTCGGTTCTTTCTCTGAGAGGAGGTGACGCGTGGGTTGTGCTTCATTTTCGCCGCCGGGTGTGGAGATTGACGCTGGGTGTTTCTGCATGGGGTGTGGAGATTGACGCTGGGTGGGTTCTGCGTGGGTTGTCCTCTTGTTGTAGGGTATTTTAGGTAGTTTATATAATATTTTTGATTAAATGTGAAGTATTTGGTTTATATGGGAATAAAAAGAGTTAATGGATTATATAGTATATAAGACTTATGGTTTGGTAGTATATGGGAATTTTCCCTATATATAACACTATATATAATTTATTATATTGTTTGTAAATACAATACACTATATAATGTATATAAAAAATAAAAAAACACTAAAAACTAAAGGAACGGGCGGTTCTAACCGATAATTCCAACTTGGTTCCGATTCTGAAATCGCCGATTCAAGGGTTTCTAAAGCTTGAAACTGTAACCGGAATCATTAAAGTCGATTCCAATTCCAATTCTGTTATCGTTGATCATGATTTCAATTTTTGAACCGTTGACTACGATTACAATTACGATTTTCAATTCGGTTTCTAGTTCTATTTGGTCAAGTCTAACGATAGAGGAGGTAAGAAGAAAGAGCTGAACTATTTAAACAAGGTAAATTTTAGTAAAATGACATTTTCTATTTCCCGAATTTAGAAAAGCATGCGGATCTAACCTCACCAAAATGTTTTAACAATTTTCTGCTTCATCACCTATCCAAAACATCACACTACAAATTTTAATGAGATAAAATTTATGAAAAGTTCTACTTTTTTCTGTCTATTTGCTGAAAAAATGAGAAACTTCCCATCACAAATTCCAATTACTTATCATAGTAATATATATTAGATTAGATAAACCATTCCAACGAATAACAACAAAATCAAGACATACACTATATAATATACACATATACATGTTTAAATATACTCCATACCCCACCTTCTAAGCAAATTAAAGAGAAAATACTTTTCCACATTATTCTCCTCTCCGTGTTCTTTTGCCCCTGAAGTTTTCAAACTATACAGCCGCGTACACCACTCCAATAATCCAATCCCTCCCGTCAGAATCAAAACCGTCTTTTCTATTAAATGTGTGACAATTAAATTTTTTTTGTGATTTTTATTTAAAATACAAATTAACATTTTTTAAAGTTTAAGTGATATTTAAAAATCAATTTTTAATTAAAAATAATAAATAATATTTTTAAGGCATTAAAAGTAAACTTAATTTTATTATTTTTAATTTACTTAAATAAATGATTAATTAATATATAAATTTATTTATAATTAAAAATATCAATATATAATGGGAAAAAATGTGCGACTGTCACATGAGAAAAACACTGTTATAACAATTAATTAACATTTGCATTTATTTAGCTACAGATTAATGTTATAATTTGCCTTAAGATCCGTGGCCCCACCCCACCCCCTCCCATCTTCTTCGTATTGCTAGCTTTATTACAAAACTTTTGTTATTCTCTTTACTATTTTGAAAAAAAGAAACGATCTATTTTTAGGCTTGACCTCAAAATTGCTGGGGTTTATCCATTTTTCGTAGAATTTATAGAGTGAGTGTTTATTGCCGTTGCGGTTAGCTTCCGGCGAGATCTCCTTGTCCGGTGAGCCAGATTTTATGTTTTTTTCGTCCTTTTCCCTTCCTCTTCTTTCTGGGGTTTACGGTTATGACTACGTGCTTTAATTCGATCTTCTTGACATATTCTTATGTTGACTGTTATACTTCTCTCTTGATTGTTTAGTTCAAGAGTATTAATTTGGGTTAATTTTTGTGTTTATGTGCTGACATTGAGCATGTCGTTCCATGTGAAGTTAAGATACATTCTAAAGGTTGTGTCAGCTGCTGCTTGGGTGACTCGTCCTCCCCCTTACCTATGCTTATTCATGGAACCATAACCCGCCCGGGTTCGCTCAGACGATCAAAAGCTGGGTGGGCCATAGCTCGAGTGCTCCTTCGTTGTTTATCCTGGCTATCGTTGTCTACTTATCGCCGAATTTGCTTGCTGGCGTGTTGTTTCTTTTCCCCTTCATTCGTCGTTTTCTCGAGAGTCCAATTACAAGATTGTGATGCTGATGATGTGGTGGTCCCAGGTATGCAATATTTATTTATTTATTTATTTATTTATTATTTTTGTAGATTTATGAGTCCCATGACAAAAACTACACTTGAGGTTTTGCCAACTTACGAAATATACCAGCTAACTTTGAAAATTACAAAAAAAAAAAAAAAAAAAAAAAAAGCCGGAAATTGCTGACGTCATCAAATAATTTTACAGTTTCATCACTCAGCTTTTTAAAAATTATTAAAAATCGCCCACCTTTTCATCTTGCATATTACATTTATAACCCTCAATTTTATTTTATCTGTAATATTTTGAAAAGTTGGGGGTGTAATTGTAAAATATATTTGATGACATTAGCAAATTCCTTCAGGTCAACTAACGGTTGGGCCAATATGTATTTGTAGTTTTAAAATATAGCTGTTTTTTTTTTGTAAATACTCCAAAACTTTTGGTAGTTTTTGCAATTATTTATCCCATTAAGAAATTGATATAGTAATCTGTGTTTTTCTTTCTTTTTTTTTTTTTTTTTTTTTTTTTTTTGTCTTGCAGCCTCGTCTCTATGTAGGAAGGGGAATGCATGAAAGTGCATTTTGTCTCTTCAAGTAAGAATATCAAGAACAAAACTATTATTAGTTTGCACAAGATCGTCTGTTGTGGGAATATATTTTTCTTTCTGAATTTTCTCAGGTATACATTATTCTGGGTGCTCCTCCTCATTACAAAACTGGCTTTCAGTTTTTACATAGAGGTGACGACTTTTCCCATTTTCTGGGATTTTCTTTTATTTCTAACTTATTCTTGTGATTTAATATAGAACCACGTGGTTGTTTTCAATTGCAGATAAAGGCTTTGGTGGGCCCAACTAGAACCATCATGAGTGCTCATGTATCAAACTTACCAGTGGCATGAGTTTTTTCCCCAAGGTAATCAATCGGACAGTCATAAAAGATATTGGGCACTCATTTTATTACCTACTATTTATTGAGTGTTTTTTTTTCAGCTAAGAACAATATCGGCGTTGTGATTGTAATCTGGGCCACCAGTTATTCTAGTAAGGATGATGCCTTATCTTCAACAATAAAGATACTTGGAGTTTACTCTTCCTTTAATTAAAGAAAAGTATTATATAATTTTTTTCCTTTTTTAGGTCTATTTCATGGATGCACAGATATGGTATGCTATATTCTCTACATTGTTTGGAGGTATATATGGCGCATTTCGTCGGCTTGGAGAGGTATGATAAATAGCTGCTTCTTTTGTCAATTGTTTTGGCAGTTTATTTTTTCCTTATAATTACAGGACTTTTTGTATATTGCAAAAGATTACTGAATTTTTTGTTTCTGACCTTTTCTTATCCTATCTGTTTTTTTTTCCTTTTCCGTGTTCAGATTCGGACGCTGGGAATGCTTAGGTCAAGATTTCCAATCATTACCTGGTGCCTTTAATGCATGCTTAATCCCTGAGGAGAAAAAACGAGAACAGTGAAAAAGAAAGGGACTGAGTGCTATCTTTGCCAGCCAAGTTTGAAGTGGTAACCCCGTTATTATGGTTTCTTTTTTCTATTCCAAGTTTTACGAATATATTAATTATTAGCTAATGCAATAATGAATGGTTTTATGTGATATATCGTTGTCCAGATTCCATCCAGCAAAGAGAAAGACGCTGCGAGGTTTTGCTCAGCTTATGGAACAAAATAATCACGACGTTTCAGAGAAGAGAATCTTATAAGTAACAGGTAATCCTTAATTCTGAAATATTCTTAGTTGTGGAAATTTTTTGAGAAATTAGGTACTACTTTGCATAAATTGCATACTACTTCACAAAATTTTTGCAAAATTGCATACTATTACACAAAAATTTTAGAAAATTACAAACTACTTTCCACAAAATTCATTACGTTCAAGACAACACAAAATTCTAAATTCTAGTACCCAATTCAATTAGTTCAGAGAACTGCACGAGTTGCATCAGTTAAGTCATTTAAGCCTGGTAACTTGTGTCATCACGAAGAATACATGGGACAACTCATAGTTAAACCTTGAAACTCGATTCATAAAGAAAACCAACAATATGGTCAAGAATACAGGAGACGAAGTAGAGCAATAATGGCCCAAGAGCATGTCGTTCCATGTGAAGTTAAGATACATTCTAAAGGTTGTGTCAGCTGCTGCTTGGGTGATCGTCCTCCCCGTTACCTATGCTTATTCATGGAACCATAACCCGCCCGGGTTCGCTCAGACGATCAAAAGCTGGGTGGGCCATAGCTCGAGTGCTCCTTCGTTGTTTATCCTGGCTATCGTTGTCTACTTATCGCCGAATTTGCTTGCTGGCGTGTTGTTTCTTTTCCCCTTCATTCGTCGTTTTCTCGAGAGTTCCAATTACAAGATTGTGATGCTGATGATGTGGTGGTCCCAGGTATGCAATATTTATTTATTTATTTATTTATTTATTATTTTTGTAGATTTATGAGTCCCATGACAAAAACTACACTTGAGGTTTTGCCAACTTACGAAATATACCAGCTAACTTTGAAAATTACAAAAAAAAAAAAAAAAAAAAAAAAAGCCGGAAATTGCTGACGTCATCAAATAATTTTACAGTTTCATCACTCAGCTTTTTAAAAATTATTAAAAATCGCCCACCTTTTCATCTTGCATATTACATTTATAACCCTCAATTTTATTTTATCTGTAATATTTTGAAAAGTTGGGGGTGTAATTGTAAAATATATTTGATGACATTAGCAAATTCCTTCAGGTCAACTAACGGTTGGGCCAATATGTATTTGTAGTTTTAAAATATAGCTGTTTTTTTTTTGTAAATACTCCAAAACTTTTGGTAGTTTTTGCAATTATTTATCCCATTAAGAAATTGATATAGTAATCTGTGTTTCTTTCTTTCTTTTTTTTTTTTTTTTTTTTTTTTTTTTTGTCTTGCAGCCTCGTCTCTATGTAGGAAGGGGAATGCATGAAAGTGCATTTTGTCTCTTCAAGTAAGAATATCAAGAACAAAACTATTATTAGTTTGCACAAGATCGTCTGTTGTGGAATATAATTTTTCTTTCTGAATTTTCTCAGGTATACATTATTCTGGGTGCTCCTCCTCATTACAAAACTGGCTTTCAGTTTTTACATAGAGGTGACGACTTTTCCCATTTTCTGGATTTTCTTTTATTTCTAACTTATTCTTGTGATTTAATATAGAACCACGTGGTTGTTTTCAATTGCAGATAAAGCCTTTGGTGGGCCCAACTAGAACCATCATGAGTGCTCATGTATCAACTTACCAGTGGCATGAGTTTTTTCCCCAAGGTAATCAATCGGACAGTCATAAAAGATATTGGCACTCATTTTATTACCTACTATTTATTGAGTGTTTTTTTTTCAGCTAAGAACAATATCGGCGTTGTGATTGTAATCTGGGCACCAGTTATTCTAGTAAGGATGATGCCTTATCTTCAACAATAAAGATACTTGGAGTTTACTCTTCCTTTAATTAAAGAAAAGTATTATATAATTTTTTTTCCTTTTTTAGGTCTATTTCATGGATGCACAGATATGGTATGCTATATTCTCTACATTGTTTGGAGGTATATATGGCGCATTTCGTCGGCTTGGAGAGGTATGATAAATAGCTGCTTCTTTTTGTCAATTGTTTTGGCAGTTTATTTTTTCCTTATAATTACAGGACTTTTGTATATTGCAAAAGATTACTGAATTTTTTGTTTCTGACCTTTTCTTATCCTATCTGTTTTTTTTTCCTTTTCCGTGTTCAGATTCGGACGCTGGGAATGCTTAGGTCAAGATTTCAATCATTACCTGGTGCCTTTAATGCATGCTTAATCCCTGAGGAGAAAAACGAGACAGTGAAAAAGAAAGGACTGAGTGCTATCTTTGCCAGCAAGTTTGAAGTGGTAACCCCGTTATTATGGTTTCTTTTTCTATTCCAAGTTTACGAATATATTAATTATTAGCTAATGCAATAATGAATGGTTTATGTGATATATCGTTGTCCCAGATTCCATCCAGCAAAGAGAAAGACGCTGCGAGGTTTGCTCAGCTATGGAACAAAATAATCACGAGTTTCAGAGAAGAGGATCTTATAAGTAACAGGTAATCCTTAATTCTGAATATTCTTAGTTGTGGAAAACAAGAAAAAAAAAATGCAATGTACATATTTTATTTGACTGTGCTCAACTTGCTTTCATTTTTAGGGAAATGGATCTGCTGATTGTTCCGTATTGGGCTGATCGTGATTTGGAGCTAATACAGTGGCCCCCGTTTCTGCTTGCCAGCAAGGTTCACTTTTGAATATTTTGTTTCCGTTCAAAATATGATAAATAAATAAAAAAAAAAACTCTGTTTTTTTTTATTGAAATCGTCTTTTTGTTGTTGTTGTTGTTGTTGTGATTCCAATTTTGGAAAAGTGGTTATTATCTATTTATAATTTAAGCAAGAGGCACGAAATAATTATTTTCATTGATGATCGAGATTTAGAATACAAGCAATTAATGGGAATTTCGGCAATATATGCCTCCTAATTGAATTTAATATGTGTGTTAATTTTCATTATTAATACAAATACTTTTGTTTCGTCAAACAGATCCCAATAGCAGTGGATATGGCTAAAGACAGTAATGGAAAGGATAGTGAGCTGAAAAGGCGGATTAAATCTGATGATTACATGTATTCTGCGGTCTGTGAGTGCTATGCCTCGTTTAGAAACATCGTTATGTTGTTAGTTCGTGGGAAACGGGAAAAGGAGTAAGCAACATTTATTTTACTGCTCGGAAAATTTGACCTCAACCAGATTTCTTCAATTTTCTCAAACTATCTTATTTTATTTGCCAGGGTCATTGAATACATCTTTTCTGAAGTTGACAAGCATATAGAGGATGATGACCTGTTAGCTGAATACAAGCTCAGTGCTCTTCCGAGTCTGTACAATCTTTTTGTCGAGCTCGTTAAATACTTGGTTGGTATTTTGATGTTGTACCATTTACTTATTTTTTATTTTTTTTATTTTTTTTTTGGAGATGTGGGTTTATTAGTTGATTTGGTGATGTGAAATTGTGAGTTTTGCAGCTCGACAATAAGCAAGAGGACCGGGATCAAGTTGTCATTCTTCTCCAGGATATGCTTGAAGTGGTGACCCGAGATATAATGATGGAAGATCATATATCCAAGTAAAGTTTTTTCTTGTTGTTTTTATTTATTTTATTTTTTTACTTTTTAACTGATAGTTAAAAAGTATTCACGAGGTTTAGTTAATTATGAAAAAGGCTCGGTATATTTTACGGTTAATTACAAAAAGTACCCTTGAGGCTTTGCCTAATTACAAAGAAAAGCAGTTAAGTTTCAAAATTACAAAAGTACCCCTGAGGTTTGATTTAGTATTAAAATTAAGGGGCTAACTGTGTGTGATATGTTTACAAATGTGAGTTTTTTTATTATTATTACTTTATTGTATTTTTGCCTATGAAGGGTTAATTCGTGAGACAAAATAAAGTCTCGGGGGTAATTTTTTGAATTTTGAAAGTTAGCTGGGCTTTTTGTAATTAGGCTAGACCTCAAGGGCACTTTTTGTAAATAACCATATCTTTTAAAATTGCAAAAACATACTTATCAATAGGCTGCATTTGTAATTTAGAAAGATAATTGAGTTCTTTTGTAATTAGGCTAGACATCAAGACAGTATTTGTAATTATCTTTTTTTTTAATGCCAATATAACACTATGTGTCATCTATTGAGACTTGGGGACTTGGGTTGAGTGTTCTTATTTTAAGTTTACTTTCCTTGAATAGCCTACTAGACTCGATTCATGGTGGATCTGGACATGAAGGACCTGTCCCTTTCGATCAACAGTATCAGTTGTTTGCATCAGCTGGAGCCATTAAATTTCCTACTCCCGAATCAGAAGCTTTGAAAGAGAAGGTAAAAAATTTAATAGAAATATCACCTATATTAAAATTGTGTCACATCCACATTTTTGTTCAACAGTTTGAATATTTTTATTATTTTTTTGTCGCAGATCAAGAGGTTGTATTTGTTGCTGACGGTGAAGGAATCGGCTATGGACGTGCCATCGAACCTTGAAGCTAGGAGGCGCATGTCCTTCTTCTCCAATTCTTTATTTATGGACATGCCTGTGGCCCCCAAAGTCCGCAATATGCTCTCTTTCTCGTAAGTAATTTTGTCCGTGTGATTTTTTTTTTATTTCTTTATGTATGAGACAAATAACTCTGTATGCTTTTTTTTTTACTGTTTGAAACTAGAGATAAGCTAATCAAAAGGTATGAATGTTCCTGCCGTTGCGATGTTCAAAAGCCCAGCCCAGCAAAAATGGGCCCATTTGACTTTGCCTGATTTCTGGCCCGGCCCAAAAGAATTTGTTTTCAAAATGTGCATCAAATCTTATGAAAAAAAAACAAGAACACTTAATATTACACTAAGCTTTCCTTTTTTATGGTCTGTATTTCTAGATTATGGCCTTGAAATCTAGCATATGATGTGTTATGTCTTATGTGCATGATATTAGCATTTTTTTTATTTTATAAGTTTTGGTGTGTTTTTCTTTCTTTTTTTTGCTTGTGAATTTAACTTAGATAATTTTCCTACTTAGTGTGTTGACTCCTTACTACACGGAGGAAGTTCTCTTCTCATTGCCTGAGCTGGAAGTGCCAAATGAAGACGGTGTTTCGATTCTCTTTTACTTGCAGAAAATTTACCCAGGTTTCTGGTTCGCGTGCTAATCATGTGTACATCGCATTAATCCTTTTTTCCACCGACCTTACTAATAATGAATGTTGTGCAGATGAATGGAACAATTTTCTGGAGCGTGTCAAGTGTCTCAACGAAGAAGAGCTTAGAGGGTCTGATGAATTAGAAGAACAACTACGCCTTTGGGCATCGTATAGAGGCCAGACATTGACGAGAACTGGTATGAATTAATAATCTCTCCATTTTCACTCACACACACATTACACGCATCTAACACATACTTTACACGCATTTCACACACAAATTTCACATGCACTACGTAAATACACTAAAAGTTTATAAATTCTATAATAATTATTATTATTTATTATTAAATAACAATTGTAAAAAATAATTTTAAAAAATATATATAATAATAATAATAATAAATTAATTGATGAGAAATCTTCACAATTTTTTTAACAAAGTAATTTTTCTTATTGACAGTAAGAGGAATGATGTATTACCGCAAAGCCTTAGAACTTCAAGCGTTCCTCGATATGGCCAAGGATGATGGTGAGAAAAATAAACTATCTTTTACCTTTTTGTTTCTTCAAACGAGCACCGTGTATAAATTTTTTAGCACTGCTCATTCTTTTGCAATTTAAACAGATTTAATGGAAGGCTACAAGGCCATTGAGCTGAACGAGGATCAGATGAAGGGAGAGAGATCGCTGTGGACCCAATGTCAAGCGGTTTCGGATATGAAGTTTACTTACGTCGTGTCTTGTCAGTTATATGGTATTCAGAAACGATCGGGCGATCAGCGTGCTCAAGATATATTGAGACTTATGACGACGTAAGAGTTATAACGCTACAAGGCAGCCTTTTGTTTTTCCCTTGTAACTGCTCGTCAACTAATCAATCACTTTTTTTTTTCTGAATAGATATCCTTCACTTCGAGTGGCTTATATAGATGAAGTTGAAGAACCAAGTAAAGATAGGTCCAAGAAGGTCAATGATAAGGTGTACTACTCGACTCTTGTGAAGGCTGCTCTGCCGAAGTCAAATTCATTGGAGCCGGGACAAAATCTTGACCAGGTAAGAAAGTCAAAGGAAAACAAAGTCAACTATGTTATGTGAAGTATAGGTAGTTCAGAGTTTAACCAGTATTAGATGTTGAAGTATATTCGTGGATAATTACAAAAACTACCCCTGAGGCTAGTTTAATTACAGAAATAGTAATAGTAATAATAATAATAATAATAATAATAATAATAATAATAATAATAATAATAATAATAATAACAGTTATCTTTTAAACACACAAATGCTATCAGTGTGAGTTTATATTTAGGCAAAATCGCAATTCTGGTCCTGTAAGTATAGCAATTTGCAAAAGAATCATGTATGTTACACATCTTTTAACTTGTTCTCATTTGGATGGCAGCTTTTTATTTTCAAATAGCGTTGATTAAAATTCCTACATGCAGTATATAAAATGCAGCAATTTCCATTTGCAGGTAATCTATCGTATAAAACTTCCGGGCCCTGCTATCTTGGGTGAAGGGAAACCCGAAAATCAGAATCACGCCATTATTTTCACACGTGGAGAAGGCTTGCAAACAATCGATATGAATCAGGTATGGTATTTTTCCAATGGTCAACCCGGCTTTGAATTTTTTTTCATTATTTTCCAAGTCGTGAAAAATGAATATGCAAATGTAGGATAATTACATGGAAGAAGCTCTGAAAATGAGAAACTTGCTTCAAGAATTTCTTAAAAAGCATGACGTGAGACACCCATCGATTCTTGGTTTGAGAGAACATATCTTTACCGGAAGGTTTGGCTTTATCTCATAAATGAGTTTGCATTTCTTTTGACTGAAGTTTATTTATTCAATGAACAAATGCTGTCTACCGTGTTTTGTAGTGTTTCTTCGCTTGCCTGGTTTATGTCGAACCAAGAGACGAGTTTTGTTACTATTGGTCAGAGATTGTTGGCCAACCCTCTGAAGTAAGTTTTTCCTATTTGCATCACCCACCCTTCTCTCTCAATTCACCTTTTTTAAGTTTGAGTAAATTACACTAAACCCCCTGAACTATACATTTTATTCCACTTTTTGCCCCCTAGCCATCTCACATTCAAAGTCAATCATGAGGGAACACGTGTTAATTTTGGATTTGTTCATGGGGCAAAGAGAAATAAAATGCATAGTTCAGGGAGTAATGTGCAACAAAAAAATTAGTTGGCAAAGTCCGAAAAATTCATAGTTCAGGAAGTAGTATTTATGTTAACCTTGATAATTACATGTAACATGCACCCAATAATCTGGTTTATTTTTGGTCTGTGGTGAACCATCCGATACATACCTTTTATAATACGCTTTTAATTATTGTTATGCATTCTTCGTTATTTTAATTTCCTGCCTTATCATTTTTCGTATTTTCCTTTTTCAGGGTTCGGTTTCATTATGGTCATCCTGATGTTTTCGATAGACTATTTCACCTTACTAGGGGTGGAGTGAGCAAAGCCTCCAAGGTTATCAACCTGAGTGAGGACATATTTGCTGGTATGGTCAAAATACAGTCATTTTAAGACTATTCGATATAGATATATATTATATATAATATATATATGCATGTATGTATGTATGTATATGGTAATTGCTTGACTCTGACGTAACCTTACATGCAGGCTTTAATTCTACACTTCGTGAAGGCAATGTAACCCATCATGAATACATACAAGTCGGTAAAGGCAGAGATGTGGGACTTAACCAAATTTCTCTGTTTGAGGCCAAAATTGCCAATGGCAATGGAGAACAAACTTTGAGTCGCGATTTGTATCGGTTGGGGCATCGTTTTGACTTCTTCCGAATGCTATCATGCTATTTCACCACCATCGGTTTTTACGTCAGCACCTTGGTACGCGAACTGATATTGAAATTTTGTTTCCGTTCGTTTTCTGTTTTTCATTTACCGAAGTTCGGTTTTTGGTTTTTGAGACACACTCCCGTAGGCAGCCTAACCGTTACGCATGTCGTAAAACTGAATTTTAAAATAAAAAATACCAAACAAATAGAGAACCCTAATAACTCAACTAACTAAAAAAAACTATTAAAAAACCTAAATAAATGAGAAAAAAACCCTAAAAATTTGGAAAACCCTAAGAAAAAGTAAACTAAATAGAAAACTAAAACTCAGGCCCTACCTAACGGAAGTACTCCGTTACGCCGGGGTGTGCACAAGTTTTTGTCTTGCTTTATTGTTTCAGTTGGCCTAATCAAACCGAATTATATTTTTTAATACATATGCATATGATTTTTATAATATATTTCAATTATTACACTATTTTCTCAGCATACTAAAAAAAAAAGAATAAAGTATATAATACATTTATAACTATAAATCTATTTTTATTTTATTTAACAAATGTAATAGAAGTTCCCAAAAAATCAAACCAGAAATAAAAAGGTTAGAACCGAACAAAACCAATGTTTATATTATAGGTTGACCATTATGGGGTTTTGCTTACCTTTTTGTATTATTTTGGCAGGTTACTGTTCTCACTGTGTATATATTCCTTTATGGCCGTCTCTACCTCGTCCTCAGTGGCCTTGAGAAAGGTCTAAGTACTCAGCCCGGAATTCGACAAAACAAGCCTCTTGAAGTCGCTCTCGCCTCCCAATCATTCGTCCAGATCGGATTTCTAATGGCTCTCCCCATGATGATGGAAATCGGGCTCGAAAAAGGCTTTCGCACTGCATTAAGCGAATTCATACTCATGCAGCTCCAGCTCGCTCCCGTTTTCTTCACCTTCTCGCTCGGGACGAAAACCCATTACTACGGGCGGACGTTACTCCATGGGGGTGCGAAGTATAGGCCCACGGGACGTGGGTTCGTGGTGTTCCATGCCAAATTCGCCGACAACTATCGGCTCTACTCGCGTAGCCACTTTGTGAAAGGGCTTGAGCTTATGATATTGCTCCTTGTTTATCAGATATTCGGCCAGGCCTATAGAGACACCCTTGCCTATATCATAGTTACGGTGTCGATGTGGTTTATGGTGGGGACATGGCTTTTTGCGCCATTTTTGTTTAATCCATCCGGTTTCGAGTGGCAGAAGATTATCGATGACTGGACGGATTGGAATAAATGGATCGGCAACCGGGGAGGGATTGGTGTGCCTTCGGAGAAAAGTTGGGAATCGTGGTGGGAGGAGGAGCAGGATCATCTTCGTCATTCCGGGAAACGGGGGATTGTGGCTGAGATTATATTGGCCTTGAGGTTTTTCGTTTATCAGTATGGGCTTGTGTATCATTTGCACATGACGAAGCATACGAAGAGTGTTCTGGTAATTGAACTTCTAATTATTTTTTAAAAAAAATCAAATTACAAGGACCATATTAAAAGAGTAGAGTATTTGTCAAGTAAATCAAAACTCAAGAGGGTGTTTTTGTAATTTTAAAAGAATGACTGGGTTTTCTTGTAGTTAGGTTAAACCTCAGGGGTAGCTTTTATAATTACCATAAGTTTGGTTAAGAAAGGTTCTTCTGAAGTTCTTCAACTTTTTTTTGATAATGAATGAATTCTGAACGTCTTATTTTGATACTTGTATCTATGACAGGTATATGGCGTATCATGGCTGGTGATATTTCTGATACTTTTTGTTATGAAGGTGAGAATAATTTCTTTTTTTAATTTGTGAATTTTTTCTTTTTCTCTGGAGAAACTCCTTTATGAATTATGTTTAGATTAAACACTAAAAGAAGTTCATCTCTATGTTGACTTATTCGCAACCTTAACTTCCATACGAGAGATTATAACAGTTCATTAAAACGTGCAATTTTATCAATGATCTGAATAATTAACTTTAGTTGCTCACTGTTTTAGGCTCAGTGTTTATTTACTTCTGTATCCTCGGTGTTCTTTCCGTTTTCTGTTAATCAAAAACTTCATTTTGTTCTGATCATTCAATTCACTGTGGTTTTGTTATGCAGACAATATCTGTCGGCCGGAGAAAATTCAGTGCGAATTTTCAGCTTGTTTTCCGGCTTATCAAAGGTTTAATATTCATCACATTTGTCTCCATCCTCGCTATCTTGATCGCGATCCCACGCATGACACCGAGGGATATTGTCGTCTGCATACTCGCCTTCATGCCTACTGGTTGGGGTTTACTTCTGGTAAGTGTTATTTCTCCTCTCTCTTATTATTTCTCCTTATTTCCAGTTTTATACTCTATTATAAAAAAATAAAATAATATCTCACTAGTGGGACCCACCATTTTATTATTTTCAAATTATCATCTTCATAAAATTTTAAAAATAGTATCATAAAACACAAAATTATTTCATTTTCATCACGTATTCGTATATAAAACTCCCTCGAAGCTATTCAATTAGACATACCTTCTCTTTTTCTTTCTTTCTTTCCTTTTTTTTTTTGTGTGTGTGTGTGTGACAAAAACTCAACAAGCATTTTACTTGCACAGATTGCACAAGCATGTAAGCCTCTAGTTCAGAGAGCTGGATTCTGGGGTTCGGTTCGAACCCTAGCGCGTGGCTATGAAATCGTTATGGGACTGGTTCTGTTTACGCCCGTCGCCTTTCTTGCATGGTTCCCTTTCGTGTCTGAATTCCAAACTCGAATGCTGTTCAACCAAGCGTTCAGTCGAGGCCTTCAGATTTCGCGTATTCTCGGTGGACACAGGAAAGACAGATCCTCCAGGAACAAGGAGTGATTTTTGTGTGTACTGTCCAAATGCAGTTTGTTTGTTTTTTGTTTTTTGTTTTTTTTTAATCTATCACTGATAATTAAACCTTTGTAAGCTGTTGCTGCTGTTTGGATACCTGTAATTATTTTTGCACAAGGCAGCATTTTTGGTGGCTACAAAGAAATGGTAATTTAATTATCAAACTGTTTTGCTTAATTAGGGAGTGCTTGCAAAAGCTTCTGATATTGGGAGAAGTGATTTTATTGCAGAAATTAAGAGTTGTTAGTGTTTGAAAATAGAAGTTAGAATTTGAAAAGAGTTTTATGTGTGTAAATCGAACCAGAATCACAATCTAAAATACTTTTCCCTGCTTTTCACTTTTCAATAATCGAGTCAAACGGCTACTTCAAGATACAATTCTCTCTTATGTTTTCTAGTCCATTAGATTTAATGCCCGACCATGTCTAAAATAGGGCTATAATTGAATTTAGCTGATTATGAGCAACTCGATCAAAGTTCGGTTCGAACTCTTTGTTGACCATATTCGACCCTGCTCGAACTCATTCTATCAGCTCGATGCTCCGAACCTCTACAGAATATTTGAATTGACTGGTGAGATTGGAGATTTCGCCGATTTTTATTCAGCTCACTGAAGATGACAAATTATACCATGCTAATTATCAAACTAGAATCTGGTGAACAGAAGCATGTCACTGTTAAGGTTTTTGGTTTTAGCATTAGGAGGAATTTCGAACATCAAATAAATGTGATTAGATCATGTGCGTGTTATAATGGCCGTCTTGTGTACTAATTCATGTGTGTGTAAACTCATCGCTTTTCTTCAGGGAGAATGATATTAATTAAATGGATATGAGATGAAAATATAATTATTAAAGTAAATGTAATATAAAAAATAAGTAATAAAATGATTGGTCATTGGAGTTAATGTGAGTGGTCAAATAATAATGATTGAATAACATATATATATATATATATATATATATATATATATATATATATATTTTAAAAGATGAATTCCCATATAATTTAGCGGTTCTTCTATAAAACCAGATAAATGACATGACATTCATTTGAGTTCTTAATCATTTTTTTTTTCTTTCCTTTTTTATAAATGCACGGTGGGGTGAATTTCATGTGTATATAGGGCTCCGTAATAGAGCCCTATCTGGTTCTATAGAAAAATTCTATAATCTAGTCCTACCAATTTCAAACTTCCTTAATGCTCTACTTACTCTAATACTAGTAGGAGGAGACCTCTTATTTTATATCCTTATTACATTACGCAAGCGATTGTCTCTTACATATGTATGAATCCAATTTTCAAATTAATCCACAAAAAGCCCGACCTCCATCCAAAATCAAATTGATTCTCAAACTCAGTTGGTAAGTCGAGAATCATGTGAATAAATCTAATATTTCCCCAAAACGAAGCTCGATACCCACCCAAATGGCAATTTGGCCCGGATCCGACCCGGCTAACCCGAGGCTTTTGGGGCGGGGCAGACCCGACCCGTTCCCAAAACAGGGCAGGTCGGACCCGGACCGCTGATGGAACGAGGCGGGTCTGGGCATCACTGTTGCCCCGCCCCGCCCCTGTCTCTTATACACATCTATTGATTTTCATTGTAAATTTTTCTTTCTAGATCTTCTGGTCTAGTTCTTTGTTTTCTACCCATGTTTCTAAAAAAATTTATATGAGTGCTCAGGTTCATGCATTATGAGGGAGAAAACGGCAACTTTTGTTGTGTTGTTAAATTAAGTTACATATATGTAGGATAAAGGAAACAGACTATACTCGGTAATGACTGTTGCTTCGATAAATGAACTCTTGATTGCAATCTAACGATTTGTTTTGCATGTGAGGAAAGACACTAGGAGTCTTGTTGATCACTAAAGTTTCTTTTTCCTCACGTTAAACATTATTTCAAAAGTTTTTATTAAATTGCCAACTTATCAACTGAAATTGAGAAATAGAGATTCAGATTCCAGTACGGACCACATTGTTGCTGAAGAGTCAATAGTCAGCATATCTTCAAGAAAAATACTTGGTGGCAGTTTGAGAAATCTTTCTTCTATTAACATGGTTTTACTTTGCATTATGATGTATTGCATTTCACTGATAAAATAACATTTAATTCCTTAGTATTTTATCTAGCATTAAATGTTCTTCAACCTTGGCATTCAAGTCTGTCTAATTTTTTCTGTTTCTATGGTTGGTTTTGCAGAAGGACAATGTTTCAAATCAGCGAGAGCATGTTGTTCACCTACTTGCAAATGAGCAAAGTCGACTTCGTATTCCGGAGGAACCTGAGCCGGTAGTTACCGCATCCTGTATTGGGCTTTTTTTAATGGAATTTGTGTTTATGTAAGGTTGTACCATGTATTTAGTTGCTTTGTGTGACAATGTTTCTGTTTTAGAAAACACTGGGATGGGGCATGGAAATCATTACACTTTGTTTGGTTTGCATTTGGGGAAAGTTTCTTCCCCAGAAACTTCCACCAATCACCTAACAAACACTACTTTCTCGTTTCCCAATGCATTTCTCTTCTAATACACACATTTTCCAAAAACTTCTCCCAATAACCCTTCCCCCCAAAACTTTTCCCAATCACCCCCAATCACTAACCAAGCAAAGCCATAATGTATCTGCCCAGTTGTTTGCCTACTATAGGGTGTCCCTGCATAGCTTGTGTTTATCTGTTGATGGTCAGGTCATTCTTCTGTGATGTTCCATGATATTTAGGTAGAAATCTCTTTTCTTTTTTACTGGGGATTGGCTTTCCAACATTTGTTATGGATACCACAATTCTCTATATCCTAATGTATCATAGATTCATAGGTTATTATTGCACAAGGCTATTTGAGAGTCTAAGATGGGCAACTGATATTGTTATATGACTATATCTTTGTTTCCTATCTTCAACTTCTATTAGAATCTTGCAATCATATGTAAATGGAAGAAAGTAATTCTGATTACATTATTAACTCAATGTAACAAAAGGAATAAATATAAGAAGAGAAATGAAGAAAGTGGCTTAAAACTTTCATTTGGATTTGTT
Source organism: Phtheirospermum japonicum (assembly GCA_014905375.1). Classification (NCBI taxonomy): domain Eukaryota; kingdom Viridiplantae; phylum Streptophyta; class Magnoliopsida; order Lamiales; family Orobanchaceae; genus Phtheirospermum; species Phtheirospermum japonicum. Next base: position 2,415,109 of record BMAC01000014.1, on the reverse strand, counting down.
TCATTTCAAACGTGAAAGTCACATCAAAAAAGGTTTAATAAGAGAAACTAAAGCCTAATGGGTTTATTTATAAATCAACTGTTTTGCATCATAACACGCTAAAATCAGCAGGGATCAACTCATCTCAATCTAGAATGTGTTATCATTTCATCGTAATATTATCTTTGTTGATATATGTCGATGATTTGAAATTTTGTGGAGAATTTGCGTTGGAAAAATGTCTTGGTCGTTGTTCCTATACTTCGACGACATAGGACTAAACATACGTAGAATATTCAACCAGTAGTGGTCAGACAACCTTCGAAGGTTCGACCAAGAGTAGTCGTACGTTTATTTAGTTTTAGTTCGTATTTTGTGAGTCCGCATAATCGAAATTAACCATAAGTTGAATTTAAAGTGCGTAACTCGATGAAAATGATTCTTTATTTATTTATTTTTTATTTTGTGACAATTCACTGTTTATACAATTTTGGAGTTTTTAGTGATAAAGTTGAGAATGAAAACGATAGATAGGCTTGGCCAAGGTTCCGAAACCGTGGTTAAGGTTCCGCAACCGCCTGTTCTCAATTCCAAAAAAATGAAAAACCAAACATCTTACGGTTACGGTTTCTGATTCCACTTTTAACTGAAATCATCTGTTTTTTTAATTATTTTTTTATATTTTTCTCATATTATTTAAATATTAGATAATATTATTTAATTATATATATATATATATATAATATATATATATATATATATATATATATATATATATAAGGAAAATTCCCATATACTCCAAAACATAAGATCAATTGTCTTAAAACCCCATTGAATATAAAAGTTCCCTAATAATCCAATTACTATAACAATATACTAAATTACCCTTAATAGAGCTACTCGTGTAAATTCATAACTATTAACGTAATTCAGAACTGCTCGTTTAAATTCAGAACTACTTGTATAAATTCAGAACTACTCGTGTAAATTTCGGAACTACTCATTTAAATTTAGAACTACTCGTGTAAATTCAGAACTACTCGTGTAAATTTCAAAACTATTCTTCAAAAATTTAGAACTACTCGTGTAAATTCAGGACTACTCGTGTAAATTCAGAACTATTCTTTCAAATTTTGGAAAACTACACAACTATCTCGCATAGTTTCTGGAAAATTACATACTATTTCGCATAATTTTTTGAGAAATTAGGTACTACTTTGCATAAATTGCATACTACTTCACAAAATTTTTGCAAAATTGCATACTATTACACAAAAATTTTAGAAAATTACAAACTACTTTCCACAAAATTCATTACGTTCAAGACAACACAAAATTCTAAATTCTAGTACCCAATTCAATTAGTTCAGAGAACTGCACGAGTTGCATCAGTTAAGTCATTTAAGCCTGGTAACTTGTGTCATCACGAAGAATACATGGGACAACTCATAGTTAAACCTTGAAACTCGATTCATAAAGAAAACCAACAATATGGTCAAGAATACAGGAGACGAAGTAGAGCAATAATGGCCCAAGAAAATGAAAGTCACATTTATCCTCGACATTAATCCCCGTGAAACCATCCAAACGCCGCCGCCGCCTCATAGGTTCATCAGAGCCGCGAGCCGCCACCTTCAGTCCGTCTCAGCTGTGGTCGAGTGCCGCCGTCAAATCGAATCGCTGTCGAACACCGTCGCCGCAGTCAGCATCCCCGCCGTGGAGCCGAAGAAGCCGTCGCCTCCGCCACTGCCAAACATCGCTGCCACCTCGTCAGTTCATCGGGCACTGCGGTAGACGATCGAAGGAGAAAGAGAAGCGGCCGATTGATTCTGAAATTGAAGAGGAAACAGATTCTGAAATTAGGTATTTTGAAATTTGTATAATATCCTCCGCGGTGAACTTTGTCCCCTTATCCTTGTCAGCGCGGCGGCGCGCCCCTTCGCCTTGCGGTCAGCAGTGATTTGCGGTCCTTGTCGAGGCGGAGCTTGGTCACAACCACCTTGGAGGGGGTGGATGCCGACGTTGACGGCAGATCCGTTTACCTTCTCATGGGTGATTCGCTCGACGGCGCAGTGAAATGAGCCTTTCGGTT
>BMAC01000014.1:2354214-2394154 GCA_014905375.1 Phtheirospermum japonicum | reverse complement strand
TTTTTTGAGAAATTTAGGTACTACTTTGCATAAATTGCATACTACTTCACAAAATTTTTGCAAAATTGCATACTATTACACAAAAATTTTAGAAAATTAAAAACTACTTTCCACAAAATTTCATTACGTTCAAGACAACACAAAATTCTAAATTCTAGTACCCAATTCAATTAGTTCAGAGAACTGCACGAGTTGCATCAGTTAAGTCATTTAAGCCTGGTAACTTGTGTCATCACGAAGAATACATGGGACAACTCATAGTTAAACCTTGAAACTCGATTCATAAAGAAAACCAACAATATGGTCAAGAATACAGGAGACGAAGTAGAGCAATAATGGCCCAAGAAAATGAAAGTCACATTTATCCTCGACATTAATCCCCGTGAAACCATCCAAACGCCGCCGCCGCCTCATAGGTTCATCAGAGCCGCGAGCCGCCACCTTCAGTCCGTCTCAGCTGTGGTCGAGTGCCGCCGTCAAATCGAATCGCTGTCGAACACCGTCGCCGCAGTCAGCATCCCCGCCGTGGAGCCGAAGAAGCCGTCGCCTCCGCCACTGCCAAACATCGCTGCCACCCTCGTCAGTGAATCCTGGTATTCAGAATATTGGGTATTTAGAATTTTGTGTGAATAGTAAGAATCGTTGTTTGTTGTAGGATTCAGATTCCTTTTACTTTTTACTGTAGATGTTAAATCATGTTTGAAAAGTGGATGATGATGTATTATATTGCATTTATTTAAATTTAAAAGGAGGAGTTGGGGGCATGATGTGACTGGAGAGAGATATGAGAGAAAAGATGTTAGACAAGATAGATATAGGGTAGGTATTAGCTTTAAAAAATTGTTGGATGAGTATTTGAAATTTGAGTCATAGAACAAACGAGTATTCGGAATCCAAATCCGGAATTTTCAACCCTAGCATAGCCTATTTTTTTTCTCTCATCTCCCCCCTCTCTGCCTATATATGTTTCTCCCCATAGCTGGGTTTCTTCCTTATGTTAATTTGACCAAACTTGTTTTAATATTAATTGCCTTATGATTGCTTTGCTTTACAGCTGAAGCGTGTGATGGAGTCGGATGCAGCCATGACAGAAGATTTGGTTCCCTATAATATAATTCCTCTGGACGGCTCCTACTCTTACTAATCCTATTGTGTCTTTTCCCGAGGTGAGATCTGGTTCTACATCTAAATGTTATAAATTTTCCTTTCTTGCTATAGCGGTGGTCTGACTGGTTTATACACATCAGGTTAGAGCAGCGGTTTCTTCTTTGAAGTATTTCAGGGGCCTTCCTAAATTACCTGGAACTTTTCCTGCACGCAGCTTTCAAGGGCTCTAGATATTTTTGATTTTTTTGGAGTATACATTTCGGCTTTCAGGTAAGTTGGCAATTGTTAAATTAGTGTTGGAGAGGTTTTTTTTTTTTTTCCTTTTTCTGTTAACACCCCCCCCCCCCCCCCAAAAAAAAAAAATTTTGAATTGATTTTCATTGTAAATTTTTCTTTCTAGATCTTCTGGTCTAGTTCTTTGTTTTCTACCCATGTTTCTAAAAAAATTTTATATGAGTGCTCAGGTTCATGCATTTATGAGGGAGAAAACGGCAACTTTTGTTGTGTTGTTAAATTAAGTTACATATATGTAGGATAAAGGAAACAGACTATACTCGGTAATGACTGTTGCTTCGATAAATGAACTCTTGATTGCAATCTAACGATTTGTTTTGCATGTGAGGAAAGACACTAGGAGTCTTGTTGATCACTAAAGTTTCTTTTTTCCTCACGTTAAACATTATTTCAAAAGTTTTTTATTAAATTGCCAACTTATCAACTGAAATTGAGAAATAGAGATTCAGAATTCCAGTACGGACCACATTGTTGCTGGAAGAGTCAATAGTCAGCATATCTTCAAGAAAAATACTTGGTGGCAGTTTGAGAAATCTTTCTTCTATTAACATGGTTTTTACTTTGCATTATGATGTATTGCATTTCACTGATAAAATAACATTTAATTCCTTAGTATTTTATCTAGCATTAAATGTTCTTCAACCTTTGGCATTCAAGTCTGTTCTAATTTTTTTCTGTTTCTATGGTTGGTTTTGCAGAAGGACAATGTTTCAAATCAGCGAGAGCATGTTGTTCACCTACTTGCAAATGAGCAAAGTCGACTTCGTATTCGCGGAGGAACCTGAGCCGTAGTTACCGCATCCTGTATTGGGCTTTTTTTAATGGAATTTTGTGTTTATGTAAGGTTGTACCATGTATTTAGTTGCTTTGTGTGACAAATGTTTCTGTTTTAGAAAACACTGGGGATGGGGCATGGAAATCATTACACTTTGTTTGGTTTGGCATTTTGGGGAAAGTTTCTTCCCCAGAAACTTCCACCAATCACCTAACAAACACTACTTTCTCGTTTCCCAATGCATTTCTTCTTCTAATACACACATTTTCCAAAAACTTCTCCCAATAACCCTTCCCCCAAAACTTTTCCCAATCACCCCCAATCACTAACCAAGCAAAGCCATAATGTATCTGCCCAGTTGTTTGCCTACTATAGGGTGTCCCTGCATAGCTTGTGTTTATCTGTTGATGGTCAGGTCATTCTTCTGTGATGTTCCATGATATTTAGGTAGAAATCTCTTTTCTTTTTTACTGGGGATTGGCTTTCCAACATTTGTTATGGATACCACAATTCTCTATATCCTAATGTATCATAGATTCATAGGTTATTATTGCACAAGGCTATTTGAGAGTCTAAGATGGGCAACTGATATTGTTATATGACTATATCTTTGTTTCCTATCTTCAACTTCTATTAGAATCTTGCAATCATATGTAAATGGAAGAAAGTAATTCTGATTACATTATTAACTCAATGTAACAATCAAGACCAAAAGGTCACTTTTTTTTTTTTTTTAAAATAGATTTTCCTCTTTGAGTTGCTTATGATTAGTTTTCAGATATTGGACGAGGCTGCTGTGCAAAGGGTATTTTTGAAGTCCCTTGACAACTACATCAACTGGTGTAAATATTTGGGTATCTTACCAGTCTGGAGCAAGTATGTTACTTTATTCTAAATGGTTATTTGCACACTTAACTGAGACTGCGATCACAGAGTCCTACAAGGATAGTATTTTGTCAGGGCGAAATACTTATGGCGATGTTTTTTTTTGTTTTTTTTTAAACATTCCCTGTATTTTCTGCAGCCTGGAAGCTGTGAGCAAAGAGAAGAAGTTGTTGTTTATTGCGTTGTACTTCTTGATATGGGGTGAAGCAGCAAATGTTCGATTTCTTCCAGAATGCTTATGCTACATATTTCATCATGTAGGTAACTTGGTATTTTTTACTGACAGAATTTATTTTGCTGTTGGGTTGGTTTATGATTATAGTAGCTTGGATATGAGATTCTTTTATAAACTATAATTGGGGGTCCTCAAAATGCCTTTTTCTTAGACTGTTTTTCGTCTTAGCACTTGTTGCATTAATATAATAAGATTTCACTAAATCCTTGAACTTATTTTCATTGCAACATCAACATTTTTTGCTTGGCACGACCTGAACATGCTAGGTCTTGTTCCTTTTTTATTTTTTCCCTGTGTGGAGATACAGGTTTGGAATGTGAATACAAGTGTTGTTGGGTGGGCTATGGGCAGGTGGAGGTTAATGTGTTAGTATTTGTTGCCAGGCAAAAAACTACTGTTGGTTCTAATGTTTGGACCATTGAAAATATATGAACTTAGTTTTGTTTGTTTTGTATTTGCTTTCTTTGGGAGGGGGTAACTATTGCCTCCTGCCTGTTTCCCGATGGCTTGTACGTACCCCGTCTCGACAGTGTTTTTTCTAAACCCTAGAAGAATGGCCTCATGTCCTACATTGGAACAATTTATGTTTTCTACAGATGGAAAGGGAGCTCGAAGAAATATTACGACAACAGGTTTTACAGCCAGCTAACAGTTGTGTTTCTGATTCTGGAGTATCATTTATGGACCAAGTTATACATCCTCTTTATGAGGTTATTTCTACGGTATGTCCAAGTATTTAATCCCTATTCCATTTCTCCAGTGTGAAGAAGCCTAAGTCACATTAATATTTGGATACTAGAAGTCATAATTCATGATATATCTAGTCTGGTGTGATTTCAGTTTTTTTTCCTGAAAAAAGCAAAAGAAAAAGCTCACTTCTCTTATAAATGTATTTCTAATGTTTGATTCTAAGGAAGCTGCAAACAATGATAATGGGCGAGCCCCTCATTCATCCTGGAGAAATTATGATGATTTTAACGAATATTTTTGGTAAGTTATTGCATAGCCATTTTTTTCCCAAATAATTTTATTTTATTTATTGTTTTCATGTAAAAATTTTAATTTCGTGGCATGGCCAATGAATTCTTTTACATATGACCCAATAATGTGTTTTTTTCATAAGGTCGCGGCATTGCTTTGAACTTAGTTGGCCATGGCGCAAAAGTTCTCCTTTTTTTATAAAGCCAACACGGAAGTCAAAGGTATGGAAAGTTCAGCTCACATGTTATCAGGAATCAATGTATTGGCTTTTTTGATATTACTTTTGCATTTTATGGGCACATGCTTCTTGTTTTTACTGTGGATTATGCTCTTTCATGTTGTACTCGTTGATGTAGTTGAAGATTTCTAGTGGCAATCCTGACAACATTATCTCTAATTTGGAAGTTGTATGTTCTTAGAAGTTAGCTGTATGCCATATAATCTTCTGACTCACAGCTTTTTAGGTAATATGTAGAAAAGTTGATGGGGAATGGGTTTATTTAATTAGATAATTGGCTAATTGCTCCGATTAATACTTGTTTCATAAAAGGTTACTTGGATAGGTTTCATGAAGAAGACTAGACATATTTTAAAATTTTTAACAGGCACTCAGTCAATGTCCTTTTGAAGTTTGTTTCCTTGAAGCTAACTCTGTAAGTTAGTTGAAATAAGTTGGTAACGCAATAATTGAGGAGCCCTGTTATACGGACATCTAATCCACCTTTTCTGCTGTCAATAATTTTCTGTCACTGTTTCAGGAATGGAATATCTAGCATCTGTACTTTCTTGTTTCTGTCTCTTCTAGATACTTCGCAAAATCTTTAGTTGATGATGCATGTTACTCGTTTTCATGTTGGTATGTGTTTTCTTGTTTTTCTTCATTTGTAGAATGTTCTAAAATCTAGTGGAGGCGGCAAACGTTGTGGAAAAACTTCTTTTGTCGAACATAGGACGTTTCTTCATCTCTATCACAGTTTTCATCGTCTGTGGATATTCCTCCTGATGATGTTTCAGGTTTGTGAGTTGCATCAAATATTATAATGTATTCTACATGTCCTCAAATTTTGTAGAATGTTTACGAAATTAAATTATTGTTATTAGCTAAGGACAATGTCAAGGTGCTCCAACATGATAGGAATGTAGCATGTGATAAATTCCAGTTAAAAATGCTTTGCAGATTTTTTGGGAGTTCCCAGGAAATAGGATATTATTGAAGCTTAAAGTTAAAACTTCATAATTCATAGAAATATCCGTATAAATAAAGATTCTGGCTTTTCTCTCCTTGTAAAACAAGAATTCATGCATTTCTAGCAACATGGTTCCTTGTTCGAAACATTATTAAAAGTGCCCGTAAGTATCCTTAGATGGACAAAAGTTGATGACTTATTTCATTATCAATAGAAGTGAACCCAAGTGTATTTTGTACCAAATTGGCTATGAGCGTCCAAATTGACCATTTTTAGAGGGTTTGGCAGATGTCCAATTCCTTTCATATCATTTTATTTGTTTATAGCTTATCTCACAATATCATTGTTATCTCTGTAAATCTTAACTTGGTGCTTACATGACATGTTTAAATCATCTCTTCTGAACACTACGGAAGGAGATGAATGTATATTTTTTTGAAAGAAGTGAAAAATGGTGCCGCATGGTGCATGCCTTTTTGTGCCTCTTTAATTACTCAGCATAGTATTGCATGATCTATGGGGCTTTGTCTGAAATAAACGTAATATACATAAAAGATGATGAATTGCTTTGTTTAATGATATTGGAATGGTTATGTTGCTTACATGAGTACAAAAATAAGCCAATATATTTGGCTTGTTGGGAACAATAGTAATTATATCTGTAGGATGCTCAATCCTTTCCACACCCACACCCTCCAGTTTTGCAATTACATTTTTCTTTTGAGTTTTATTTGTTTCCCCTTGGGTGTCCCACAATTAAAATTAGGTACTTTTAGCAATTCGGTATCTTTTTGTATACTCTCCAGATTTTGTGTTTTGAGTTCTTTTTTCTACTCTTCAACTTCTTGGAATTCACACTCAATATTTTGTCAATGATTTAGTGAAACTCACCTTCTGGAGGAAATAGTTCGCTCTTGTTTGCTTTGTCTTTTTTAAACAGTATTTTAAACACTTTTGTTTTCTTCAGGGTCTTACCATAATTGCTTTCAACGGGGGCCGTTTTAACTCCAGGACCATCCGAGAAGTTCTTAGTGTTGGACCAACGTACTTTGTGATGAAATTCTTTGAGAGTAATCAACAACTTGGGCTTTTCAGTTTATGGTTATTAAAATACTGAGTTTGGTTTATTTATTCATTCTACCTCACGTCTCTTTTTGGATTTATAGGTGTGCTGGACATCATAATGATGTATGGAGCATACTCTACCTCAAGGAATCTAGCTGTTGCCAGAATTTTTCTTCGCTTTCTTGTCCATAGTGTGGCCTCAGTTTTCATATGTTTCCTTTATGTGTATGTACAGTCTTATTTGCTTCTTCTCTCTCCGTCCGTTTTTGTCTTGCTTTTCTTCTGTGTTATCAATTGAGCTCTTGTCTTGTGTTCTGTTTTACCTTTTCCATTGGGTAATTTCAGGAGAGCTCTTCAAGAGGAGAGTAGACCTAATTCCACTTCAGTTATCTATAAATTATATGTCATTGTTCTTTCCATCTATGCGGGTGCAAAGTTCCTTTTGAGTTTCTTGTTGCACATACCAGCGTGTCACCGTATGTCCAATCAGTGTGATAGTTGGCAGCTGGTTCGTTTTATGAAGTGGATGCATCAGGTGAGCATATTTTTATGAAGTATTTGAGTTGCATGAAGATTTTTCAATTCTCTTCTTTTTCAAAATAGAAAAGAATGAACCGGCACAAATAAATTTCTGTTTCACGTGTTTTAGGAACATTACTATGTTGGCCGGGGCATGTACGAAAGAGCTTCAGATTTCATGAAGTAATCAGCCATTTTCCTTGGTGTTGAGAATTATTCGTCTATCATTTATTGGGGTTATTAGGGCTTTTCTGGTCCTAATGGTTCCCTTTACTTGTATTTTTTATCTTTCACTATTCTCAATTTATTTTCTTCGAGTATGAGACTGCATATTCCTCTAACAGACCAAAAACTACTTTATTTTGAAAAGGAAAGTCTATATAAAGGTAAGCAATAACATTTCACAGTTCCATACGAGGAAAGTTGGTTTTACTTCCCTTCTTTTCATATGGATTGCCAAAAGAAGTAGTATGATGTACTTTCCATGTTTTTTCCCATTCATTTCAAATTGAGATTTTGTATATACTGATATGAAACTTAAATCTCCAATTAATTCACTGTATATTTCTTATCGTCTGGTGATAAATATGCTTATAAGCATCTCTTTTTTTAATTAAAACATAATAACTGACGTATTTTAGCATGCTTATATTTATTTGGTTATAATTGTGAAACCAAACTATTTAAATAATAACAGAAGTTGTTATAATACCACATTTCTCTGAATGGATACATAATTACCAGCAATACAATGACATACAGATTTAGGATTTGAGAAACTATAATGCTGCCAATTGATGAGCATAACATGACATCTCATAAAGTTAAAGATTCGATATATTACCATGCTAGTTACTAGTCTAATGTCATTGGTGAAGGTTGACTAGCTTATTCCTTTCTTTTTTTGTGTAATGCAGATACATGTTCTTCTGGTTTGTTGTGCTCGGATGCAAATTTTCTTTCGCTTATTTCCTACTGGCAAGTGTTGATTTTCTTTCTATCTATTGTGTTTGCACACAGCTTATCAGTTGCATTGTCCAAGATGAGCTATTGAAGTTTTTATATTCAAAATGGTTTTGTTTCATGTTGCAGATTAGGCCCTTGGCGGGTCCAACTAGAGCAATAGTCAACATTGATATCAGGCAATATTCTTGGCATGATTTTGTGTCAAAAAGTAAGCCAACACATTTATTTGTTTTGGGCTTTTGGGTATTTATTGTTCACCTTTTTTGATTAGGTTGTTTAGTTGCTGCGAAGTAAATTGAATGTAAACTATTGAATTTCATTTTGTTTTATACTGCACATTTTTTCACTCTAGCACTTTTGTTAATGGGTAAATTGCTATTTTCTGTCCTGTAGATAACCATAATGCTTTGACCATAGTAAGCATATGGGTGCCTGTGCTGGCTGTAAGTATGCTTTTGCTATTCCTGCAACGGTTGACTTGTTCTTTTGTCTCATTTTTCCTTCTTTTGAGCCTCTGGAACTGTTGATAACAGTTACTGCATATTTTTATTGTGTTTTTGTTATAACGTTCCTTATCAAGCATTACTCCGTGTTGCAGATTTATCTAATGGATATCCATATATTCTACACTGTTATATCTGCTATATGGGGTTTCCTGCTTGGTGCTAGAGATCGTCTCGGAGAAGTAATGCTTTTTATTGTGCAGTATTAATATTTCATGTTTTCAAGTTAAAAAGTTTTAAGCCCTTGGTTCTGTACAGATGCATATGTCGATGTTTTACATTGTGTCCTGCAGGAAATGTTAATGTGTGTTATTTATGTATTTATGTTCTTCAATGAGTACGATGGATGTGTTATTTTTGCTACTCCTTTTCCTTGTACTTCAATATTCAAACTTCTTTTCCTTGGACCTCAGATTAGGTCTCTAGATGCTGTTCATCAACTTTTTGAGAGTTTTCCAGCGGCTTTCATGAAGACTCTGCACGTACAACTTCCTAACAGGTTTCTTTATTTTCCTGTTTGAATTTTTACCACTGATTATGAGAACAGTTGGAAATCCTTATGAAGAACTACTCGCCCTACTTTGTAAGTTGCGTTGTAATTAAACTCGAGGTTTCTGTTTGCAGGGATTATCTGCAGCCATCTGATCAGGTTAGTTGGACTTACTTCATGGGAACCTTCTATTTGTATTTTTGGGGTGGTAAATTACATTAAGAAAATTTTCAAAAGATGCAAAAATGTGAAAAGGATTGACCATATAGCAATACAGATGACTATTCCCTTAGTGTTGCTTTGGGGCTGTAGAATGTGATATGTGAAAGGAAAATGAGTCTGTTATTATTTCAAATCCTTGGATATCATATTCAGTAGGTTTGATTTCCATTGCTTGGAAACAATAGGATTTTACTAATGATTTTGAAATCCATGATTGTCCTTTTGTCAATAAACTTGCCTTTCTCTATGCATTTGTTCTTTGAAATCCAGTATTCAAGTTTTTGCAAAATCATTCAATTTTATATTTTTTTAGTTTGTCATAATTTCGGTTTTTCACTCAGTGATAGGAAACTTAGGTTCAAATCAATCCAACACAACATTGAAACATGAAGATACAAGTTTAAATATGCTCATTGACTATGGTTTGCTCATGATCATTGCTTTAGTTTTGTCCACTGGTGAATGAAGCTGCTATATAAACTACAGAAATGAAATGTTTATGATTTAACAGACAAAAAAGTTATCTTCTGAAGCTTCTGTCTCTGTTGAGTAGAAATGCGGATGCGAGGAATCTGGATTTTTGTGTTCTATATGATTCAAACATTTTAGGGCACCTTTAATCCATTAAGTTGTATCTCATGAAATCTGTGTGTTTATGTTATGCTGAAGGCCGTGGAAAAGAGCAAAATTGATGCTGCTCAGTTTGCTCCCTTTTGGAACGAAATCGTAAAGAATCTGAGGGAGGAGGATTATATCAGCAGTCAGTGAGTTACAATTACGGCTTTCACATCATCTGTTACTGGATTTCCTAAAATTACTTTAAGCTGCTCGAATCTCATTCTAAGTGTAGCGCGACTGTTTTCTGTCGTGTAGTGAAATGGAGTTGCTTTTGATGCCTAAAAATTCAGGGAGTCTTCAACTTGTCCAGTGGCCACTTTTTCTTCTTGTCAGCAAGGTCTCTGATTGTGAAGTTAATTTCCTTATTTTATATGCCTTTTTGTCATTTATCTGATGTACCTATTGCTTTGTGAATCATACCAAATGATGTAGATATTCCTAGCAAAAGATATCGCTATGGATAGCAGAGATTCGCAAGAAGAGCTGTGGGATAGAATTTCAAGGGATGATTACATGAAATATGCTGTTGAGGAGTGCTTTTTTGGTGTCAAATTTATCCTTACAGCTATATTAGACTATGAAGGAAATAATGAAGGAAAGCAGTGGTAAGTTAATCTAGTATTTGGATTTCTCTGTAGCTTATGCTTATAGATATCATCATGAAATCATTATAATACCTCTTGGAAACATGTCAGGGTTGAAATAATATATAAATGCATCCGAGAGAGCATAGCGAACAAGAGAATTCATGTTGACTGTCAGCTGAATAAACTGCCGCTGGTTATTCAGAAAGTTACTGCACTACTGGGGATACTGGTTCGTACTAATGAATATGACATTGACACTTGATCCTCCTGTGAAATTTGATGCTATATAGACAGTAATGTTGGATGGGATAATCTTTTTAGCTTTCTGTAGTTGCTGGAATGGGGTATCACTTGTAGGTTTGCAGTCTTTGTTTCTTTATATAAATACACATACAAAAAGAAAAACAAAGGAAGAAGTCTTATGATACTATAGTTTGAGGTCAAAATTCTACGTGCCTAAAATATATCCACTGGTGAGAACATTATGCTTGGTGACATGTTAATGACTGGATAAAGTTAATTAAGAAATATAACTTATAATTGGGAATTTGACAGTGGCTATTAGTGCTCAATCATCTATTGTTCCAGGAGCCATCCATTATTTTTATGTTAAAATTTTCCTTAAAGTGAACGACTTACGTCTGAAAGATTGAATTCAATATGACGTGGCTTGTGGTTCTTGTATATCAAATGGCTATGATGGTGCAAGTGTGTTATCCTTGCATGTGTATTCAAATCTGCAAACAATTTCCTCTGTTTGATGTATTGGTTGACTATTGTAGCCAACATTTATCGAAAAGTGTATTTGTATTACCGGGCTTTTACTCATTACTTTATTTGATTCAAAATAAAACCTTGAGCAATAGGTGGATGGTTAGTGCTTTCACTGTAAACTGCACAATTAGCTCTCAAGTCATTCATTAGCATATGTAATTTATTTTCCAACAGGGTAATAAGTTAGTAATTACAAGGGAAGTTAGTTCGCACTCTTTGGAGTTGGGTAGCTTCTTGGTGATGACTTGGAAGGATTATATTGGAAATTACATCTCCATCTCACATGAATGATTATCTCTTTGCAGAAAAAGGATCATACACCTGAACTTGAAGCGGGTGCTGTTAAAGCTGTTCTAGATCTTTATGATGTTATGCAACATGAAGTTCTATCTATCAACATGAGGTTTGTTTATCTTCTGAGATTCTTTTGGCATTTCCTTCTCTAAGTTCTATATCAAAACCGTCAAATTATGTGCAGTGATAATTATGAGACGTGGAATATGCTTTCGAAAGCAAAGGCTGACTCTCGTCTCTTTCAAAATTTGAAGTGGCCTATAGATGCAGAGCTGGTTTGCTTTTTTACATCTATATTTTCTTTGTTTATTTGTCTGTATATCAAATTATCCGTTAGAGCAAGACCTAACTGCATATACTTGTTTAGAAAGCACAAGTCAGTCGATTGTATTCGCTCCTTACCATGAAAGATTCTGGCGCAACTATCCCCACTAATCTAGAGGCGGGAAGAAGGCTAGAGTTTTTCACTAATTCCCTTTTTATGGAGATGCCTGTTCCTAGGCCTGTCCGAGAGATGCCATCCTTTAGGTAGTTGCTTCATTTTGACTTCAGTTGTTGTGGTGTGTATTAACTTAAATTGATATGTATGTTATATGTGCAATTGTATTTTGCAGTGTGTTCACACCATATTACTCGGAGACTGTACTTTACAGCATGCCTGAACTCCTTAAGAAAAATGAAGATGGCATTTCAACTTTGTTTTACCTCCAAAAAATATATCCAGGTACCATGTGCCTTATTTTGATGATCCACCTGCTAAACTTTTTCATCTGCCGGTTTTGAGATACTTTCTTAATGTTTGTCTGAATGAATGTATAAAACCTTTCTCCTTTGCAGCCTCTTTATAGTATTATTTGCAGATAATAGGATTTATGTATGTGGTTTTATGGCTGATCAGTACCAATATGCATAGAGCAAAGACTGTGTGTGTGTGTGTGTGTATTCTCTGTTGTGTATCTTGTCTTTCTTCTGGTTCTAGCTGCGGCTTATAGTTGTAAGTGCCTAGTCATTGGTTTTGTGCTTGTTTCTCAACCAAATGTAAATTCTTTATGCCGTTAGCTTGGAGTTGTTATATGGAGCATACATAAAAATCGTTTTCCCAGCTTACATATAGATGGTCATATATTCTTTTAAAAAACTCGTGTTTTGATTTATCTTTCTGCTTCCCTATAAGTTGCAATTTTTTATGTTTTGTGGATGTGCCTCGATCATTTGATACCCAGAGTCCAGTCCTTTTCTGTGCACCTGAACTTCTCTTTAATGCCATGTCCCCGACCCATTTCTGTATTAATTACCTCCGTTCAGTCCTGTGGATTCATTTTTAGCTCTTTATTACTCGATGTAGTCTGTTTTCTATGAGGAGGTGCATTTATGAATGCTTGCTATCGATGTTGATATCTTAATACAGTTATATAGGTAATGTATTGGATCTTATCCTCATAAAAATGCAATTCATGGTATCAAGTTTTGTTTTAAGTGTTTTCATAATCTTATTAAGCTTGTTTGAGATTGTTGAACTTTATATAGTGATGCAGCTAAATGAAAATGTTATCAAGCTAATTCACGTGTTGAAGAAACTTTCTTTTTTCTTAATAATACAGATGAATGGAAAAATTTCCTTGCTCGTATTGGGCGTGATGAAAATTCATCGGAGATGGAACTCAGGGATAATCCTAGTCATATCCTTGAACTGAGGTTTTGGGCTTCTTATCGAGGGCAAACATTGGCTAGAACAGGTGAGGGTTGTAGACTTTGTTTCAAATTCGTCCTCAGTTCCTTGATTGTTTTCGAAGTAATTTTACACGGTGTTTTGCATCTGATGGTCGTTTTTCTTTTGTTACTTGGCATTATTACTTAGATATTATACAGTGTGTATGTAACAAGCAGGAATTTAGGTAGTTTAAGTAAATGTTGCTATGAGCTTTTAGGTTATTTTTCTCAGTTGAGCTTCTGAGTTTGATGTACAAGAAAGGTGCCTGTATGTCACCTTTTTAATTATTCTCTAGTCATAACATGCACTGTCAGTCAATGCTGCTGCTAAGGTTATGCATGTAACTATGACTTTTATGGAATGCGTTTGTCTGGTCTCATAGCACCTAATTGTTCGTGGTCGTGAAGTATTAGATTTCAGCATTGCTTTTGTTTTTATCTTCTGTTGGTGATTTCCTACTTACATCATTAACTTACTGGAAGCAGTTCGAGGAATGATGTACTACCGGAAAGCTTTGATGCTCCAAACATATCTGGAACGGATGTCATCTGGAGGTTTGCATTTCGAATTACTAGTGTATCTTTCAAGATTTTCTATTCATGCCTGTTTCTGATAAGTCATGGGGTTAGTTGCAGATGTGGAGACCGGTATAGTTGGAAATCAATCAGCTGATGTTCAAGGATTTGAGTTGTCTCCGGAAGCAAGAGCTCAAGCAGATCTGAAGTTCACATATGTCGTGACATGTCAGATATATGGAAAGCAGAAAGAAGAGCAGAAACCTGAAGCTGCAGACATCGCTCTGTTAATGCAAAGGTTCTGTAATTGGTGAAGTCTTCCATTTCAAATTGAATGCCATGATTAACCTCTTATGTACCAACGAAGGATTTCTGACTGTTAGATTAGGTGCTAAATGCTAATTCATTTTAGTATAGAGAATTGTTTTGGTACCATGATAAGCGTGTCAATTTATACGTATGCTGAAAGGTTTTTGACTGCAAGGGACAAATCAATCTACGTATTTAGATCCAAATCTGACAGTTTGGTATAAATATTGAACCAAGATGTTCAATTTGGTGTGGGATTTATTCTATGAATGTTAGATTCTATGATTTCTTTCGACTGATGAACTTTTTTGTCTTGTATTTTTCTTTTTCCTTATCCTTATTCTACAAACAGAAATGAAGCTCTTCGAGTTGCTTTCATTGACGTGGTTGAAACTATGAAGGATGGAAAAGTGCACACTGATTATTTTTCTAAACTTGTGAAGGCTGATGTCAACGGGAAAGACAAGGTTGATAGTTTTACTTTTCGCTTCTAGTGTGTATTAGAAAGTTTCTGTGAGTATTGTTATGCTCGGGAGTGTCAGATCAATATTATGTTTCCCATTCTTAATTAAACTTGTGCCAAATGTATATTTTTGAAAAGGAAAAGGAAGTAAGTGGGCTAATTATTAGCTTCTAATGGAAACTCATAGGATTTATTTTTCACTTTCTATCTCTCTCTCTCTCTCTGTCTTTTTTTTTGGTGTGTGTGTGGGGGTTGGGGTGGGGGTGGTCAAAACTTGGATGATATATGAAATCTGTGACTAACCTTGAACTTGCCTCTTTGGATTTTTATATGACACCAAATTTGTCATTGGAAAAGATTTGATTTTCTTGAAATTTATTTCATCAGCTATAACTCTGAAATGAAGCTTTTCTGTTTATCATGAATGTTCATTTTCTGCATGAGTTCAGCCTTTTCCTTCCTTTTCTCTCTCTCTCTCTCTCTCTCTCTCTTGTACAGTTGTGAAAAAAATGAACGTTTTTAGCTGATTATTTTACCTCAGCATACGAGCATCTTTCAGATAATATATGTTGGATCTTGGTGTGTTGTGCATTCACACTCTTTGCTGTTAAGATTTTTGTTGTGCATTTGAACATCGGATATTTATTCAGCCCATTATAATTTTTCTTCAAATGATATTTAATCGAGAGGACAGGTGCATGTGTATTGTATTTGTGTTATCTCAAGAAACCTTAGTCTGCATCAGATTTCATTTAAGTCGGTGCATACCATGTATCTGAAATTAATCTGAAAATTTGCAGGAAATCTATTCAATAAAGCTACCAGGGAATCCTAAACTTGGTGAAGGCAAACCTGAAAATCAGAATCATGCTATAGTTTTCACTCGTGGTAATGCTATGCAGGCAATTGACATGAATCAGGTTTGTGTTCGACGACTCAAAGATTTGGCATCTTCGCACTATTTTTTTCGTGTCACGTGTTCTCAAACTGGATTCCTAAGTTGAATTTTCGTCCTTTTCATTTGGGCGACTCAGAACCTATGATGAGCTACTTATGATGACAATAATAGAAACTTGCACTTGGTTTTCAATTTCCTTGTAATTAACGATGATAGTGATATATCTGCTGCATAAAGTTCTTCCTTGCATCTGCAGTCAAGTGTTGGGCTCTACCTTGTTTTCGCTTTTCTTCTTGTTTGTCTCCTCTACTTTCTCGTCACTGTTGCTTGGTTAATGAACATTTTTTCATTATCTGACTGAAAGTGCACTGGATAAATTTTACGTGAAGTATCTATTTTGTTGATCTCATTCTTTTTAATTGCGATAACTTTGCTTACTCCTTTGATTTAACCATTCTTTCAACCTGGGTTTCTAGCTTTCAGTTTTGTGTATTGGTGTCGCTCTGTTCCAGTTATCTGATTTTCCCTTACTATCTAAATTATAGTTTGTGTTATTTATTTATTTATTTGCTTATTTCCAATCAAGCAGAATCACTATAGCTATTATGTGAATTTCTTTTGAGTTCCTCGTGTAAGAGTGTGCAGAGTGTAGAACTAGTGATGTCTATTATGTGAATTTCTTTTGTTCATGTAACATTATTTGGCTTGCTACTGTGAATTTTCTTTTCTGACTATATGCATATGCATAAATAGCACAGTGGTCTTGTTTATTGTTTCATGGTTGCCTATATTTTACATCCCTCAGGATAATTATTTTGAGGAAGCATTGAAGATAAGAAATCTTCTTGAAGAGTTCTATTGTGATCATGGGTTACGTCCTCCTACTATTCTTGGTGTCAGGGAGCATGTATTTACTGGAAGGTGCTTTGAAGTGATGAAAAAAGTATATTTTTATGTCTTTATTCTTCACCGTTGTCTAACCCCTTCTCTTACTGCTTCAGTGTTTCTTCTTTGGCATCCTTCATGTCTAATCAAGAAGCTAGCTTTGTCACACTTGGTCAGCGTGTTCTGGCAAATCCTTTGAAGTAAGTTATTTCTGTGCATTGATGTTCTTCTTCAAGATATGTGCATTTTTAGTGCTGATGTTTTGGTCGTCATCAGGGTTCGCATGCATTATGGGCATCCAGATGTTTTTGATAGAGTTTTCCATATCACAAGGGGTGGGATCAGTAAGGCATCTCGTGTAATCAATATTAGTGAAGATATCTTTTCAGGTATTACTCATGATAACCCGATCTATTATGTGGTCTTTGAACCTTTGGAACCTGTATTTAAACAGATCAGTTGCACTCAGTTTTATTCATTGATTGTTATGTTGAAAGAAATAAAAAAAGAAAGACGGAAAATGAAAAGAAAAAAAAAAGAAAAAGAAACTTTGATGAATAAAATACTAATTTGTTGCTTACTTATATTGGGTATTACTGTTTGTTCACCACCCAAGAAACGTCACAGATACTTAAATAGTACCTTGGTTGTACACCACCCAAGAAACGTCAAAGATTCTTAAATAGTACCTTGGTTATCATATGATGTAATTTGATTCTACAGAATTCCAATTCCTTCAAATGAACCATACTGGCATTATATATGAGCTAGTCATGGTTTAATGGTCTTGAACGAAGTTAAAGAATATTAATCTAGAATTGGGAAAATGCAGGCTTCAATTCAACATTACGCCAGGGAAATGTGACTCACCATGAATACATTCAGGTATGCTTTAGCACCCCTAGAAGCACATAAATCTTTGGATACCATGAGCTAACTGAATTTTCTGCAGGTTGGCAAGGGGCGGGACGTTGGGATCAATCAGATTGCTCTTTTTGAGGGCAAAGTTGCTGGGGGTAATGGTGAACAAGTTCTTAGTAGGGATGTTTACAGGCTTGGGCAGCTCTTTGATTTCTTCAGGATGATGTCGTTCTACTTCACAACTGTCGGATACTACTTTTGTACCATGGTTAGCTTGCGATGCCATAGAATATGTTGGTTTCGGTTTTATGTTCTTTGTCCGTGTGCCCAATTTGTTTGTGTGGAGGATTGCCTTTTCTGTGTGCTTTTCTACAGTTATCGAAGTTGTTCATATCTCACGCTTCCATGCATTTATGGAAGCTCATCATAATAACTTTAACGAACAACATCAAATCTATGTGCAGCTGACAGTGTTGACTCTATACGCTTTTCTGTATGGGAGGGTGTATTTGGTAAGTTAATGACCTATTACTTTATGAATATTCAAATTGCACTATTTTTTTTTTTTTTTTTTTTTTCCTGTAAGCATCTGCCGAAATCCATTCAATTTTCTATTCTATAGGGTCTTGATGAACTTGCTGATATAACATTTACTGGCAAAGTTTTTTCCTTTCTTATCCTGCTTCGAATTGTGGTCACTGTAATTTTAAAGCTAATCTGACATTATTTTCATTTTTGAAGGCATTATCTGGGGTTGGTGAAGCCATACAAACAATAGCAGATGTATTAGGGAATACAGCTCTTAGTGCGACTCTAAATGCGCAGTTCCTGTTCCAGATTGGTATATTTACGGCAGTGCCAATGATTTTAGGCTTCATCTTAGAACAGGGATTTCTGAGGGTATGTCTTTTCTCAGCTTCTTTTGTGTTTGTGAGAATGGTTTCAGATAGTACTGTTGCCAGGTTAATCAGATTATTTTCTTGCTTTATAAAATATGATGACTTTTTGCATGACTAGTTTCTTGCTAGAAAACTGTTGAGGGTTTCCGAATCATGATTCTCTTCTTGTTTTCTTCTAAATGGTGTTCATACATGTTTTAGACACTTGCATTTATTATACTTCTCATTTTGATACTTCTGATTAGGTCTCAATAAGATGCAGTGGATCTTATACATGTGTTAAAACTGGAACTAACACAAATTAGATTGGCTTATTCATCACCACCACTGGTAGAAATATTTTCAAGTACAGAAATCACACTTTTGGACTAGGTTACCCTTAACTTCCTACATTTTTTTGTTGATATTCAATGTAAACAAATCTCTTTTATTTTATTCTTTTTAAGTTATTTCTACTGAAAACATTTACGAATTTTGATTTTTTTTAACATCATGAAGAAAATTCTCTATTTAGAAATATGTATAAGAAATATAGCCAATGAGTAAAATACATTATTGGATGTTAGTTTTTGTTACCTTCAAGGAGCCTGTTTCTCATTAATTTTTCACACTGTTGCAAAGATCTAGAAATATGGATATTAGTCTTTATATAGTTTCTTCTCTTTGTCTGTAACAGTTTACCGGTATTTTGTGTAATCTAACAAGCATTAAAATGAGGGTGGCTTCTTTAAAATTGACCTGGTGCAAAATATTCCTGTTGGTTGCACTGTCTGTTTCTTTTGTTTTAATCAGGAAATTATGAGATCAATATGTCATTCTGCATTGTAATCTGTTTAAGATCGATGTGCCCCTAACTCACCTCAATCATTCCTCGTTATTATTCCACTACTGTTCAAGGCGGCTGTATATTCCAAATATTTATCTTGTTGCCTAGCAATGATTTACAAGCTTCATTTTTAATTCAATGAGATGTGAAAGTTGTTATTTGATATTTCTACTTCTGATTGTTTCGTTTTTGGTGTCTCCTCCTTTGCCATACAGGCTGTGGTTAGCTTTGTTACTATGCAATTTCAGCTCTGTACCGTTTTCTTCACATTCTCATTGGGAACTAGAACACATTACTTTGGCCGTACTATTCTTCACGGTGGTGCAAGGGTATGCTTCACTTTTTGTCCTTCCCCCCAATAAGAATTCACGATGAAATTACATGATTCTTTCTTGTTTTTGGGCAGTATCAAGCAACCGGTAGAGGATTCGTGGTACGCCACATCAAGTTTACTGAAAATTACAGGCTTTACGCGAGAAGTCATTTTGTTAAGGGGTCTCTCTCTCTCTCTCTCTCTCTCTCTCTCTCACGCGCGCACACACACACACACACGCGCGCGCGCGCACACACACACACACTCACAAACACACATTGTGCATGCGTGTGTCTGTCTTTCTGCAGCTGAGTACTCATAACTTCATGTTCTATATTCTTCAGAATGGAGATTGTGCTGTTGTTGGTAATTATTCTTGCATATGGATACAATGGCAGTGGTGCTATATCCTATATCCTTCTCACTATTAGCAGTTGGTTTCTAGCTTTGTCTTGGCTGTTTGCTCCGTATTTGTTTAATCCATCTGGATTTGAGTGGCAGAAGTAAGTTTCTCTTTTTTCACATATGTTAATCATGTTTTTGGTCATCCTGGTTCAAAAAATAAGCCTTCTCATCATTAAGGACTGTGGAGGACTTTCGAGATTGGACAAACTGGCTTCTTTACAGAGGTGGAATTGGTGTTAAAGGAGAAGAAAGCTGGGAGGCTTGGTGGGATGAAGAACTGGTATGGCCACTTATTTAATTGACCGAATATCTTACTTCACTTTGATATGGTCCCTTGTTGATTAGTTGGAAGAAACTAGTTTGAGTGCTGATTCTTTGGAAGAAACTAATATTTTAAATGCTGTTATTTTTCCTCATATCAAATAATTGTTGGCTTATCAAATAATTCAGAACTACTTGTGTTATTTTGCTCAATAATCGTATAGTTATTTACCTTATGACTAATCCATTTTTAAAAAAATTAACATTATCTAAGAACGGTAAAAATTAATTAGTCAAAATCAGTGCAGTAGAGCTGCCTTTTTTGGGACATTTATTATTTTGCCAGTTAAAAGTGCGTTATTTTTTATTGGTTATGAAATAATAAAGGGGAGAAACTGAAATAGTATAATTACATCCGTGGGACATTTTTCAAGACAATAATTTGAATAGTGCTGAACATAACACTAAGTCATAGAGTTGACGAGTCATAGTTCCACCTTTGGTTCTACTACTTTACTTTTCATCAATTTGCTGATTTGTGTCTATCTGGAGTTGCAATTTTTCATTTTTATTTTTTGCATGAATAATTTGCCTGGAAATTCTCTTATGAGCTCTCATCATTCATGTTTTGACATTCTGTATTTGGGTGCAGTCTCATATTCGAACCTTCAGTGGCAGAGTGATGGAAACCATTCTAAGCCTACGGTTTTTCATCTTCCAATATGGTGTTGTGTACAAGTTAGATGTCCAAGGATCAGATACAGCACTTACGGTATAAAATAATTTATTCAGAACTAAGAGTCATCCATGCTCGTTTTCGAAATGAATAATAAAATTCTAACTGATTTAATAAACTTCCGTGAATTCTTTCAGGTGTATGGGTTTTCATGGGTAGTGTTTGCTGTGCTTATAATTCTTTTCAAGGTCAGGTTTCAAATATCACAAAATTTTCGCGTAACCTTACTGTCTTCCTAAGTCTGCCCAATTAAAAATCCCAAAAATGTTTTTCTGGGTCCCACAGGTATTCACATTTAGTCAGAAGATATCAGTCAACTTTCAGTTGCTGCTGCGGTTCATCCAGGGTGTCGCGTTTTTATTGGCTTTGGCCGGTTTGAGTGTCGCTATCGTACTTACCGACCTAACCATCACCGATGTATTTGCTTGTCTCTTAGCTTTTCTCCCCACCGGGTGGGGAATTCTCTGCGTAAGTTTTTTATTTTTATTTTTAATGTAAAAAATGTATTTGCTTGCCTCTTAAACTGAATGCTCATAAATCGTCCGTGTCTGCAGATTGCTTGCGCTTGGAAGCCTGTGGTGAAGAAAATAGGACTGTGGAAGTCCATTCGATCGATTGCTCGTTTATATGATGCTGCGATGGGGATCTGTATTTTCATCCCGGTTGCTTTTTGTTCGTGGTTCCCATTCGTCTCGACGTTCCAAACGAGGCTCATGTTCAACCAAGCTTTCAGCCGGGGTCTGGAAATCTCTCTTATCCTTGCTGGAGACAACCCTAACTCGGGCATATGATCTGATCACAGTTTTCTATGTACAGCTCAACTGCCAGGATTAGTGCGTCTCTCTTTTTCGTTCGTGACATGCTTTGTCAGTAAATATTAATTTTGCCTTTTGTGTTGTTTGGATCTTTGAATACATGTATCCATCACTAATGTAATTTTTGTAGCTATGAATGCTGGGCTCTTGTGCCCTAATGTATGCTCTGAGGGTTATCGATTAAAAGTCTTGGGTTGATAATTTATATCTCAATTAAACTATAATAATAATAATAATAATAATAATAATAGTTTATGTTCGAGGGTTATCTATCAGAAGTCTTGATAGATAATTTCTAAATTATAGTCCAAATTAAGAAAAAGTATTGGAATGACAAATGTACAATATATTCTTGATTTGCCCTTAAAAGATACTATTGATTACAAAAGTTATATTAACTAGGTTATAATAGTAGAATAATGAGTAAATTAGTATTAAATATAGAAACGGTCTATGGGCTTGTTTGGAAACACTTTTGATATAAAACTCCATCTATGAAATGGGCTTGTTTGGGAACACTTTTGATATAAAATTCCATTTATGAAATGGACTTTTGGAAAAGTGCAATTTAGAAAAGTGCTTGTGAAAAATGTGAAATTTTTGGTAAAAATAATTTTAAAAGTCCATTCAACAAAAGTGTAGGAAATGAAATTCAAAAGTCATAAATTAACACTTCTTCAAAATGGACTTTTGGAAAAGTTATTTTTTTCAAAAGTTCATTTTAAAATAACCACCAATTTTTTTTTTTCTTTCTAAATGAACTTATTTGCAAAAAGTCCATTTCAAAATAGGTTTCCAAACAACCACTATATATTTCAGACATTCTAAAAAGGAATATTGGACTATATATTTAGAATTGAGGGTGTGAATAATAATAATAATAATAATAATAATGTTTGATTAGGATGCTGGTAGGCTGGAGAGGGTATACCATGAATTCAGGTGCATCTTGTAAAATGCACCCGATCCCAAATTAAATGTGAGAGCCCTAGCAGATTTTTGGAGAGCCTCGATTCCACGCGCTTATGCAGAAACTTCAATTGTGTTTTTCCCCTTCTCAATTTCTTTCGCATTCTCAATCACGCCCCTGCAGGAATCCTGTCTCGTCAGCCACAACATGACCTTCGTCGTCTTCTCCGCCGCAGCTCAATTGACAAACTCCGCTAATGATGAGAAATCAAAAGGCCACCTCTTCGCGGTCGAATCAATGTTTTCCAGAATTTGGAGTTGAACGTCGATTTGAAAATTTTTTTTTTCATTTTTCTGGATTTGTTCAAAATTTTCGCATCTGAAGTGGTTGTTGTCACTGAAGTTTTCGCTTCATGGAAGTTTAATATATCTTGGCCTAAAAATTATATTGTTGCATATCAACTGTTTGTAAAAATGCCTGAATGAAAATTTTACATTAGTTAAGATTATTGAAGGAAAACACAATTAGTGTGCCTTCGTCAATAAGTAACTGATGTGAGACAATTTAGGTATTTGTTATCTTTATGTATTATGGAAACATGTAATTTATACCCTATATAAAGGGAGTCTTTGATGAATAAGATAACCCTAATTTCTACCGTCTTCCTTCGTCTCTCTTTTATGTCTTCTCCTTATATTTTCCTTTTACAAAGATCTTATTATCTTAAAATCATGAATATGAAGTTTGTGATGATATGTGCATGTTATGTGTGTTGATATGTGCATTATTTATGTGATGATATGTGAATATATTATTCTTTTTTCCTAGTACTGATGATGAATAAATATATATATATAGCATGTGATGATGTGTGCGTGTTTTGTATGATGATATATGCATGATATGTGTGATGATATGAATATTGTGATGATATGTTCATATTTTGTGTGATGATATATGGAATATATTCTTCTTCTTCTTCTTTTTTTTTTTTTTTGTGTGTGTGTGTGAGCATCGGCGGACAGATCCAAGATGCACTCCTACAGATCACTTGAATTTGGCGTTTATTAGTTGAAATCGGGGGGGGGGGGATTACTGTTGAATATATGTGTAGTTTGTGATGATATGTGCATGTTATGATCATATTCATTTTTCCTGGGACTAACGATGAATTAATATGTAGTTTGTGATGATATAGGGGGGATTACTGTTGAATATATGTGTAGTTTGTGATGATATGTGCATGTTATGTGTGATGATATGTGAATATCTTATTCGTTTTCCCTGGGACAACGATGAATATATATGTAGTTTGTGATGATATGTGCATGTTCTGTGTGATGATATGTGCATGATCAGTGTGATGATATGTGAATATCTTATTTGTTTTCTCTGGGACTGATGATGAATATATATGTAGTTTGTGATGATATGTGCATGTTATGTGTGATGATATGTGCGTGTTTTATACGATGATATGTGCATGATTTGTGTGATGGTATATAATATCTTATTCTTTTTTTTCATAGGATCGATGTATTTCCATGTTATGTGTGATGATATATTTATGATTTGTGTGATAATATATGGATTTTTTTTTGGGGTTAGTGGGGGTGGACTATAGATGAATATATATGTGTGCATCATGTTATCTCAGGACTTAATTACCCTTAATCTAAATTATTATTATTCGTGTTATGTGTATTTGACTCCAGATTGTTCAATTCCTATGGGTATTTATTTTATGGTAGAGGTGGCAAGGAATATTTTGTTGTTGTTGAAGTTTAGTTTGAATATAGTTTATTTATGTTTTTCACGAATATGTTTGAGTTAATGAATGAATATGATAAAGGGAAGGGGAAAGAAATCACATCAAGTAAACACAATGGCAAAACCGGATCTCATATCAACTTCTTAAAATATCCTTCAAGGCTAAAAAAAAAATCACAATATATAGAGACATATGAATAACAACGTGAGCAAAGATCGAGCTTCTTTATTCAAGAAAGTCGAATATCCGAAGTATCATTCAATCTCTAAATATTATGAATAATATTACTATTACTAATGGTCCTGACATTCACGTCTCCAAACAAGCATTGGCCCATCATATGGGCACCCAAGGGGACATCTCGTCATCAGCCTCGTTATCCTTGGTTGTGTACACAATCTGAAGTCTGCTCCTTCTTTAAGGGTGTCGTTAAAGAGTTCTCCAACACATCGAGATTAGACTCAAACCTGTCAAAGCAAGAATATGAACAAAATCGAGTTATCTTTTGGGAAAAAATATATAAGAATTGGAAAAGTGAACTTTGTCGTATTTTTATATATTTTATATACCTTAAACCCTGAATCTATGTCAGATATCATCACATATTATATCCACATATCATCACATATTAGATCAACATATCATCTAATATACTGGGCATATATCATCAGCAAAAATCAAAATCTGGATCTCTGTCAAATATCATCATATTAAATTATTTTCTAAGTTAACAAATATATGAGACAATAAAGGGCAGATAATTGCTCCCAAAATAGAAAGCCTACATTAAAAATAGTGGAACGACTTGGAATATATGATCATAAATATCCATTAGAAAGAAAACAGGACACACACAAAAAAAAAAAAACGTAGCCATCTCCATATTCAAGTGTATTACTCAAAGTCCAAACCCTCTTCGCATGATCATTGTACAAGTTATAAGCCTTGTCAAGGTAGTTTACTATAATGCCAACCAAATTATTATCTCGCATTACTTTCTCAAGTGATTAAATATCACCAACAATAGAATTCACCACATAAAACAAAAATAAAATAAACCAAAAATATGTGATTAATACAAATATTAGTCACATATTAATACTATGTATCATCACATAATACTGAGACATATCATCATATATTACTTTCACATATCATCACATTTAAAAACCACATAGTACAGATTATTACACGTATATCATCACATACAGATTTCGCATATCATCACATCTAACTACACATATCATCACATTCTGCTTTCACATATCATCATATATTATTGCTCGTATATCATCGCATACAAATTTCACATATCATCACATCTAACTACACATATCATCACATTCTACTTTCACATAGCATCATATATTGCTTCTATATACCATCACATATAATTGCTCGTATATCATCACATACAGGCTCACATATCATCACATACATACTCACGTATCATCACATATTCCCTTTCATGAATCGTAAAAGGAGAAATCATAAACCTGTAATGGAACTATTTTCATGAATGTTCGAACTCATATCAGAAACTGGAATATTTGCAGGAGAAACACAAATCGAAAGAGTTGCATCAACAAAAATAGAAATAACGTAAACCTAATTGAATACAAAAATAAATCAACTTCAAAAATAACTTACCCTCGAACCGATTCACGTCCATTGGAACCTCTAACAAATTCACGTCCATTGGAATTGAAATGATTTGTTTGTTAGTGGTGGAGTAACGATTGTTTCGGCAGTAATTTGAAGAAAATTCGATGAAAATCGAAGAAAAAATGTTATTATTTGTTGTTAAATTCGATGGGGATCGCCGTTGCTGTTAAATTCGATGGGGATCGCCGGTGATGGATTTTTATTTGGACGAAATCGATGGAGGTTTTGGCGATTTGGATCGTCGGTGATGGAATTGCTGGAGAAGAGAATTTTGAGCGATGGAATGCTGGAGAAACAACGAGAAAAGGATTTCAGGCGCGTGAGAAGATTCTAAAAATGATAAAGAGACACTTGTAAATTCTGAAAATTAATTTTATATGAGAAACAGAGTGCACCTTGTATGGTGCACCCGAATCCATCTAATAATTTGCTGTTAGGTTGCAAAAGGTATGACATTTTGAAACAAAAAAATCACACTTTTATACTAAAAAAAGTCATACTTTATAAGATATATGTAAAATGATTATTTCCCCTGTTTATTGAGATGGGTTCCAATCCCAAAGATGCAATCTTTCTTTTTTTTTTTTTTGAAATCAAAGTAAACTTGTATTTCATCATAATTAATCTGACATATCTTTTTTTACAAGCTCTTTGATCCAACAAGGAAAATTATCATTCTCCCACATAAGAGGGGATTTAGATAAAGAAGCAAATCTAGCAATAGAATGAGCCACACTATTTGCAGATCTATACATATGGATTAAGCGAACGTTAGGTATATGAGATAAAAGTAAATTAATCTCTTTCGCCCAAGTCTCGATATAACCTTTGCTTCCTCTAACGTCTGTCACTGCTTGGACGGCG
Organism: Phtheirospermum japonicum; assembly: GCA_014905375.1. NCBI lineage: Eukaryota > Viridiplantae > Streptophyta > Magnoliopsida > Lamiales > Orobanchaceae > Phtheirospermum > Phtheirospermum japonicum. The sequence continues at coordinate 2,367,545 of BMAC01000014.1, read as the reverse complement.
TATAGAGAATCCGAGGCAATTAATTTCGGGAAAATCTTCTTTTGAAGCGCGATATCAAGACCTTCTTTAATCGCTCGAAGTTCGAACTCCACCACAGATCCGTACCCATGCACGCTTTTACCAAATGCCAAAACAGGATCTCCTTTAGAATTTCGTATGATACCCCCAATCCCGAACTTTCCCTCACTATAGTTAACACAAGCATCGATGTCAAGACGATAATGCCCAGACGGCGGGGGAGACCATTCAACTTGAGATCCTTGTATCATAGCCCCCTCAACCTTTGATGAAACTCTGGAAGCTAATTGAAAATTGAATAAGAAAGCATTAACACCCTCCACCCCTTTAAAACCACTTATATCACTTTCACCATGAACTACACGTTGACGTTCTTTCCAACATAACCAAAAAAATAATGCAAAATATTCAAATTCAGCTTTATTCAACTTCAYATGCATCCACAGACATAGATCAAGAGTAGAACCAAATTTAGCAACTTTGAGAAAATGGGCAAAAGGTTCATCTTTCCAACAAAATCGAATAACTGGACAAAAGAAAAGAGAATGTACCGTAGAATCTATATAAAATCCGCATAAATTGCAATTGCCAGAAATTGGAACATGATGAGATTTGAGATTACCACCTGTCGAAACGAAYTCGTTAGCAATTTTCCACCAAAAAATCTTAACTTTCGAAGGGACYCTCAAGGACCATAAGAATTTCCACCATTTTGCTAGTTCATGTTCGGATTGGCACGAAGGAGCGTCATACATGCCAATTGCAAGTTTATAACATTCTCTGACTGAAAAACACCCTCTGTTGTCGAATTTCCAGAATCTCGTGTCCTTGACCGGGAGGGGAGGGATAGGTAGARTGATYATCTCATCCGCAATAGAGCGAGGAAACAATGAAGAAATGACTGAAACATTCCAGCAWCCATTTGAGATAAGCTCGGAAACAGTAACCAGACCAGGATCAGCACACATCGAGGAAGGAATTGGGCTACGCCAGGATTGCAGCCATTTGTCTTGAAAAATTCTAATCGACGACCCGTTTCCAACTTTCCAAAAAAGGCCTGCGTCCAAAGTCTCCCTACACCAGTATAGAGATCGCCAAATATATGAAGGATTATTACCCAAAGGAGCCATCATGATATCTGTATGTTTGTGATACCTTGCCTTAACTACCCGAGCTAAAATGGAATCCGGATTTTGAATAAGACGCCAAAGTTGCTTAGCTAACAGAGCTTTATTAAAAACAGATAATTTTCTAAAGCCCAACCCACCCAAACATTTAGGTTTACAAAGTCTCTCCCAGGAACACCAGTGCATTTTCTTTTTTCCCCGGCCCACGCCCCACCAAAAATTCGCCAACTCGCTCTCAATCTCGTCACAGATAGTTGAAGGAATCCGAAAACACGACATCGCATAGGTAGGTATAGCCTGTAGAACCGCTTTAATAAGGACCTCTCTACCCCCTTCAGAAAAAAACTTATTTCCCCACCCTCGAATTTTTTTAACCACATTATCCTTAAGATATCTGAACTGAAGTCTCTTGCTTTTCATGGAGAAAGTAGGTAGTACGAGATAGAAATTGTGATGGTGCACGACTGGAACTGTCAAAGAGATTTTAATAGCTTCTTGAACCTCGATATTGGTACTCGGGCTAAAAGAGAGCGCTGATTTCTCAAAGTTAATCAACTGGCCAGAAGCTTTTTCGTAGCTGCCTAGAATCCAAAGATGCAATCTTTCAAACTGCTGACGATTTGTGAGATTAAATAATCAATAATTTACTAAACTATTTGATATGGTGTTGCTTGAAATATATATTGAACGTATTTATAGACAAACACGAATCTCATTGGGTCTGTTCCTGTTAGATAAAATCAAATTGAAGGCATTTATAGACAAATAAGTAGATTTTTAGGTGTGTGTATTCTTTTTCTGTACTTTAGTGATTAATTGATTTAAATTCTAGTACGATCATTACATAAAATATATTGAGCGTATTATATAACTCACGAAATAAATTTTGGATAATTCTCTTGGGTGTGTCTAACTAAGCGCATAGCAATATTGATATGTGTCACTCTTTCCATCACATTTTATTCACGTATATTAAAAAAAATGATTAATGTTATAATTATAAGTATTAAATAATTATAATATTTTTGTTTTAAATAATTAATAATTAATAAAAATAGTAATAATTATTTTTTAAAAATATATAAATATAACAAATAGAACGTGACATACAGAGTATAAAAATTTTAATGGGTTATTAATGACTTTTGTACGCTAACGCTCAAATTGTAAGTAATTAATATACTTAGTAGTGGTGACTATTGAAATGCCGTGCTAATAGTGGCACGCAAGGGACCAAAGTTTGCTTCGTGTTCCAAACCTTCAAACCGACTCAAGCTGATCTAAAGACCACGCGTCTTCAATCTCAGCCGTTGATTACTAGTCAACACATCTGGCCCGTTGAACTCCTCCCCATCCGCACTATAAATACCTCCCGCATCATCGAAACCCGTTTATTTTAGTTTGGCAAAACTTGAAACGCAGAGCTTAGAGATTTCTAGAGGGAGAAACAAAACTACCGATCCGCACCTCTGGTTTTCTCTCTGCTAAGGGGATTTGAATTTTAAATACAACGTTCAATTTCCCAAGAAGAAATCTAAACTCGATTTCTGTTTTTTCTTTTTTCTGATTTATTGAAGTTTTTGTTTGATCGTCTATCTAAATCGATCGATATGAACGAGCAAGCAACGATGATGATTCAGCAGCAGCAGCAGCCATTGATGAGCATGAATCAAATCAATCATCGCCACCAACCGCCGCAGGTAATCAAACTCAACCACAAAAAACTCTTTGCTCGTCCTTATTCGTCTCCGCAATCATTTAATCGGGTTAATTATCGTCCGCAGATGGTTCAGATGAACCATACGTACGGTATCTGGCCAATTCAGCAGCAGCAGCAACAGCAGTTTCGAAACCCTAATTCTGGTTTTAATAAATCATTGGGTCCGAGGAGCAATTGGAAGGGCAAAAAGGTAAATAGCAAGCCCAACGATAAGAGGAGGATGGATCAGAGTCAGAATCAGAAGAAACCCCTAATTCGTGGTGTTGATGTAATCAATGGAATTGGAAATTCGAATTTTAAGAGCTTCAATAATAATAATAATAATAATCCCTGGAGATTTTTCCCTAAAAGGAAGTTTGATAAGAACAATATTACAAACAACAATATTCCTACTAATTATAGTAGGTCTGCCCCTTTTGCCCCTAGGAACACAACTTCGTTTATAATTAGGTCTAAGAAAAGCGGCGGCATTGCGCCGTTGGTTTCCCCTTGCCCCGTCACCCCGACCATTTTGACGACCCCGATCTTGTCTCCTTCGAGGGAGCTTTTGGTGGACACGGCCAAGGAGGAGTGGGGGGTGGATGGGTACGGGTCGATGAAGGGTTTGATTAGGTTGAGAGAAATGGACGATGACGTGGAAGATGAGGACGAGGGCGGATCGAGCGGGAGCGATTTGGAGGAGCATGTAGAGGTGGAGAGGAGATTGGATCATGATTTGAGTAGGTTTGAGATGATTTACAATCCGAATGGCGCGAACGTAAATAACGGGTTGGAGAATCGGGTGGACGATCAAGATGGTCATATTGCGCGATTGGAGGGGGCGAATTTGGATTTGAAGGAGCGGTTGTTTTTTGTGGAGAGGGAGTTGGGGGATTTGAGGAGGAGGATGGTGTGTTTGGAGGGAATGGGGAACGGGTCGGGAAATGAGAGCGAGGGTCGGGTCGAGGAGGAGGAATGTGAAGATGGACTTGATGTGGGTGATGAAAATAATGTCAATGATTATGATAATAATACTATAGGTGTGGAGAGTAAAGAAGAAAGTAACGAAAATAGTAACGATTCGACTTACGCAAACAATGTTGATGCGGACAATGTGAATGAAAATCATTGTGTGGATCCAAAAGTTGAGATCAAGGATAATTGTGTGTTAGTGAAAGATTACATGGATTTGGCAAAGGATGGTGCAAATTGAGGTGTGATTAACTATAGTAGGGTGGGGAGCATGTGAATTTGACAATTGTCTTGTTAATGCCTGCAATTCTTTGTTTCTTTTCAATCGTTGGTGTATACATACTATACTATATAGCGTTCAACTAACAAGGAGAGAGCAATGCTAAGAGCGTCGTCGTGTTTTTTTTTTGTTTTTTTTTTTTCAAGTTGAAGACTTTTTTTAGCAAGTATGAATAGTTTCATCGTTGTTTTGATGAGCGTTTTTTAAATGCAAGTAACTTTAATAATAAAAATATGTTTGGTTAACGTTGTGTGTTTATTAATTTGTTGTTGTCAAGTTATCTTACTGCACATGTGTGTCCTATCAATTGTTATATCATATGTCCTGATCGTGATCGATAGATACATTACATACAATACATAATCACGTAAATGTACATCAATATATATCCTTTATCATCCGACTTGAAAAACTCAATAAGTGAAGAGCTAAAACAAAATAAATCAACTTTAGAAAAGAATTAAAAGTTTGAAATGGTATATACAATAATAATTTTTTTTTAAAACGTGAATGTATATTTTCATGTACAACAGAGGTGGGGGAGAAGTAATTTCATGAAAATAAAATGGCTCATTCGGAAAAAATAGCAAAAACAAGCTCCAAAACATGAAAACTAACTTATAAAAAGAATTGTGAACAAAACCTTCCAAAATCAATTTGTGCAAATTGCAGGAACAAAACTTTCATTACCCCACAGAAACTTTAAAAACTACTAGAATTTGACCCACACTTCGTACGGGGCAAATTTATATTCAATAATTTTTAAATTAATTTATAAAATATTAGATAAAAGTGAAAAATATAAAAGAGTTGTATATCTTTATTAATAATCACTTCTATTAACCATGTTATATCATTTATTCACTCTCATAATAAAAAAAATTGATGTTGGATTTTAATTATTTGTATTATAGATAAATGAGTTTCGTTCTTAGAACAAAAAGTTATTGACGACGAATTTTAATTATTTGTGGAGAGAAAATAAACTAAATTACAAAGAAAGAAAAAATACATTCATTAAATAATATAATTATTATTTTTAATATGTTGATAATAAAAATATCATAATTTAAAATGTATGTTAATGGGAAAATAAAATTACACTAATTGATTAGATTTTTAAATTTCAATTTTTTAGTTAAACAATAATCAATCATAACTTTTCTCATAAATTAGTAAAACATATAAAAATAGTATAATTTGGAAAACAAAATTATACTGGCTAATTTCATTTTTAAAATAACTTATATATATAAATTTATTAAAAACTAATTTATATATATATAAGTGTATTAAAAAATTAAAAAGAAAAAATAAACAAAAGAAATAATAAAAAAAAACCAATTAGGGGCCAGAGACATGCAGGTAGAGCCGGCAATTTTATGCCCGGCACATGGGCCGGCCCGGCTCGATTTTAGCCGGACTTGGGCCTTGAAATACTAGGCCCAAAAAAATCGGGCCATTTTTGGCCCACCCTTAAACACTATATTACCTACGATGGGCCGGGCTTGGGCCAATGAAATTGCGGCCTGACGAAATTTTGGCCCGACCTGACCCTATATTTGGTGTTAGTCCGACGGGCTCGGGCCAGGCTTGCCCGGCCCAGACCATTGCCAGTTCTACCTGCAGGTCTCCTGTAATAATAAGTATAGATATATTGGCTGCTCGATAAAATATTCGAAAACTCTTTGAGAAAATGTAAAACTTGGAATGAAGAATAATCAAATGTAAAACTTCAAATTCTTTAGCACTATAGAATTCATAACTTTTTTATGGAAATGTCAAGTCATGTATGAAAAGTGAATGATATTGTATTTAGTAATTTTTAATTATTTAGTTATAAAAAATTGTTGATTATGTATTTAATTTTTAAATTTTATAACAAACAAGTATTCAGTATTCGGAATACTGAATTGAACTGAGCACTAGCCCATCAAATTAAAAAATACGTACGATCTGGAATCTCTTATCATCATGCTATATACATAAATCTTGTGATAATCTTAATTAACTTACCCAGTTATCACCACCCACTCATCTCTCCATTAAGATGCATATTAACAATACAAACAAACCACTTAATTAGTGCAGCCGCCATACATCAGACCACTTAATTAACCTTCCTCTAATCACCAACATGCAATGTGCATGCACATTGTCAATCTTCAATTTTATACTTCCTTAATTTCCCTATATTCTTGTCTATAAATCAACATTACACTCGACCAGCAGTTCATAAAACACACTTATTAGATTATAATCCGCTGATTAAGCTTCTTAATTTGAAAAAAAAAAAAAAAAAGATGAACATTTTCCGGTCTCTAACGTTGTTGATGTTATGCGTTTCGGTGAGGTCTCAATTGAGCGCAGATTATTACTCGAAAAGTTGTCCAAATCTGCTAAGTATTGTACGAAAAGAAGTTAGGAATGCTCTAAGGAATGAGATGAGAATGGCTGCTTCTTTGCTTCGTCTTCATTTTCACGATTGCTTCGTTAACGTGAGTAATCATTCATTGAATCTAACATCCTTTTTGTTTTTTTAACTATAACATATAAATTTTGTATTTTTTTACACTTTACCTCTGTCAGCAAAAAATATAAATAAATGCATATGCACTTATTTATTTATTAACTATAACATATAAATTTTGCGTTTTTTTACACTTTACCTCTGCCATCAAAAAACAAAACAAAAAAAACCTATGTATATAAACTTATTATTTATTTCAGGGTTGTGATGCATCGGTGTTGTTGGATGGGAGTGATGGTGAGAAATTTGCATTCCCAAACGTGAACTCAGCAAGAGGGTATGAAGTGATTGATAACATCAAAACTGCAGTGGAGAGATCATGCAGCGACGTCGTTTCATGTGCAGATATTCTCACCATAGCAGCCCGAGACTCGGTACTATTGGTGCGTAACAAATATTATCAATAGTAAAGTTATTTAAAAATAATTATACATAGATGGTTCAATTAAGTTCAATTCAAACTCAATCACAATTGTTCTTAATATTTGTTAGTGACCACTTCAGTTCTCAGAATTCAATTATGTACCGACTTATTAAATCCAATTGAATTGGTCAATCACAAATACTGGATATTAAGTTGCAAAACATATTTCATAATCTTTCAATTTCAAAGGGTTATTTGTAATTTTGAAATTTGACTAAACTTTAAAAAAAATTATAAATAAAGTAAGCACTAATTATTGTAATTAACGTTTGGGCAGAGTGGAGGGCCAACATGGAAAGTAACGCTGGGGAGAAGAGATGGATTAGTGGCAAATCAAACGGGAGCCAATCAACTCCCTTCTCCCTTTGAATCTCTTGATGCTATAATTGGCAAGTTTGCTGATGTTGGTTTAAACATCACAGATGTTGTTGCCTTATCAGGTAAGAAGATCATACCCTCAAATTGTTGCAGTTGAAAAGCAAGCTGATTAATAAATCAGATGTAAATGTTAGATAATAATGTTTATGTTATTATTATTATTATTATTATTATTATTATTATTATTATTTGGAAGAATTTTAGTATTATAAATATAATTATTATTGCTTTATTAAATTATACAAAAAATAATAAATAATAAATAAAATTGTTAATTGAAACTAAGTTATTTATTTTTTTGAAAGAACGTAGCATTGTAAATCTAATAATATTTATATTATTTATTATATATTCTTTTGAATAATATTAGTATTATAAATTTAATTATTATTTGTATGCTATTAGCATTGTAAATCTAGTTATTGATGTTTTTATTATTTTTTTATAATAATAAATAATAATTGCACAATATAAAATAAGTTCATATATTTAAGTAATAATAATGTGATAAATAAATTCTGAAATGCATATTTACATAACAATCACTCCTATATATTAATGCAAAATCCTCATAACCTATGTGTCTGCTTCGTATGCTTCGTTTGACAAATAAAAAATTCTGATGCTTCGTTTGCTTATGTGTCATCCGAGCCTAATATTTACCTAATTTAATACTTTCTCTTTTTATTGTATCTTACCTAACTTAATTCTTTTATTATATTTTTCCTTATTTGATACTTACCTTTATTCTCCTAATATAAAAATATAAACAAGTCATATATAATTAGTAGATAAGATATAAATTAGTTATTTTAATTCAAAGATAAACTACATATGAAATAATTTTAATTACAAAAAACTTTATTATAAGAATAATTAAATAAGTTTTATTTGTTAATAGGATTTAAAATAATTTTATTTTAGGAGTTTCAAATATTCTATATAAATAAAATATGAGTTATTTACAATAATTTAAGTATGTAACTATATATTAGTAATTTATTCAATCTAAACATACAAATATTAAATTATATACTAATAATTAATCAACATTGATTAGACATCAGTACAATGCGATACGGGTTGAGAGTATGGCATCTTTTGAATATCTCAAAATATGTAACTAATAATTATTAACGAGTTTATTCTAAACATTAATATATAAAATGATTTAATAATAATAATTAATAAAATAGATATTAGACACGTGTTTAGAATGTGACGCCTATTGAATTTTGTAAGTATGTAACTAAGATTATTAATGAATTTAATTTAAATATTAAATATAAAATTATTTAATATTTATAATAATTAATAAATAGATTAGACATGTACAAGACACAGGTTGAGAATAAATTATTTTGATTTTTTATTTTAGATTTAAAATTCACTAATTATCACAAATATTTTTTATATTTATCTTTTGATAAGTCGCGTGGGTGTTAAACAAATATATATATATTCAAATTCTCCTAATCTATGCGATTGCTTCGTATGCTTCACTTGAATAATTAAAAAGAATTGGTGCTTCGCTTACTTATGTGTCATCCGAGTCTAATATTTACCTAATTTGATATTTTTCTTTTATTGTATCTTACCTAATTTAATATATTTGTTATTATATTTATCATAACTTAATAGTTTTCTTTTATTATATTTTATCTAATTCAGTAATTTTCTTTTATACTCATAATATAAAAATATAAATAAGTCATATATAATTAGTAGAAAAAGTCTAAATTAATTATTTTAATTAAAATACAAATTATATATGAAATAGTTTTAATTACAAAAAAACTAATTTATGAAAATAATTATATAAATTGTATTTATAATAAAAGCTGAAATAATTTATTTTTAAAATTTTAAATATTCTGTATGGTTAAATTATGATATATTTGCAATAACTGGATATTAATGAATTCAATCTAAATATAAAAAAGTAAAATTATACAATAATAATTAATTAATATTTATAGACAATGGCACAATGCGAGAAGGTTTGAGAGTATGACACGTTTTGAAATTTTCAAAGTATGTAATTATAATTATTAACAAAATTAATGTAAACATAAAAATATAAAATGAGTCAATAATAATTAATAATATAGATTGGAGACGGGTTGAAAATGTGACATCTTTTRAATTTTTATAAGTATGTAAATATAGGAAAGTTTTACAGTACCCCACTTTACCATACCCATGCATTTTTTACCGTTAGATCATTTCAGTTTTTATGTAGTGAAATGATCTAATGGCTTACAATGCACGGGCACTGTAGAATTTCGCATAAATATAATTATTCACGAATTTAATCTAAATATTAAAATATAATATTAATTAATAATTATAATAATTAATAAATTGAATAGGCCACAGGTAGAAAGCATATCCTTTCCATTTTTTTATTTTAAATCTAAAACATTATAATTTTCACAATTATTTTTTATATTTAATTTTTTTATAAATCTCGTGTAATACACGGGTGTTAAACTAGTATATAATATTTTAAAAAACTAAAATAATGAAAATATGAATAAAATCAAAAAAATTCTATGAACTTATTTTAAACTTTTCAAATAAATTATACAATCAAATAAAACTAATTTGAATACAAAGAGTTTATTAACTAACTTGAATACTTATTCTCGATTCCACGTCAATAAATCTGAAATTAAATAAATTAAATATTCTGACACACAGGCGGCCACACAATCGGACTATCTAGATGCGCATTGTTTAGCAACAGATTATCCAATTTTTCCGGCACCGGCGCGGCGGACCCCACCCTCGACAGCAGCCTGATTCCGGAGTTGCAGGCGGCGTGTCCGCCCGCCGGCGACGGCAACAACACCGTCGCTCTCGACAACAGATCCAGAGACTTATTCGATAACCATTACTTCGTCAATCTGGTCAACGGCAGGGGCATTTTGCAGTCCGATCAATTGCTATTCTCCGGCGATTTAGCGCTTTCAACAACAACCAAAAGCATCGTGCAGCTCTACAGTGCTAATTCTGCGGTTTTCTTCAGTGATTTTGCTAATTCCATGATTAAGATGGGGAATATTAGCCCCTTAACCGGGTCGAATGGGCAGATTAGGAAGAATTGTAGGGTTGTGATTTCGTGATTTGTCACCTTTTTTTTTTTTTTTTTTTCAAGTTTGTTTTCTTGTTAATTGTAATTGTAAGTTATGTTTGAAATGTTATGTGATGAGAGATTATAGTGCAAATTGTGATAAATAATTTATCAACTCACTGTGACCTTGTAGTTCAAGTGGTATCACTTACTCTTTATAAGGTTGTTGACAAGGGCTCGAACCCACCCATGTTGCTGCAAATTCGATATAACTATCATTTTACATTTTGCCTAACACTCACAATATCCTCTGAAAGGACTCACATCTTTTTGCTTCTAAACTCACAAGATCCCTACAATACAAACAACGGTCTTCAGAGGAGAAAAACGACAAGAGGCTCGCCTTTATATACACCGTTAACTATATCAAAAACAAAAGCCGAACCCCCTATCCACTCCTCGAGACCACACCTACTATTTCCTCTACATCTCTGTCCGAAAACACTATTATAATCAACGAGTAGTCAGTCGACACGTGTAAATCCGTATGAGTCGATTTTACACATGCACATTCTTGCTCTGGTTCCATTGTCTTTGTTTATGGCTCAACAAAAGCTGAGCAAATAGGAGTTGGTTCCACGTATCGGGCACGCCAGGGAGACACCAATGGCTGCAATCTTGATGCGTTTGAAAGTCTCGTTTCTCCTCCTCTGTGGTGTTCGGCTTCCGATACGACGAAGGGTGTGCATCATGTCGATAATTTGTCATTTTAGTGACGTTTAGGTACGAGACGGGTGATTTGACCTTTCTGAGAGAATTATCGATCATTTGAGGGATCGGAGGGCTCAGCTCGTCTAAACTCAACAGATCTTTATCGTCCTTAATCGGCTCTTTGCTATCGCATTGTCCACCGGAATTCCACTCTCCTTTACTGAAATTCATGAAAAAAAGATGTAATTACACAAAAACTCATTTATATTCCAAAACTGCGAAAAACAAATAACAATTTTTACGGATGTTCGATTTACCTGAAATGAGAAAAAGTATAACCTCTAAAGAAAACATGGGTCTTCGAAGGGTTTACATTAGCCTCTACCCATCTTGCCCAAGTAGACATTGCTCTATCAAATGCTTCGATAACGTCGAGTTTTTCATGAACATGGTCACCTTCTTGGTAGTAGCCTTTCCTACAAGATATACATTCATTTAGTGAAAATTAATTGATCACACACACAAATAAAATAAAAAATAAAAAAACGATACCCTTCGGATGTTTTCTCGTGGGTCCACCAGTTTCCAGTGTTGAAGATGAGTACATCTGCATCTTTATATGTATCATATGACCTCGCAACGAGATCAAGTCTAAGTGTTTCCTTCTTGGTACCATTATTGTCTACTGGCATTTCCCATTCTTGAACAAGAAAAGCAGATCTAATGTACTCCACCGAAACATTATAATCCTATGGCAATCGTAAACAAGATACGATTAATGCCATCCAAATGTATGGGTAGTTTTTGATATTTTGAAAAACAATCGGATGTCTTTTTGATTAGACGAGAGATAATCTTTGTAGTTATATATCCTGTATAATTATCTTAATCGCGTGCGTGATTCATATAACTTTAGCGAAACAAAACATGCAGAGTATATATACCGGAAATAGAAAGGAGTAAGCCCCTTCTTTCTTGAATTCCCTTTTACCAGAAGCCTCAAAGACTCTGCTTTTATCCTTCACAGAGCTCATCAGCAGACAAACCATTGATTCCCACATGTTCCTGTTCAAAGAGTCCCCCACATGAACTATCCTCTTCCCTTTCAAGAATTTCAACATTTTCCCACCATCCAATCTACCATGCAAAATTTTTTAAAAAAAATAAAAAAAATAAAATAATAATAATAATAATCCATTAATCAACGTAGTAAAGAGGGTTAATTGCACTTTGTCTTCCAAATTATAATATTTTTGCACTTTGCCGACTGAACTTTGAAACCGCATATTATGCTGCTATGAATTATATGATTTGTCGCATTTTTACCTCCTGAACGAACCAAAAGTTGACATGTGGTCAACTCATTATATAGGTCCAAGGCAACTCCAAGGGGTGAGTGCAAAATGTTCAAAATTAGAGAATTTCCAAAGTTCAGTAGGCAAATGCAAGACATTCATAGTTTTTTGGTAGGCAAAATGCAATTAACCAAATTAAAAAAACACAACTTTTCTAAATAAAAAAGTACAATGATCAAATCACCTTGGTATATTGCAATGATTTGGCTGCCACCTGAAATTCTCATAGCCATTATCAGGCCTTCCATTTAAATAGCAATTAAAAGACTCGTCAATATGATGACACGAACCACGTTCGTACAAAGGAGGCGAACCGTCTTTCACCCACCTCCCATCGTATATATCACAATCCCTCATCTTCTCAAGCCAGTTTTTCCCCTTACTCTTCGCCCTTGATTTTCCAGTATGGGTCTTATTCTTGGAATCAGAATTCAACGTAAAATTGCTTTTGGAGGGCCCAATTTGAGAAACAGGGGAATTGGACATTTTATCGAACACGTGGTGGGCATGGGAGTTTTTGGAGATGCCATTGTTGTTGCTGCGAAACAGGTAAGAACGAAACTGTGACCTGTTCTTGAGCATGCTCTTGAGCCACTCGGAGGATGGATGGACGTGAGGATTTCCCAACAAGAAAACCGTCGTGCATGCGATGAAAATGAATGTGACGGTAAAAACCGACGCCATTGTTTGCTTTGTCCGGAAAGCTGGTGTCCGGATTAAGGATGTCGGGCGAAAAAAGGCTTAGATCCTTCATGGTGATG
>BMAC01000014.1:2320496-2340835 GCA_014905375.1 Phtheirospermum japonicum | reverse complement strand
TTGCAGCTGGAAGTGCGTGCACACAATTACTGTGGATGAACCAAATGATTGAAGACTACGGTCTGCACAGTAGTATCTTGACAGTGTTGTGTGACAATTCCAGTGCCATTGACATCTCCAAAAATCCAGTCCAGCATTCTCGAATCAAACACATTGACATAAGGTACCACTTTATTCGAGACCTAGTTGAGAGGAAAATTGTTAGCCTTGAACATATTGGAACTGATAATCAGCTAACTAACATCTTCACGAAGGCATTAGATTACGAGACCTTTTCTCGTTTGAGAAGAGATCTCGGTATGTGCATTGTCTAACCAATGTTGGTTTGTGATGTTGTGACACTACTTATCAACATCAGTCACAACATCTGTATTATTTTGCATGCATTTTTATCCTTCTTTTCATACATTATACTAATGCATTGAGTTTGATTGAAAGTGCAATAAGGTCCTCTGTTCCAATGAAAGTAATGACAAAAAGAACCAACCTTTTCGAAATTAGGTGATTGTGGGACTTGCCCGCAGAAACTGGTTTTCTCCCAGGTCCAAAAACAAGAGGCGTTTAACAGCAATTGCTGAAAATTAAAATATTTTAAATCCCTTCAAGGATGAAAAAAATATGGACTCAAAATGTTCCAATCTTTAAAAATCGCCTTCTTGAGAGATTTTGACGTAGTCATTAACTTGGGTTAAGGGGTAAGTTTTCCATTGACTTCACCTAGGGCAATGTTGGTTTGTAATGTTGTTAGTAATAAAAAGCAACATTGGATCAAAACACTGAAATTATAATGTGTTCTGTTTTAACCTTTTAGGTCATGATTTTTAGGCATCCCGTAGGACATTCATACTTTGTGAAGATGCCATCTTGTTGTGCGTTTTATTTCTTGTGTTTTTGTCTTACTTGAAATCTCTTAATTTTGTTTTGAATTGAGCTAACCAAGTGTTTCAGTGGAGTTATAATCGGACGGCTGGACAGGTAATAACGAGGTGAATTTTGTGAGTGAAGATTAACATTGCACAAGATAGGTAAAACTGTGCTGATGGTTCATTAAAATCAGCTTTGTATTTTTCGGCCTATTTTATAGATTAAGTTGTGCAATTTTTTTTTAAAAAATAGAAAGAGAGATTATGGAAAGAGTTAGTGGGATATCTTGTGTGTTCACGTAGCCTAATTCTAGGAGGCGTGGAATTTTTTTAGGAAACAAAAATCGTGTTTTTAAAAGACAAAAACCGGACGTTGATTTTTTTTGGGTATTTTCCTCATACTTACCTTCTCTCTCATTGTGTGCAACGGTCACTTTTTGGAAGGATAAAAGGCTGATTTGCTTTTTACCGTTGGCTCACAATTGCAAACTCTTTCAAATTAAAACTCTAAGAATCCTTACCCCTCTCAAATTATCTCGATTATTTTGTTTCTTGGTTGTGTGTGTTTGGAAAATTTTGCAGGATGACCAGCTCTTCATCGCCGACTGTGCCAGAACTGCCTGAAGAGGTTCGCCGCTCCGGCGACCAGGTCCCGCTGCCGTTCCCAAAAATTGGTGGCCTTGATATTCGTGAAGAGATTGGTGGTGGTAGTTCTTCAAACCCACCACTATCAACATCGCCGCCACAATTGCATGCGCCTGATTCTCTCGCTGTCGTGCCTGTTCCATCGCCGGTCGACGCTACGCCGGTTGCTCAAGTGTTCCCTGGACAGCCCGGGAATGAAATTGACATCGATAATCCCCCAGATTTAGCTTTTGTGGCTGAGACCTTTGGCCGCGTGCGGAACCCAACTTTGAAGCGGTCTAGGCGCTTGAGCAACATACCGCCCGGCGTTGTGCCGCCCGCGGTCCCAAAAAGCAAGGCTGGTCCGCGTCGCCACGTGCCTATCGAACACATGAATCTCCAGGAGGATGTTGTTGTGGAGTCTGACCCTGATAATCATGATTTTGAGCCTACTGCTCCGATTGTCGGAGACGTACCGCCGTCTGCTTCTGCTCCCAGTCTGCCGGAGAAGAAGAAGTTTACTCGCCGGAAGCAGCTGGTACGTAAAGCCGACAGGAGACCCAGACTGACGAAGGACAGTGTCTCTCCCAGCCAGGCAAAGTTCAAAGTTTCTCCTGGATCAACTGCTACTGAGTATTCTTCGCTCCCTTACACGGTACTGGACTTTATCACCGGTGAGGTTACAAGTTCTGCCAAGCCACACGCCGATGATCCCCCGCCGTCTCCAGTTCGTGCTGCTTCACCTGAATTTGACACAGGTCTTTTTGAGTATTCGCCTGATTCATCATTCGATGTGCCTTTGAAAGATATTTTTGTTGCATGCAAAAAGGACAAGAAGAAAAAGAAGGCTGCTGCAAAGGAGGATGTTGCTAGTCATGTTGGTAGTCTCTTGCCAACATCGCGTCGCTCGCAGTCTGTCTCGTTCTCCCACACTGTTTCTGTCCCAAGCACTACTCCTGCTCCCTCGCCGCCTTCTTCTAATGCATCGGCTCATTCCCAGTCCTCTGCTGGAACTGCTACTCCTACCACCTAGATTGAGGATATGGAGCCCTTTTCAGAGACGTTTTTAACTGTGGAAGCTGCTGAATTATTTTATGTTTATCAAACTCGCCACATGATTGCCGAGAGGAGAGTGCCAGTTGATTTGTTTGAGTACCACAATCTGATAGCCTACCTCCGATTTCACGGTATGTATTCCACAGTCTCCACTACCGTACCATTTGTTAGGGACATAGTTCTTGAATTCTATGCGAACATGTTGTCCTCGATTGTTGATTTGGGCTCTGTGAACTATGGCAAAGTTTTTGTACGTGGTCGTGTTTTTTACTTTCACCCCTGATCTGATTGATGAGTTCTTTGGGACTGAACCGTTTCGGGGTGTGTCTGATGTGGATGATATGGATGAGGTTGTGTCTTTTTTATCTGGTGGTATGGTGCATTCCTGGTTTGAGCAACTGCCGAGCACTAGGCTCTCGTCTCTCTATTCTATTATGCACAAAGTGGCTCTTTGCAACTGGGTCCCTTCCAAGAACACCACATGTGTGACTCGGCCTCAGGCCCAGTTTTTGTTTAAACTTGGGAAGGGTGTTAAGTTCAGTTTCGGGCAGCATGTTTTCGATATTGTGACTAAGTTTGCCACATCAAGATCTGCAGCCTCGTTGTGTTTTCCCTCTCTTATTTTCAGCTTGTTGACGAACCAAGGTCTGAAGTTTCTCCCAAATGATGTGCTCACTGGTGATGCGGATTGGTTCGCTTTCCGAGGCCAACATACTACTGGTGCTAGGGTGATCGATTTGCCTTGGCAGGCTCCAGTCCAAGCTGATGTTGATAGTGATGTTGGGAGTGCTGATCCCAACATGGTTCGTGTTTCTGCGCAGCTCCTGCGTGCGCATGTTGCCTCCATTGACTTGTAGATTTCTAAGCTTCAGGCGCTCCGCACCTCGCTTTTGGAGGCCCTTTCCCTTTCTGGTCAAAAAGGGGGAGAGGACGTTGACGCGAACATAGGGGGAGGAAATGCTGATGAAGATGTTGTTGCCGAGAATGAGACTACTGCTGCTGCCACTGCTGCTGAAGATGCTGTTGCTGCCGAAGCCTTGGCAAGCCTTGCTCAAGAGAAGAGGCGTAAGCGAATTCGAGCGTGCAATAAGGCTTTGAAGAAGATGATGAAACTGAGGGAGAAGAAGAAGAGGAAGAAGAATGGTGAAGGAACTTCGACATCTCCTCGAAGGTCAAAGAGGATTCGAAGTCATTAAGTTCCTTTACTCTGTTTGTTTTGTGAAGTGCTGGTTATTTTGAACAATGTTGGTTTGTAATGTTGGTTTGAGTTTTAACAACATTGGGTATTTTGTTTAGGGGGAGTTTTCTATCTTAGGGGGAGTTAGTATTTTTATTTTCATTTGTGTTTGCGTCTTAGTGTTTTGTCCAAAAAGGCAAAAGGGGGAGATTGTTGAGGAGTTTATTCTTGGCAATAATTCCTATTTAGTTATTTGCCTTTCTTGGGCACAAAATAAGTTAGGAAACTAGATTTAGGACAATATTATGTTTACTAGTTTATGCACAAGACTTTAATTATTTCTAAATTGTGTTTAGAATTTGTTTTTAGAATTTTACCAAGTTTAGGATTCTTAGTTGTCTATTTAAGACATAGGTATTCCTACACTTGGTTCACGGTTTTTATATAATCCTCACGCACGGATTTCTTGAGGAGAAGAACTCACGAAGCTAGACGCAAGGAAGACGCACAAGAGAAGAACACGATAGAGTTACTTGGAGCCAACGATCGTGATAAACAAGATCTTTGAAGTTGCGTGACCGACGGAGAAGATCTTGCCATTCCGGCAACAASTATTTAGTATCAAYRTTCTTGATATTTAGTTTTCATATATTACTTTATATTTTGTATTGAACTTAAAAAGAAAGTAATATGGTTTTTGGGTTTGTACACCCAAGCTCACAAGTACTTTTACTTGTGAACTGAATTTGTTTAATCGTGTTCTCGTTTTTTAATTTCCGCTGCATAAGTTTAAATTTACTCTGGTCGATATTGTTAACTGATGTTGGTAACATTGATTAACAATATCGTGAATTTGAGAATTATTCGTATATTCATAAACCTTCTAATTTTACATTTTCTTATCATTCTTATTCATTTTTTTTCCCTTTCTTGTCTTCTTGCTTTTCTGCGTTTTCTTCATTGTTTTTCCTTTGTTTTATTTTATAATTTTTTTTTTATATTATATATTAGATAAGGGTAAAATAAGGAGTTTATGGGGTTGATTTAGTAAAACTCTAATATATTTAAAAAATTATTGGAGTATTCTTATCCATAGTGTCAACTTATCAAATTTTGGGATGCAAATATCCGCTCCCATTTATGTATTCAAATTGCACGAGATCACAGTATTTTAAGAGGACTTATTTTGGCTTCCTGGTTTTCAATGTTCTTTGTTTTTTTTTATCAAATTTGATTTTTGTTGGTTAAGAGGAAATAGTTTGGTTTTTCATAATTTATAATAATTGATGTCTTGATTAAATTAATCTCATTAGGAATCTTAGGTGAGTTCTCACTTTGCTCCTCTAATTCCTTTTTACTTGTCCTTATCAACATATAGAAAAGCAATTTTCGGGAGATAGCTTTACTTCTAAAAGGCAAATTGCCGGAATATAGATTGTTTGAGAAATAATAGCATGCAACTTTTTACAGAGATGTGTGGGTCAGATCACCACAAAATGTGCTTTCTTAATTCTTTCGTGTGAGTATGCTTTCTTAATTCTTTCGAAGTGATTTCTACTTCATTATATATGTGTTCGTAGGTGCTTTTGCTCTTGCAATAATATTTGAGTAGGCTTAATATAAATACATATGATGTAGTAAGTATGATATCGAGATAACATAAGTACTCATAAGTAAACTAATGAAGGAAAGATTACCTTCAATTTTGTTAAATAACGCAGGTAATAATATATCGTAAAGGAAAATGTATTTTTTGCTACAATGTATGTTTTTTCTTCTTCTTCTTCTCTTTTTTTTTTTTTTTTTCCATTTACTTGTACCTTTTATTATTCTTTCACTATTGATGCAAGTTTTTATAAATCTTAGCAAAACATTTTTTCAATTTTGTACTCACATGGATTGGACCACCAACTTCATCTAATTGGACTTTTTAGATTACCTTAAATGCCACTAGTGGGAAAAAGTCGATTAGAGGCGTTGCATAAGTGACGGTTCAAAGAGGAACCGTTGCAAAAAGTGCAAATGTGGCGTTCATTAGTAAAGAACCGTCACTTATAAAAATACAAAAATTAAAAATTTCATCCGGGTGGCGGTTATTGAATACCAACCGCCACCAATAATAGTAAAAGAGGTGGTTACTTTATGAAGCGTCACAAAAAAATAATAAAGGGCAGCGGTTTGCTTAATGAAGTGCGACTTGGAAAATTAAAAAGAATTTTCATCGTGCAAAAAGTCAAGATTTTGTGCTTAGGTGTACTTTTATTTGTTTAATATACAACTCTAGTCCAATATTTTGGTTGACAATTTATTGTTTTGAATTTTAATGTGTTTACCCTAATCAAAATAGAATACTCAATTATGTAATTTTCATACGCATTTCTTGGACATCTGATATTTAAGGATATTTTTTTGAAACAGTTGTAAGACTAGAATCGCATCAAATTAAACTTAAGGGACCAAAATCAATGGTTAAAATTTACGAACGAAAAATACTATTCCCTCCGTCCCAAAATGATAATCATGTGAGTGAACCAGATGTTCGAACGCGTTCTGGTTTGCTTTTGTGAGAAGGCGTTCAGATCTGATATGAACGGTTGATTTTTCCCCCTTCATCATGGTGGATCGTGATTCATGGGCTATTACAACATCCATGGTGGCGACAACGACAAAGAGAAGTTGGAGGGCTGTAAAATTGATGAATTTTATGAGGTGTTTAAAGGTTTGAGGCAATTCAAATTATATATATATATATACTAGTTTAACACCCGTGTATTACACGGGATTTATCACCCGTGTTTTGTACATGTCTAATCTATTTATTAATTATTATAATTATGAATTAATTTTATATTTTAATGCTTATATTAAATCATTAATAATTTTATTTACATACTTAGAAAAATTTAAAAGATGTCACATTCTCAACCCATGTCTAATCTATATTTATTAATTATTATTATATTATTGTATATTTTAATGATTAGATTAAATTCATTAATAATTATTAGTTGCATACCTTGAAAAATTCAAAAGATGTCATACTCTCAACACGTGTTGCATTGTATCAGTGTCTAGTATTTATATTTTTATATTTAGATTAAATTCGTTACTAATATTTAGTTACATAAATCATTGCAAATAACTCATAATTTACCTATGTAAATATTAGAAATTCAAAAAATAAAATCATTTAAACTTTAATTATAAATATAACTTATTTGATTATTTTCATTTTTTGTAATTAAAATTATGTGAAAATTGTCAAATAGTCCTACAAGTGGATGTCCATTTTCAATTAGTCCTACATCCAATTTTTAGTCAAATAGTCCCTTCTTTTTGTCAAATAGTTTAAAATTATGATATGAATATAATACAATACCCTTACTATGAAAAAACTATAAACATAAATAAGTAAATAAATAATAATAATAATAATAATATATAGTGAACTGGGCAGCAGGTGTTTGTCACCTTAACCTGCTGCCGCCGGTCGCTGGAATTCTTTTTAAATCATCGGAAAATATTATATTTCGGCATTTTTTTTTTACCAATAAAATCTCTTACTATATGTCTGAATTTATTAATATATATATTTTTTTTGTTTTCTTGATTTTTTTCTACGTAAGACATTAATTTGTTTATGTAGATATATAACGTGTTTATCAATGCATTATATTGGGATTAGATAAGGAGATTTATAATATATTTAATATTAATTTTTCTAAGTGTAATAACTTCTTTTTGTTTCTATTTCTATTGTTTTTTTTTGGCGTAACAAAGTTTTTCATATAGATTTAAATCTTATTCTCAATACAATATATTAGGATTAGATATCCGAATTTAAGTTTATATTTATTATATTTATTTCTTTTGTAATAATTTTATATAACTTATATTTTTCTTAAATAGATTATTTGAAAATTTAAAAATAAAATTATTTCAACTTTTATTATAAATAAGAATTAATTCAACTTACGTAGATTTTTCTAATTAAATAACTATTTTTTATATTAGTAGAATAAAAGTAACATACTAAATTAAGAAAATAATGAATTAGGTAATAGGTAACATATAATAAAAGGAAAATATTAAATTAGGTACATATATAAAAAGAAAAATATTAAATTAGATAGATATTAGGTTCGGTGACACCGAAGCACCAAGATATTTTACGAAGCTAACAAAGCGTAGGAAGCAGACACATAAGATAGGAGGATTTTGCATTAATATATAGGGTAGATATATTAGTTGAAGTGTTCTCATCCCATTTAGTAATAGGTTGTTCATATCCAACCCTCCCCAAAAAATTATGGTCCTATTTGACCATTAATTGATAGTGGATAACTAATTGCATTAACTCTTAGCAGATAACTGATTGCATTAGTTGATTACCTATTTGTATTAACTCTTTGTATAAAATTGTTTGGTAATATTTGAAAGCTGATAACTTTTTGATCGTGTAAAATGTCAAAAAAGAACATTCCCACAATTTATTTTATTAATAATATAAATTTACAATATATTGAATAATCAAAGTAACTTTTGCATAAAAACATTAATTATTTCAAAATTATTATTTATAAAAGTTTCTTGAGTCGTAATTTTTTTTAATATATTAAATTTAATTTGGATTATTATTATCATTATTTAATGAGAAAAGTTGTAAATAATCTTTGTACGTATATTAATAATATAATTTTTCTTTTTTGCAATTTGAGAACAAATTTGTCATTCAACTCACTTTCAAAACCTCTTCTCTCGAAAACTTTCAAAATTAGATTTTTACAATAAAAAAATTATTATAACCTCTATTTATCCAGTATATCAATTAAAAAAATATTTGATTAATCAATCACTTCAATTGAGTCAAATTCTAATTTTCACTTTGCACCCTATTCACCAAATCGGTCATGAGTTGGTCCAATTGGTTTGACAAATTTTAACGCTACTAAGTATATGAAGCAAAGCTGCAGACCGTTATTTTACAAATTCCATTCGCCTAATCAAATTTACCTTTTACTCCCTAATCTCTCCCTTCTCCAGTTTCCCTCTCCGACTCCCCCTTCTCTCTCTCACACACCACGCACACACTCAGTCAGTGCAGAATACTCGGAATCGTCGATCATCTTCCCTGGAAAATTGGTGAGAAGTTTATTTTGGTTTGTTTTTACACGCTTTGATTCCTTATCCCCACCCTCTCTCTCTTTCTTTTTTTCCCCCACTTCATATGCCGCATCATGGTTTATGCCTAAAACCCTAGTTCCTGAAGTTTGCGCGGGTCTTGTAAATTCAGCTGTTACGAATCTTGAACTTCAGAACTAATATTCAATGTTTTCAATTGCACCGAAGAGCAATAATTGCCATCTCGGTCGAAACTTAATTTGAAAATTTGAAATAACTGAATTTGTTGCTTCTTTTCCCCCCGAAGATTTTAACTTTTTTTTTTTGTGTGCTTTTGGCATGTAATAATGGCTGACTTTTTGGTGTTTGAGGAAGGATGTGAGAGAATCAGTTTTTGCCAAATTCAGTGTTATTATTATTTGAAATCTATCTACTTTACAAAGAAAAATAAAGAATATGTTCTTAATCTGTGTTTGAAGCCAAATGCAGTGTTATTGTGTGTGTATTAGTTGGGCTTCTTTTTCTTTCTTTCTTTGTTCTTTTTCTTTTTTGTTGTTGTTGAAGGGAGAAAGAATCAAATCTGGATGTTTATATTCACCCAGTTACTATTTTCAGGTACTGAGTGATAATCAGTAATCTTGGCTGTGTGCTGTATTACTGTCAGGATGAGCATGAAAAGTAAGAATTTATAGGATTGTTCTTGTATTTCTTATAGGATTTATAAATCTCACCAACTTTCGCTAATGTCAACTAAATTTTGATTGATACTATATGTTGATAACGGAAAAATGCAACTTACAAGACAAAATGTTGTTGGTAATGGAATTATAAAGGTTAAGGAAACACCATCGATAAATCCAAATTTGTAAAATCTAATCTAATCGTATCTTAAGTTTGTAAATGGAAATACTTTTTCCTTTTCTTATCCAAAATAAGTTTTTCCCAGTTGGTGTTTCTTACTCTTTTGCTTTTCCATTTGTCATTGACATATACCGCTGTGTGTTTCCAGGAATAAGTGTATTTTGTTAGTAAGCAGTCTGACCAATGCAATGCCTGCTATGAAGAAGGTTTGTATGATGACCAGTTCTTGCGTTTGATCAGTGATCTTTGTGAATTTCTTACACTTTGTAGTTCGTGAGTTTTGATAAACTGTGTCTCTTTGGTTGTAATCAGACTGCAGAATGCATTGGGATTGGGATTGGACAATTATTCAGTAATCTGGAGAAGGAGATTGGAAGTCCTGTTGATTTTGAACTTCCTGAATCATTTAATAAATCGAAACCTACATCTTACTCAAATATCAGACGCAGTATCCTTAATGATTGGTTGCTATATTTTTACTAGCATGACACTAATCCGGCGTTTTTATATACTTTTTTGTTATTTACTTATTGGAAACTCTTGCTCCCTTTTGGGGTTCATTTTTGTTGATCTTAACTACATCAAGATGTGCATCTAACAAAGAAGTTAAAAAGGCGCCTGGAGGATGATGGGATATTTTGTTCCTGCAGTTCAGCAAATGGATCTTCTGTTGTTTGTGGTAAAGATTGCCTCTGTAGGTAAGGATACTGTGATATGAGTTGTCGTGACTTAAGAAAATGAAATCTGCTTATTGCGCGTGATGGATATTTTGAACTTTAAATTGATTCTGAGAATGTGATGATTACCTATTGTTTCTCCTCATAGATATTTTATACCCCTGTTTGCTGTGACATTGACCTAAACATAAATCTAAATATGCAATATCTCTTGGAAAACGATTATTGTAAGTAGTGATCTCCCGGCCGTTTGAATGGCATCATAAACGTGCAAGTTTTGCCACTATATTTGAACATAGTAGTAATGCAAATTAGAGAGGATCACATTCCTTTTTTTTTTAAAGATTCAGATCGCTGGGTGGGGGTGATTGGGAGTTATATATTCCATATCATCTAAATTTGACATTGCATATGACGTTTCTTGTCCGTCCTATAGTGTCTGCATTATTATGTTGTCAATATAATATTTCACACTCTTGTTTGTTGGATTTATTTTATTTTACGATGCTTTAATCGAGGTATAAATTTCATCATCTGGTGGATTGAAATGAAAATAAAATATAAAAATCTCATGCATCAGTTCAAGGACGTTCTCATTGACTTATTTATCTGTCCGCTTAAGGAAATATATGGATCTGCATCAGACTTGATATCTTTTCTTCCCTGTACAATTATTTTGCTTTGTTTCTGTAACAGTATGCTAATGTCTAGCTGTTCTTCGGGCTGTAATTGTGGGAGCCCATGTCTGAATAAGCCATTCCATCAAAGGCCCATGAAGAAGATGAAAACGGTGCAGGTAGCACTTCTCTTCTATTATTCAAATGTTCAATAAGCATCTGTTGTAGATTTGTGTATTCTTGCATCATTTTTCGTGACTCGTTGAACTGAACTGTTGTTGCTAATGAAATGGTATATACAGGTCTATGAGCTAGAACCATCAGATTATGTTTTAGTCTTTTAGTGCTTAATATGCCTTCTTGTGATTCTTGATCTGGAGTAACTATTCTTGTATTCTTCAATGATCAGTTTTATGTTTTTGTACCATTTCCATAAATATTGTGATATA
Source organism: Phtheirospermum japonicum (assembly GCA_014905375.1). Classification (NCBI taxonomy): domain Eukaryota; kingdom Viridiplantae; phylum Streptophyta; class Magnoliopsida; order Lamiales; family Orobanchaceae; genus Phtheirospermum; species Phtheirospermum japonicum. Next base: position 2,329,390 of record BMAC01000014.1, on the reverse strand, counting down.
AATTCTGTATTGGACTTGCAATCTTACTTTAAGGGGTTGATTATTTCGGTGGAATTTTAGAGATTGATTGACATCGTGTGGTCTAGGATATATATAGCTTCATAATGCATTGTCTAGTCTATGAACTCAGCAATACAATTTCTTAGTTCAACAGGCCGAGCTGATGGTTAGAACTTGTTAGTTTTGATCTTCTCTTGCTTGGGATGCTGTTTTAATTCATATATTTTGCAATGGAAGAGCAAGCGCACCATATTTGGTGCTGGAAAAATTATATCGTCTCCTAGCCATGTAGCTCATATTTGCCGAATTAAGAAGTTGGATATTTATGTAATTTTTTCTGTACTGCCTCTGTGCAGATGTATTTATAGGTTGATTTTGTACTTAATTTTATTATTGGGAGGAAAACCTTGAAAATAATTAGTTTGATTTTGGACCTCAATTTTATGTTTCCAATTGCAAATATAGCTAGAATTGTTTTTGTTTAATTTTAGCCTGGCCTCGTGTCATCTACATCGAGATGTTTTCATTTTAGTTTTGACCTGTTAAAATGTTAAGTTGAAGTGCTTTTTTCAGACTGAGAAATGTGGAATGGGCGTTGTGGCAGACGAAGACATCAACCAAGGAGAGTTTGTGATAGAATATGTAGGAGAAGGTAAAGAACGTTTGGGTTATGCATACATATAACATACAGAGCTACATATCAATTAGAAATTTAATTTCTGCTCTTGCAGTTATTGATGATAAAACATGTGAGGAAAGACTTTGGAAAATGAAACACCGCGGTGAAACAAATTTTTATCTGTGTGAAATCAACCGAGACATGGTGATTGATGCCACTTACAAGGGAAACAAGTCTAGATATATTAATCACAGTTGCTGCCCCAATACCGAGATGCAGAAATGGTTAGGCTCTGATTATTGATTTTGTGCAATGAAGCTATATTTTGTTCAACATCTCGAGCAACTCTCTGTTTCAGGATGATTGATGGTGAGACGAGAATTGGAATATTTGCAACCCGTGATATCAAGAAGGGCGAGCATCTGACCTATGATTATCAGTATGATTTGCACCAACTTTTTATTCTCCCTTATCTGAGTTAACGAGTTGTTTCTTTCTCAAGAATTGATACTATAATAATAATAATAATAATAATAATAATAATAATAATAATAATAATAATAATAATAAATTATTATTATTATTATTATTATTAGGGCCACACTCTCGTCAGGCAGGACTGTCGGATCATCCGTTAGGCCATAATTTATAATAAATACATCATAGTACATAAACCAATACATCATAGTACAAGGTCAGATGGCCTAACGGGTCATGACCCATTCGTCTGGTCTTTCACAAGTGTTTGCCTTATGATTATTATTATTATTGTTGTTGTTGTTATTGTTATTGTTATTGTTATTACTATTACTATTATTGTTATTATTATTATTATTATTATTATTATTATTATTATTATTATTATTATTATTAATTACAGTCTAACAAGTCTAGCAGGTTTGTGCAATTTGGTGCAGATCAAGATTGCCACTGTGGTGCTGCAGGTTGCCGGAAGAAGCTGGGTGTTAATAAACACAATAAACCAAAAACACCCTCTTCGGATGCTGCACTGAAAATAGTAGCGTGTCAAGTGGCTGCAAACTCACGAAAATTGAAAGCAGCTGTATCAAACACACATGTAAGCTTTATTTATTTATACTTGATATTATTATTATTATTTGGTAAGTGTCCTTAGTTGATTGATGAGCTACAACTGATTGTAATTTAATAGAAATAGCAACTGCTGTTTCCACAAATTTTTAATTTTTTTTAAAAAGAATTTTGTTCTTGAACATTTTGTTAAATGGGGACTAAGTGGATGCGTTGCTTCTTTGGTTTAGGTTTATATGAATGGAGTTTCTGGTGTAGGTGCGCAGCTTCTCTTCTTGACAGCTTAATTTTTCATCCGTCTGTATTTGGCACAATTGTATATAATTTGGTTGTGATTGATTTCTTTACAGGAGGTTCGAGGCATGAACCTTCTCAACAAAAAAGAAGGCGCCATAATTGCATTGGTTCTGTAATAAGATTTTTTCATTCTCCTGATAAAAGGTACGACTTATTATATCTTGAAATGGATCATATTTCTGCTATTCAAAATTTCTCGAGGCTTTTAGGTTGGTATAAATGGATAAATTGTTAATAGTTCTACTTGTGGTTTATTGATCCACCTGTGGTTGCTGTGGTGCGTGTCATCTATGAAGAACCAGACCATAGTTCTACACAATTTATTTAACTTTGCCCCAAACTTTAACATATTTAAGTTTCTTGTAAATAGGCTAATTTCTGTGGTAGTTTTCGTAATTATTCAGCAAATCAGAAAATGAAAAAATCTGTCGACTCAACGCTCTCTTTTCTGTTTCACTTTCTTCCCTTTGCTGAATATGTATCTGTGTTCTTCATCGTTATCAGGTCTTTTGGGATAATAAGACGCTTCGATAACACCAGGAGAAAACATTTGGTGAGGCAGCAATCAAACCCACTTTTGTGATACATTATTTCCAAGTTATGGTTACTTTTCTACGCAGATCATATTATCTCTCCGTGTTATTTGTACTCTTTTTTCTCCTACAGATCATGTTTGAAGACGGAGATTCTGAGTTACTGGACTTGTCAAATATAGAATGGGAGTTTTGTAATTGCTAAATAAGATTCTCAGGTAATTCCGAGTTCGGATCTTGTATTTTGGTGAGAGAAAAGAAAACGGAAAAGGAATATATATATATATATATATATACTATATATATATATATATATATATTATATATATATATAATTTTCTGCTGTGCAGGTGTAAGAGAGAGAGAGAGCTGCAAAAGTTGTAGAGTAGATGTTGGAAGAATCTGATATCACCACATACAAGAAATGTATAATGATGGGGACCTCAGGCTCTTCATGCTGTTGTACCATATGCCGTTTCGCGTATAATTTTTCGAACAATTAGTTCATTCAATATGTTGTATTACATAAATAATGGTTTCTGAATTTCCTTTTTTTTTTTTTTAAATGTTTTGTTAAGCAACTGTAATAGTCTCCGCAAGTGTAACATTAGCTAACAAGCTGTATCACTAATTTCCAGAATCATATGGACTATATATTGAACAATGTCTTGGTAGTTATTTCGTAATTCAGGCATTTTGTTAGGAATTATTGAGTACTATTTTTTTTTTTCCAGAATATATTAGACCAACTATGGATGATTTATGAAATTTGCCTTTTGGAGGATATATGGTTAACATCGTTTTGTTCTTCTTTAACTCGGAGAAGTAAAAAGCTTGATCATATAGTAAGCAATTATCCGACTCAGAGAAGTAAAAAGCTTGATCATATAGTAAGCAATTATCCGACTCAGAATAGAGTATATGTAAATTATAGTTTACGGTTTTGTTTAATATAGTGTTTGTCAAAACTTATTTGGAATATCTTATCAGTATGTACATTTTTATATGTTCAAAATAAAATAACTTATAAGGTATTAAAAAATAAGGTGGGGTTTAATGTGCTTATTTTTTAAGAGCTTATAAGCTATTAAAGAACTTATATTTATTTTTTATAAGTTCTTTAAAAAAAATTACTTGACAAATTTAAATAACTTACAAACATCCTCAAAATTTCAATGCTAACTATATATATATAAATTAATAAATTTAACAGGACACGGGTTGAGAACACATCCTTTTAATTTTTTATTTAAAATTTTGTAATTTTTAAAAATATTTTCTCATTTAATTTTTTTTATAAATTCTATATATATAAAAAAGGCTTGTGGGTTATCATTTTACGAGACTGGGTTTAGAATAATTTTTGTTTGGCCGATAATTCATGCCAACTCTGTACCAATTTTTATCTCAGCTATTTTCACCCGCTACAATAATATTAACCCTAAATTTTCCCGCCAATTGAAGACCCAATTTTACCCATTTCCCCCCTTTTTTCGTTTCCCAATTTGGCGTTGTAATTTTGACAAGCATTCTCTTCTGCTTCCCTCCGGCGATTGTAGTTTTTTTTTTTGTATTCCTCACCGGAAAATGTCGTCGCTGAGTTGGCGCCATCAAACCCTAATACAGGCGCTGCTGTCGCGGGGGCCACTCAAAGAAGATGATTTCCGGTCTATCTTCTCACAAGTCATCGGAAAAAGTTCAGGTTTATAAGTTTTATTTTTTCTTTCCTTTTTTACTTTGTAAAGTTAAACCTTTTATTGTATTGTCGTGGGAGGGTACAAGTGTTGGAGCGCAATGTATATGCACGTAATTGAGGAGTTTACGTACGTAGCGCTTTGGAGATTGTACTTTTGTGTCTGAGAAATTTATCTTTGTATCACGAGTATAGTTGTATAGAGTTGGTTCTTAGTTATTGATACTAGATTCTACATTTTGCCCAGTGTTTTTTTTTAAAGCTAAAATTTGGGATTTTCGAAATGCTTCAACTTTTAAAATTTGAGTGATCAAGTATTTGTTTACTTTAAGGCCTTTAGTAATGTTTAGTGCCATCTCTTGGTATTTTGTTGTTTTGCAGGCTCACAGCAGCAATTGTTTGATGATTATCTACGCAAGATAAACACAGAATTAGGTTATGTTCAATTAGAGTTGCGAGCATGCCGGAACCAATACAATGGTAGCGTGTATTATGGTGTCGTCAATAATGTCTCGGATGACCAGTCCAAGCTTGGAACAAAATATACAGTTCCTCAAATTGCTTACTACAAGGGCATTGTGAGCTTCTTTTCTTTTGTTCTATTGTTCTTTTTTTTTTTTTTTTAATTCTTTAGCGATTATTAAAGGCTCTGCTGCAAATTGTCCAAACAGAGGCTTGAATTGAATTTATGGAACTATCAAGAGTGATGATAAGTAATATATTAATAAATAAATGTTATGAATGAATAGGATTATAAAGCAATAAACAGAAAATTTTATGGATTTCACCCCGTACAACACGGCGAAGCGAGAGATTCAAGACATATCAACAATAAATAAATAATCACTAGAAGATTTTATGGATTTCACTGTGCATTTTCTCTTACAAAGAAATTGAATGTATTATGTTTTAATCCTTCTTTTATTATTTATTTCCTATACATGGAGAAAGTTCAATCAATGGGAAAACGTAAACAAATTCTTGTTAAATCTCAAGTGAAACTGGCCATGAATTTTATTTCATTGCATATATTTGCTAAATGGGTGAAAATAGTTTTTTTTTTCCAGCTCCCAGATATTTGTTTGATTTGCATCCTATTTCGTAAACTTGTGATAAAAGCAACAAAATTCTTCTTAAAAGTTAGTCTTTGTATGTGAGTTTTATCTGGCATATATGAGGCGGAAAATTGTGTTAGTGTTATACCATGTGTGTGATGTGGCCTTTTTGTCTGCAATGTATTTTGTTTATTCCTTTGTGCTAATTGATTTGCTTACACTTTAACTGAGATTTTGATGCTTCTCTTCCTACCTTATATTTATTATATTTTGGAAATTGGTATTAGGTTGAAGCTATTATACAAGATGCAGAAGCTAGTGGCTGCATATCCAATATTGATGCTTTAAACATACGGTTGGAAACACAGGTTCCTGGATACCTTTTCTATTTTACAATGAGACTAGTTATCTAATGAGTAAAAGTTCCTTTTACCAGTATATATCATTCACCAAGAATTTGGTTCTATTGATTAAAAATGTTTTTCTTAAAGAGGCTTGGGGAATGTTTGAAATTCTAAAAAAAGTCATCTCAGCGTTCAGTCGAAAAAAACACTCATATTTTTTATTTGAAATTATGAGTATTTAAAAATGCATCAGAAGTTTGTCTTGTGCCATGAACAATATTTATAATATGTAATTTATTTTCTTGCCCTCTTTTCCAAAGTTCTTACACTTTGTACCATGTGTTGGCAACTTTTGTTAAAACTGCAGATTCAGGGGATGACAGATTCAGAGTCACAGGGATGTCCATCCCAGATCCCTCCCGCATTTAAGAATTTTTCCATGTCACAAAAGGAAAAAACTCTCGAACTATTTTTAAAGGATCAGTGGCTTTCATCAGTACCAGATGAAAAAATTGGTATTGGAGTAAGATCCTTTTTGGATCTCCGAAGTTGGTTTCGGAGTAACGAGGTTCCTATATGTGAAGTTTGCAACGAGGCTGCAGTTAAGGTTTGTGTATTGTGCTGAAAGTTCTTTAACTTTTCACACTTTCTATATTTTTTATTTGGAATTCAATGATGCTGCTTTGATACAAAGCTTTGCAATATGAAAGACAACCTATTTCTTGTATTGTAGCATATTAAATTGACTTTTGTTCTTGAATTGTTAATTCTGAAGAAATCATTATTACTAGACAACCTTTTGCCGTATTTCGATTATATTTTATTTGGAAACTCATATTTCTGTTGTGTATATTACGAGCAGGCTCAACTCTGCAAGAACGAGGCCTGTAACGTTCGTCTTCATCAATATTGCCTGGAAAAGAAATTCTCTCAACGAAGGGTATTATTACGTCCTTTCTTATTATAATATATGCAACTCAAATTCTCTATTGTACTTAGATGTGGCAAAATTCGGTCGACTGGTTGGCCCCAGATGTTACAGGCCCGGAAAATAGGACCAATGGTCTGGGCTTGGCCTGACTTTTAAATCAACCCAATTAAGATATACACGGGCAGAACTGGGCTAGGGATTCTAATGGCCCAAAGGAATATTGGGCCGGGCCGATATATGATGGGTGGTGAATTAATATGAAGAGAGTTGATGATTTGCAGGTCGAAAGGGTTTGCCCGGGATGTGGCACACAATGGCCTGGGTCAACGGTCAAAGCAGAAGCCGTAGAAACATTGGACGATCCGGATGTCCCGTCTCAAAACACACAGCCTCGTGAGCGTTCCGTGAAAAGAAGGCGTAGAGTGTACCGAGAAGAAGACCATGCTGACGTGGCAGGACCTGATTCGTCTCTACCTTTGGTTGCCGTATCCGGTAGGAAGAGATTGACTCGAAGTTCTGCTCGACTGAGTGGCAACTGAAGGCAGATATGCTCAGCTGCTTATTTTGTAATTATTTCCTGCTTGTTTTCTGATAAACCCTTGTCAGAATTTGGTGTTGGGATTAGTTTATGGCTGTAATTGTGGTTTTGAATTTTCTTTTATTTCTTGGCTGTAAATGAATGTAACATGAAAGCTCTAGTATGTCTCTGATCAGCATAATGCATATTTTGCTACCCCCACTTGGTTTTGATTTTTGAACCCTTGTAAGGTTTTGTTCGATGAATTATTTGCTCACGAAGTCTTGAATTACTCGTTCAGATTAAATGATATTTTACGAATTTTAGGCGTGAATTTCGATTTTCTTCGTATTTAACCCTTACATCCATTGATATCATGTGTGAATTCTTCAAAAATGTTATTTAATTTGAATCGGATGGAGTATGAAACATTTTTCAACAAATAAATCAAATTACGATTTTTCTCCTCAATTATTATCCTCAAAAACAACAGAAAATAATAAATAACCAAACATTCCCCTGAATATAGTGAATACCATTAGGTGTACTCAATATAGTATGAAATTTCTGTTAAATCATTTTATTTTTGCAAGCTTCTCAAGTAAAATATCGATTTTGGCCTTCTTGTAAGCAAATTGGAAAAGGGCCTAGAAAACACCATACGGCCCATAGAAAAATCGGATCCATGAGCACAGATTAGTATCGGGCCCAGAATAAAAGGCCCAATTACCCTTGCAGTAATTGCAGAGAGGCGAGTCTCGAACAGTAGAAGGAGCTGAAAAATATGGATGCAGCATATTCATGGTTGCGACGAAGCGCTTCCAGATTCAAAAAGACATCTTTGCCCCCCTCCTCCACCACCACCATCTCCGCCACCTCCGCCACCGCCCCATATTACAATAACAGTACCAAAAACAAATCACGAGAAGACGAAGAGAAAATTTATGGAATCAGTGACCAATTGATAGAATTCGTAAAATCATTCTCTCTGGAGACCTTCAACAACTTCTCTCTTCCAGGTATTGTTTCATTCTATGAGATTTATGTGTATTCGTGTTTTTATTTGTGCTAATTGTTTCATTTTCATTTTCGTTTTATTTTTCCTTTTTTCAGATGAAGAGGAAATTAGTAGCGATGGTCGAAATTCTGGGAATTTACTTAGGGATCTTTCGGAGTGGCAAGAAACACATGCTATGCTTGCTCTTTCCAGAGTCAAGGTTGCTTCCCTTTTTTAATTTTTGGCTTTTTAATAAATTGCTTCATTAGAGATTTTCACAGAGTAATTTGAAAATGTCGAAAATTGTTTTGTGAATCTAAATGCTTTTTTTTTTAATAATGATGATTACTTCAAGAAGTAAAAATTGCAGACTATGCAGTACTAACGAACTGAAATAAACTACTTTTTCTGACTGGAACACTAGCTTCACATCCATTTCAGTGTCAAAGTGTATGTACACTATAAAAAGGTTCATAATCTTATTTCCTCAAATACAAATAAAATTAAAAGTTAAAAAAAGAAAAAGATAAGAAATTTTGTTTTATTTTTGATTAAAAAACAAAACAAAAAAAACTCGAGTAGCACTTCAACAAGACTCCATTTTTCTCCTAAAATAAATGTAAAAAGAAATATGAAAAAGACCAACTTTTGCCCCAAATGAAAAACAAGAAAAGCCCCTGTTTTCATGGAAATAAAGAAATGCGCAAAAAAGAAGTAAACCAAAAAAAAAATAAAATCGTGAACCTAAAATCTGAAAAGAAAAAGGGGGAAAAGGACCCAAAAGGGCGAAAGGACAAGAAGAAATTGAACAAAAAAAAAAAATCAAAACAAATTGCAAAAAAAAAAAAAAAAAAAAAA
>BMAC01000014.1:2290968-2318522 GCA_014905375.1 Phtheirospermum japonicum | reverse complement strand
TTTTTTGGGTTTCATTATGATTAGATGGATTGCCTAAATCAATTTTTTGTATTATTATTATTGATTTATTGATCTTTGCTTGATTGACTATTTATTGGTCTTTAATAAGTTATGTTAGTTCTTACTAAACCACTCTCACAATCTTCTCCTCAGGAGCTAGCACAAATTACGATTCCGGTTATGCCCTCGCTATTTGAAGGAAAGACAGTTTTGGAGAATATATTTTACTCTTGTTTGGAGTTATGTGGGCTGAGTGAGTTTTTCTAACTTTTATGCTTTCGATTTTATTTGATCCAGAATTCCAATTTATTATAATTTTGTAATGGGGTTTGTTTCTTGGTGATTGTTGTTTCTATGACTATTAGCCTATGATCTCCAATAACCGATGAAGGTTTCACATTTCTATTTTGTTTTTAAACAAGATATAGATTCGAGGGGATTAAATACACATTTATTTTTACATTATTTCAGGATTAATGAAAATATGTAGTCATAGCATTTGTTATATGTAGAAACTTGAACTTGAGTGGATTAAGGAAAATCAAATATCCGAAAATAATTGCAAAATGCTTATTATACTTGGGAGCTATATTTGATTTGGTCAGCTGAGGTGTAAACTATATTGCTTGTCATTTTAATGGTCAGATATGAGCTGCAAGCTGTAAAAATAGCCAAACTCAAACAGATGAAAATGGGGGATGATAAAACTGTCTCTAACAGTAACAACGCATGTGAGGTCGAAATGTCTGAAGCAAAATTTACGATGACTGTGGACTCTGCAAATTCTATGGAGCAAAAGTGACATCAACTTCATAATATAGGATGAGGTAGTCTGCTTTTTCTTCATTCGTTGGTCAACAAAAAAAAACACGCTTATGCAATTTCACAAACATAACTAAATGCACGAGCATGAAAGTATACCTTTCAGTATCGCCAGCTTCAAAATCCAAATTATTCTCCCCAAACGAGGCCTCAATTCCCGAACCCTCCCCTTCAATTGAGCTCGAAACCCTACCCTCCCGGAAAAACCCCTCACGGGTTCCAATTTCCAGGCCTTCTTCACCTTCGCAACCGCAGACGTGTCGAGAAATTCGCGAATTCGGTAGCTGCATGGGCTTCTCGAGCCGCCGCGAGCGCAGCTCTAGGTAACAGGCGTCAGGCTTCGACGGCGGCAGGGCGGCGGCGGTCAATTGCAGGCGCTGGAGAGCTAGGGTTTTAGCGCGTGTACGGACGCCGAGGTAGGACTGTGACACATCCATCACGGCCACGTCGACTGTAACCTTAACTTTCCCCATTTCCTTCTTTCTGAATTTCGTTAAAGTTTTTTGTAATTTCAGGGAGAGAGAGAGATGGTAGGGGGTAAAAAGGGCTTTAAGTTATGGCCAATTTAGCGGTGGCCCCTTATTATATGTCTAATATCACTTTCACCTCGAACTATTAGAGTATTCGCGTTTGCCCCCACCAAGATGTAGTGTTATTATTTAAGTAAACTACAGAACTACCCTTAACATTAGTCTTATTATTATTGTTATTAAAACTATAAGTGTTTATTAAATAAAAGACCACTTAATATATTATACTATAAATATGTTCGTTATGAGGCAAAAATCTATTATCGTACATTTATATGATGATATATGACAATTATTATATGATGATATATGACAATTATTCGTAATGATATATATGAGTTATATATGATAATATGTGATAAAAATTTAAAGTCTATGATTTACTTTTCCATTTTAATTATTCGTAATGATATATATGAGTTATATATGATAATATGTGATAAAATTTAAAGTCTATGATTTACTTTTCCATTTTAGGGTTTAATTTTACATTTTAAAGTTTAATTTTCTATTTTAGATTTTAGTTTTCCATTTTTTGGTTTAGTTTTTCATTTTAGGGTTACGGTAGAAATCTATCATCCTACCAGTTATATGTGATAATATATGATAGAAATTTAAATTTTAGGGTTTGATATTTTATTTCAGGGTCTAGTTTTCTATTTTTAGGGTTTAGTTTTTATTTAGTGTTTATTTATTTTTTTAAGGTTTTATATTTTAGATTTAGAATTCAAATTATTTGTGATGATATATATAAATTATATACCGATGATGTATAAACAGTGTTCTAAAAATCGTTAGGCGGCTGCTAGGCGTTAGGCCAGCGCCTAACGCCTAGGACGCCTAGGCGGGGTATAGGAGGGGCCTAGAATTTGAGAATAATACTCTGATTTACAACATTACATCCAACCCATTTAATATTTCAACATACTACCTGCTACACAATAAAGTCTATGACAATTCAACACTAAATGTAATAATCACAAGATACAATTTACAAGTTTAAAGCTAATATTCGATTCAAAGTTCAAAACAACATAAATCTATAAATTCATTAGTCAAATAAAAATATCATAACATATATTACAAAATCAAAATAATCAAAAAATAGGCTCAAAAACGATATCGTTTCAGGCTATAAAAATAAAAAAATAAAAAAATAAAAAGAAATTGGCCTGGCGCCGAGGGCGCCTGGAGCCCCCGACGATTTCTTTGATAAATTTTTAAAAATTGTAGGCAAATTAGTGGCGCTTAGCGCCTAAACGGGATCTAGACGAGCGCCCAGGGCGATTTTTGGAATAGAGTGTATAAACTATACGAACACTGATTTGACAAACATAATAAAGTTACTCAATTCGACTGTTTACATGGTAGCAAATCCAAAGTCTGAAGGCGCTATTGACAAAAGACATTTATAAAAATGAGAGAGGAAAATTAAAATTAGTGCAGAGTCGTACAATATCCGTTGGAATCATAACAAAATATAACTGGCGGTTGGATACGGAAAGAAAAAAAAAATCATTTTGTTTCACCAACTTTTCAATCTCAAAATGCAATTTATATATTAAGAAAATAAAAATACATTAGTAACCCGTTTTGTTATCATACGAAATTACCAATCACTTCAATCAGTTTTGTTATCTTTAAAATAATCAATCAGTTTTCTCTCACTCGCTATATTTTTAACTACCTAACAATCATATATATAAATCATCTTACTAGTTCAATATCAAATCTGACATTTAGGGGTGTCCAGACTAATCCAAAATCGTGGCCATAACATAATCGACTAATACGATCTCGATTTAGAATTCTAGGTTCGAAATTTATGGAACGGTCGGTTATTACAGTCAATTCTAATATTTTTCTTCATATTTTATAATTGAATTAAAATTCTTTAATATCCGTGGTGCAATTTGGCAACGGTGAATTCAAATGTTAACTTTACGGACCATTATGCAAGGATACATAAGTTTTTTAATTTATATTTTGTTGGGCTTAGGAAGCATTTATTGATTGGAACTTGATTTGGCACAATTTTTATAAGGTCAATTTGTATATATAGTAAAAAAATATTTAGATAGAGTTAATATAGACGAGTTTAACTACTACTCCCTCCTTTTTCCTCCATTTCTTAATAAGAGTCGTTTTAGAGTTTTTGTTCAAAATTAAGTAATATAATATTTTACCAACATATCCTCAATCAATTAATAAAATTCTCATTTAATTACTTCCATTATTTCTCTTTAGTTTTCTATTACCATAAACTTGTTTGTATTTCTTAAAATAAGCGGAAATAAAACTTGAATAAAGTGGTAAAAAATTTTAAAACGACATTTAATTTGTAATAAAATTGAATTTATAAAACGACATTTATTTTAAAATGGAGGGAGTAATATTCACTGCTCTCTCATGTTATAATAGTTATAATCCTAATTTTCACTTGATATGAGAAGATAATATACCAAATCAATCTGTGTTGGGGACATGTGTTGAAATCATGGTGAAACCATTTTATCAAATAAACTATATCGAATACTGCAAATTATAAGCGTAATTAATCAATATCGCTTGAATCCGAATATAATATTATGTCTAAGATGACTATGACGAACAACAAAGAATTATGAACTATAACACAAATTCTTTTGATGGTCGAATGTATGAACTTATGCTTTGTCCTTTCTTTTTTCATCTTTTATTTTCTCACCATTTCATATAACGATTATGCAAGCAAATTGTTTTGTCGACAAACAAAATACATGCCAATAAAAAATTATCAGCATCCCTAAGGGCATGTTTGTCCTAGCTTCATAGAGTTCGAAATATCAGATTTTTATTCAAAATATCGGATACTTCGTTTGTTCTAAAACTCAAAACTCAAATATCAAATATTCAATAAATAATTTCTTACACATTGTCTCTATTAATTACTATCCTATTAACAAATATAATATAATATTATTTATTTTTCAAACATGATTTGACATTTATATATCATAAATATATTCAATGTGAGCGTCCGCGCACACACACGTACACGCGTGCACACAAGCACACACACACGTAAGAATACATTACAAAAGGTTGAGGGTAAATGCTCCTACCCCCACGGTCCATCACAAGGTCAGCTCATGGGTCAATTGCCCAAGCCTTGTGCCTAAGGCCTCCATTAAATCAGGAGCCCAAAATATATTAATTTTGGACTTATTTTAATAAAAGAGAAAAAAAATCAACCCAAGTTATTTCTTTTTTATGGTTTATAAGCATTGTGAGAATTAAAGTTACATATAGGAATTGCCTAATTGGGAATACATCAGGCGGCAAAAGAAAACTCATATATTTTATAGTTAATTAATTTGGAATCCTTGTTACTTCAATTTAATTTATGAAGTATATTGCCATTTAGATTCGTGTCGTAAATTATGATTGGTAAAAGAAAATTCAAATTCGCAAGTTCAAAAAGAAATAGAAAAGAAAATAGAATCTCACAATTTTTCTCGCTGGATCTATTGATTAGAGTGATTTAATTGACAATTTTGCAACAAAATGGGCGAAGGTTGTAAACTCTTGTTATTAGATTCGATTTGATGCTACCTTTTCTTATATTTCAATAAACTTAATTGCGAATTATTTGAACGTGTTGAATATTGGTGAAATCTTCTATATAACTAGTAGTACCGTTGAATATTATTTCTTCAATAAAAATTTTTGATTCTCCATAAGACTACCACTATTGAAAAAATTGTTTAGGACCTCTAAATATTTGGAGACTACTCTAGTAGAGTTATGAATAATCTAAAGAGCTTTGTTGAACTACATGGAAATGGAGAAAGTTGTGCATATTAAGAGAGTTTTAGGATTTGTATTGAATAATCTAGAAAGAGTTCGTACATGGGTATAGTAAAGCAGAGAAAATTCTTAGACAACCTTGATGGTATGAGAAATATAGAATGGTTAAGAATACGAGCAGGTGAAAAGTATAAATACTAGTAAATCGAGTGAAGTAGGATTCCAAACAAAATTTGGATAAATTGAGAATTTAATTGACAAAGATTTTAGCGTTTATCTTATAAAAATTAATATTTCACAGTGTAGTAAACAATATAATTGATAGACGAGGGTGATAGTCAGTAGTTTTAAATGATATATGATATTTTATAGTGAAAAAATAAATACATTTCATCCAATATACATTATATTACATAAACCATTACTTCGTAATAGAAAAATTAGTACCTAATATTTTAAGAAGATTATTAGTATTCATTTAATAAACCTATACATTTCATAAAAGATTATTAGTATTCATCTAATAAACCTATACATTTCATAAAAAATCAATATTTTTCAATACAAAATCAATACTTCTCAAGATAAGACAAATACATAACCTTCTACAAAAACAAATTACTTTTTATTTAGCACAAAACAGATACTCTACATTATTAAAATTGATACTTCGAAATAGAAAAACCAATACATTTCATCAAAACACACCAAGACTTCTCAATAAAAGAAATTTGCACACATTAATATAGAAACCAATTCTTCACAATATAAAAGGAGAAAACTACAGTTTACCAAAGCACTACATATACCAGTACATCACAATAGGATAATCAACACATTTCATTAAAACACACTAATACTTCCAAATAGAAAAATCAATACTCTTCAGTATAGGAACTAATACACCAACTCACTCGGATCAAATGCACCATTGTCGTTCCCTTAGAATGGTTAACATTTCTTCTATCCTTATTTCGAAGAAACCTCGCATCACCATTCTACCGAAACAGTGTTTGTTATGCTTATCCTAGTTTGACAAAACATTTCGCCTAAGCCCACCATCTCGCATGGTGTTCTTGATGAGACACACACTCTTAACCGCCACCCTTTTCTGCCTTTGGAACATGTACAACCTGAAATATGCTTCCATCACCCACAATAACTCACCAATTTCCCAAGACTCCTCTTCTGAGCATAGGTTTTTAAGATTGGGTACCCTTACCTAGAACGAAGAACTTGTGTTGTCGGTCTTTTAATCGATAACCATCTGCAGCAACAAAGATCATCAACGACCCCTCATATTTGACCACCATTGTGCCCGGCAAGTAAGTTCGTTCTTGATACGACACAATCCTTGCCTCAATGAAATCAGCATAATTGCGACCAAATTCTATATTGACTCCATCAACTATCAAGTGTTGGAGTTGGTAAATATTTCGAAAAACCTTGTTTCTCACATCGGGGATGCCCACGTGAGCTTAGGGGAATCGAGGTATGAACCGGTTTAGAGGCAGCGCCCCCGAGTCAGGGGTCCCGCTGGTGTGGGTTAAAAGGGATTTTGGGAATGGGCTATATTTAGGCCCAATATTATGTACTCGTATGTAGCCTATTTATAGTGATATCATTGTAACGAGTTGCGTGTGGGAAAAAACAAGACATAATAATATAGTGAATTCCTTTTGCAGGACGTAGCCTTAAAATTGAGGTGAACCTGGGTAAATCGTGCCTATTCCTATTTTTTGTCTAATTGCTTATTGATTTCTTCTATCAAATTCATATTCTACATCGATAAAATCCTTCATCAAGTTCTTCAACGGACTTCACAAACCTTTCTATATGTTGAAAAACTGCCATCGCTGTTCGAAATCAGTGGGGCAGCCAAAAGATTTTCCCAAAAGGTTTTGCCTTTATAGATGTTGAAAAACTACCATCGCTATTCGAAATCAGTGAGACTGCCAAAAGAATTTCCCACAAGGTTTCGCCTTTAATCTTTCTAGCGCCAGTCAGTCTGAGTTAGAACAACCATTGTAATACATCAAAAAATATAATCAGCCCAACCTGGGTCTAATACCAATTATCACACAGGTAACTCAACACTATTAATTCTTTGCACCGATTACCCCATGTGTCAGCTCGATTGTCCACCAAAAACCGATCAGCCTCCTCCAAATCTCACCAGCACTCGTGTTTCCCACCCCACACTCGTATTGATGGATTTCATTTGTATGCATACACAATTAATTCAAACAACACATGCACACATGCTAGAAACGTAAATCACACAAAAGACATTATGGGCATCCTACACAACTCATATTACTACCCCACAAACAATACAAGAACTCATGCCTGATATGCATTCAAAATGTTCATCCCAAACCTATGGGTATGAACTCGTGCAATTCAAGGATCCCTCACTAAAATGACTCCTATAAAGTCTATTATACTAGTCTTAGACTGAATTAGACATTCCCCAATGCTAAGCAATGCCTAACCCTAGTTTACCCACGTTCGGGACGGCTATTCGCACATAATTGCCCGCACATGACTCTCACATGCTTCAAGTAACCGTCTGAACTGCTTTGCTAAGTCCACCAACTGATTTTCACGTGATTGGAAATAACTATTATTAGCTTATTGCTAAGTAAACTTGTCACACTTTAGTTTGGTGTCATGTCTCATCGGCACCACTTATCTTTCTACCTCAAAGTACCGAGCCCTCTTGAAAACTACCAACATAATTATTGCAATGTGGCATGCCTCTTCGAAACCCACATGCCTTATCAGCACGTAGTGTCATGCCTCATTGACCCAACTTGTCTATTTACCGAACCTGCTCGATAAACTTCATCATAGTGCCACATAGTTTCCTACCTCCTCAACATTGCTTACCTTTTCACTGCATGGTATTGTACCTCATTGACACCATTTATGAATATATCGCAAGATATCTGCCTCCTCGGTCCCACTAGTCAGATTACCACAAGTTGTCATGCCCCATTGGGCACCGGATGCCAGACTGTCGACCACACATCAACAATCCATCTAAGTGTCGAACCTTTTGACACATTTATCAAAGTATCGAGTCATGTCCCCTAAAATGATATCAAATGCTGATAAAATCCGCATGTAACATCTTGCTGCCAAAAAATCACACGCGAGTGCGCTCAAGGTAGTATCCTTGTGCACACAATCTAGACGAACAAAATTTACATCGGTGTGACACCAAGCTTTCTTGACACACGCAATCCACTTTATGAGTCGACCCAACCCGAAGTTCAAGTTGGATTCCCGAATAAACCCACCTTGGTTGATCATGGATAATCATCTTTGTGCATGCTCAGACCATGGTCGAGTACCTCGCACAAGTTGCCTAGAAGGGTCTCTCAAAACACCTCCCCCTATAATAGGTTTTAAAAAATAATGAAAATCAATGGAATAGATACTAAAAAGCTGAGTAAGCGCACCAGCTTCATCCCCAGCTCCCCATCTTAATACTTGCCAAATAACCTCCACAGGACACGAGATAGGGACACTCCTTATACCTAACAAGAACCTCATCTCATTAAGTTATAAACATGGTTTTTACGTGCATATCGAAGCTTATTTCACTAAGTTTCAACTATTGATTGTGCATTAGCATCTTATTTTGGCTTTTTTTATATTATTTAGAAATGTTATGTGTTTGCTTATTTTGTAGGATTTTTTTTATCAATATTGGACACTTTTGATGATTTGGTCTTAACGAATAATGATGGAGTGAAGAGTTAAGTATTTGGGTTAACAAAATGAAGCTAGGAGTCCATTGGGCCAAAACTGGAGTCGGCCCACGAATATTTCAAAATCTTGAGATTAAGTCAACGATCGTGGTCAACCATAGCAACCATGACGTTGGGTGCTACAAACAACATCTTTTTAGTAGTGATGTCGTGACTTGAAGTAGCGACCGCGACTCAGCCCGAACTAGCAGGTTATTTTTCAGTACAGGCATCACAGTCATGACCACACCCACGACGTGCCCAGAACCGTTACAATCAGCCTTGATTTCAATTTTAATACCTTCATTTGACTCCAACTATAAATAGGAAGCTTAAAACCATCCAAATACATCTTAGATCTGGAGATTACACCATAACGATGATTTAAGTGAGAGTTTGGAGATTTTAGAGCAAGCTTGAGAAAGGATTAACGAAGAACACGAACAATGACAAATCATCTACGGAATTCTCGTGTTTAAACTTATATTTTTATTCATTTTCCTCGCTCATGAACTGCTCGATGAATTGTCAAAATAATATTTTAGCTACGCCTAACTAATTTCTTGGTATTTCGAGGTTAGAAATGATGAATGTTTGATATTTTGTAAATTCCAATAAGTCAAGTATGATCCTTGCATTATTTTCGCATTTGTGACATTGAATTATATCGTAATTGGTTGAACTTCTTTTATGATTGTTGGGTTTTAATAAATCGATTGAGAGATAAGATTTATTATTCGGCTTTCAAATACAAAGCATGATAATCAACAAGATTGTGAGATTTGGATTATACATGAAGTTATAAATCTTTTGGAAATTTTAGAGGTATAAGTATGTTTTCATAAATAGATATATTATTTTGTACTTGTGATCAACAGCTTAATCATCTCGACATAAAGATTAAACTATTTTCGTGATTAAGTTATAGGGAATTGAATCAAAAACAATACATGATGGGTTGAAATAAGATTGCATTATGATATGGCATCAAATATTAGGTCGGTCATGCATAATATGGAAGCTTAAAGACAGGTCAGCTAGGTGGGGATAAAAAGGTTCTTAACGGTCTAGTTGGTTAATAACAAGTCGCATAAAGGGAAGGTTGGGCCTTAATGGGTCGATGATAAGGTGAATATGGTGGACGGTTCTAGGTACCGCGTATAAGATTATTATGGTAAAATAGTATTATATTAATATGGTAGTGGGGCTCAGGAAGCCCGTTAATATGGTAAAAGGTTCCAAGTTATTATGGAAGTATGGTTATTATGGTAAAATATGGGAGCAAGAATCCTAATATGAGATGGTTTCTTAATTATGAAGATTGATTACGATTGGGAGAAAAGAACCCTAGTCTTGGGCGTATATCTCTAGCATCTTGATTCTAACTAAGTTGAATAATCCTACTTTTCTTACTTGTTTTTTATCAAGTTTATAACGTTACTGACTTAAGCATTCAAGGGCCTACGTTGGGGCTATCTGGCTTGGGTTTTTGTGTAGGTTAATTGTGGTTCGAGGAAGTTGTTTCAACGTGATTTGACCTCTTTCTTGTTGAGCTAAACTTTTGGTCGCATAAAGTGATGTTGTCTATGGGAATACGAGTGACATTGAGTCATTGGGAGAAAGACATGAGTTGCAAAATAGGAAAAAACCTAACTGAAGTCTTGAGTAATCGACTCCACTAATGGTGGAGTTGAGGCAACCTCACCAAACATAACACCTATTTTCAAGAACCAAAAAGTGCCACATATTGCGTAGACTGAGGGGGTTCAGGGTAAAACCCCACAACAATTAGACTTCATGAAAAAATGGGAGGTGGGGAGCTAGGAAAACAAGTAACATCTACCCTGATCTTGAAAAGGAAGAACTTGATTAAAGTAGGATCTAATGAGTGGAACCATGGGGGGGGGGGGGGGGGGGGGGGGGGGGGTACACAAATTCTCAGCATCCAAAAGGGGGTCTTATAGAAGCTTTTAGACGTAATATCATTAGAAGCATTTCAAGAGATTGTGGAGGTTAGGGTTTTCTGAGGGAGAAGGGGAGTGACCTATAGAGAGGTAGGGGAACCAGGAGGATGAGGACGATGAATTATGGGGAGAGCGAGATGATAGAGGAGGACGCCAGGATTAGCAAGTTGGGAGAAGGTAGCGAGGATCCACGAGCTGAAGTAGGAGGTCGCCAGGATCAGCGAGCTGATGAAGGAGGTTGCAAGAATCGAAAGCGAAAGTCTAGGTATGCTGATGAGGATAAGGCACCTACTACCTCCCAAGTGGTATGTGATATGCAGGTACCGTACAGGTTTACAAAAATAGTTGGCAAAACAAGGATGCAGGATGGACGAGGAATGAAGTCACCCATTTTCTAAAGAAATACTGAAAGCTGCTTTACCTCGGGGGTATAAGGTATTAGATTTTTATTACGATGGGTTGTCAGACACTTGACACATACATAATCTTAAGAATGAATCAATGTTTTGGCATACACCAATGTTGTGTCGTGTCGGGCATTTTTATCTACTTTATAAGGACTCATGCAAGATTGGTATTACTAGGTTGCATAGGGAAAAATTACATGTTTTTCAGTGTTAAAGTCTTCTTTTTTGACAGCCTTTTCAAGTGCCGGGATGTACAAAATTACGTTCGAGTCTCTATTTATAATAATGCAGAAGGAAGGGGGATCTCTAAGGGCCTGTTTGGACTAACCTTCGTTGGGATTCTAATTCTGATATTCAGAATCTTAGGGTATTCAGAGTTTTGTGAATAGTAAGAATTCTTGTTTGTTATAGGATTTAGAATCCTTTACTTTTTACTGTAGATGTCAAATCATGTCTGAAAAGTGGATGATAATGTATTATTATATTATATTTGATATCAAATCATGTGGAAAGTAGGCAGTAGTATATTATTATATTATATTTAGTAACATTTAATTATCTAGTTGTAAGATATTATTTTTTGAGTATTTAATTTTTGAGTTTTAGAACAAACGAGTATTCGGTATTCCGAATTCTAGCTCAAACAGGACCTTAAATGGTATGTAACAAGGTTCTCTAGGGCCAGTTTAGAGGTGCCCACTACAATGGATGAGGTGAAATCCAGTACATAACTCAAGGGATGAAACTAGGGGGAATGCGAGTGTCTTTGGTTAAAAAGTTCGCAAATACTTATGAGCAAGTGTTGGATAGGAGTATAATTATATCCATATGGAGGAAGTTGAAGAAGAGAAGAGGGTTCGCAAATACTTATGAGCAAGTGTTGGATAGGAGTATAATTATATCCATATGGAGGAAGTTGAAGAAGAGAAGAGGCTGTTACATCAGCAGGAGATGGAGTATAATAAGGACCCTGGCAACGACTACTAGGATAGTGATAAGGTTTTGGAGGATAGTGATGGGGAAGTTGTTTCGCAAACATGGAATGACGAACACTTGGAGGGATACTACACTTAGACAAGTATTTTTATCGTGTTATTATACTATGAACTAATGGGTTTGTTTCTTATATCTTGTTGGGTATGGAATAGTTATATGGTTTATTTGGTTTGTATGGCTTGGTATGGTGTATTTGGTTTGGTTTATTTTGTCTATTTGGTTTGGTATGGTTTATTTGGTTCGGTGCGGTTTATTTAACTTATATGGTTGGTATGACTTAGGTTTATCTGGTTTAAATGGTTATGGTATTGATGGATTGCGAGGCTTAGTATAGGTTAGAATAATGGATGAAATGGTTTATATGGTTATATAGAATGGTTTGTATAGATATGGACTAACACTTTCATTAGGTCGGCGATGGGCTTATGCTTTCATTAGGTTGGCAATGGGTTAACACTTTCATTAGGTCAACGATGGTTTTATGGTTTTTCTCGATGCTCCTATTAGGTTGGAGATAGATGGTATGATTTTTATGATTTTCCCCGATGCTTCTATTAGGTCGGAGATGGATGGTATGGTTTTTTACCCGACGTCTTTATTTGGTTAGAGGAAGATGGTTTATGGTTATGGCTCGACCATTTATCAGGTCAAAGATATGATTATGGTTATGATTTTTAGTTATGGTTATGGTTTATGATATGAGTATATTTTACGATTATTGATTGTATATTTTGTCTGATATTTCATGAGGTTGTGCATCTGAGTATTAGGGAAGAAATGATCTTATAAATACGGCAGGGTTTGGCTACCTAAAAGTAAAGAGGTAGAATTCCTCATGGCGTAAATATAGTTATGTATCAGTTACACCCGTTTTAATCACAATGGAGGTCGCTTATATTATTTTGGCCTCACTTTAGCCGATTATCTTACTTTGACTCGGGTTACTCTTTTATTGATTAGCTCGAGTTACTATTATCATGTTAAAGGGTGAATAAGATGGGTTAAGACTAACTGTTCGTTTGCAGAGATCTTTATTTTCATATCTTGCATGATTTCGTACCTCAATTAACTAGAACACATGAGACTAGCTGATATGACATCAAATATCAGATCAATCTGTATAATACGGAAACTAAAAGACATGTCAGCCAGGTGGGGATAAAAAGGTTATTAAAAGGTTCTGATCATTAGGTTGTGGTCGCATGGACTTTTAGCAGCCTAGGTGGTTAATAAAAGGTAGCATAAAGGGAAGGTTGGGCCTTAATGGGTCGATGATAAGGTGAATATGGTAAAAAGTTATAGGTCCCGACATATAAGGTTATTATGGTAATATGGTGTTGTGGTTAATATGAAAATTGGGCCCCAACAGGTCGATAATGTGGTATAAGGTTCCAAGTTATTATGAAAATATGATTATTATGTTAAAATAGGGGAGCAAGAATCCTATTATGAGATGGTTTCCTAATTATGGAGATTGAGTTCGATTGGAAGACGAAAATCCTAACTTGGGGCGCACGTCTCTAACATCTATTTAAAGAGGACCCAAACCTCGTCTAACTAAGTTGAATAATCCTATTTTTCTTACTTTTGGTTTTATCAATTTTATAAGGTTACTGACTTAAGTATCGTAGGGCCTACGTCGGAGCTATCCATCTTGAATTTTTGTATAGGTTGATCGTGATTCGAGGAAGCTATTTCCACTCGGTCCGTTCTCTTTATTGGTGAATCAAACTTTTGGTCGCATTAAGAATCATTCATTTAATTGAAACCTCAATATATCTTTTTCTAATTGTTTATTCTCTTTGCTTTGTGATTGGTATTGATTTTGAAAATTTGATAGAATATTTTTAATTAGTTTATATTATTATTTCATGTTCGTCGATTATTTATTGACATAACAAAATTATTTCTTTTAGAGTAATTTAATTAAAATTAAATTGTGATAATTATATTACTTATTAATTCTAACCCATTGGTTCTTGTGGAAGACGACATTTCTCGGTCATATCCTATGTCCAATTCGTACACTTGTGATTAGATCACAGATAAAATAACGAACATCGAGCAACCTGTATTTCTCCCCTGCCTTGCGTCGTGCCGTTGTCTCCCAGAACCTTACGCCTACCAACACACACGACTTGCGTGCCATAGTGAGCCAGTCTGCTAAGCGGCTAACACAAAGACACATACAAATTTTCATTTTTATGGGCAAAGGAGATTTTTATGGATACAATGATACGAACTCGATTTGGCCTATTGGAGTATGAGTTTAAACACAAAGATAGATACAAAATAGTTTCATTTGATAAGAGAAGATAATCATACCATATTAATCTGATTGGTGCCATGTGTTGGAAATGAATCCACGGTTGAATCAAATCTCACCAAGTAATTAAAAACTAATTGAACTCGAATCGCATTTGAATCCGAATTTAATATAATGACACAAACTCTTTTTCTCACCGTTTTACTATTTTTGCAAGAAAACCGGTATTGTCGACAAACAATATACTTGCCAATAAAAATTTACCAACATCACCAAAACAGCCCATATATAATAGAACCTAATTATTAAATATGGTGATTGGACACAAGAAAAAAAGACTTTCTCCATCTCCTTCTCTCTCCCAGACCCCAAAGCCCCAAACTTAAAAATATGATAGGCGCTAAATCGCATTAAACTCCAGTGTCGACGCCATGTCGGAGTCATGGTCGGACCATGACTCCGACATGGCGTCGACACTGGAGTTTAATGCGATTTAGCGCCTATCATATTTTCAAGACCATGACTCCGACTTGGCGTCGACACTGGAGTTTAATGCGATTTAGCGCCTATCATATTTTCAAGTTTGGGGCTTTGGGGTTTGGGAGAGAGAAGGAGATGGAGAAAGTCTTTTTTTCTTGTGTCCCGTGGACACACGAGCAAAGAAAGGGTTTATGAGCCCTAGCCCTGTAAGCCACACCTGTGTAGAGTAGATCGTTCAACACACAATACATAAGTATAATAAAATGAATGTATTTAAGTGTTTTCCTTATAATAGAACTAGTTCCTTGACTCGCAAGAGCAGTAATATACAGTTTTATACTCTCTCCGTCCCACAAAAATAGTTCAGTATTCTATTTTCGTCTGTCCCACAAAAATAGTCCAGTTACTATATTTAACATATCATTAATTTTTCATTTCCACACATACCCTTAATTAATATTCTTGAAATACTAGTTTTTTGCATGGTAAATTGAAAATGGATGATTACAATGTAAACTCTTACAATTCCAATAACAAATATATTAATTCCAACACTAATTTTTATAAGCATTGATTGACATTAATAAATTCAAGAAGGGTATAACTGGAAAATACCAACTAAATTAATGAGTTAACTATATAAACTACTCATTTCTTAATATGTGTGAAATATTGACATTAATAAATTCAAGAATGGTATAATTGGAAAATACCAACTAAATTAATGAGTTAATTATATAAACTACTCATTTCTTAATATGTGTAAAATCAACCACGGGACTATAATTTTGGGACGGAGGGAGTAAGTAATAACGGAATATATGACCACTTTTATTCACATATAAAAGGTTCACGAATCTTTTTTCCATATAAATGTGTTTATATTTATAATTGAAGATGAAATTATGATTGGTTCCAGTGCATGACTTCGATTCGAAACCCACTTTGTCTAATTAATTTTATGTTTTGACTAATAAACTTGTAATTACTCATTTGTTTTCTTAGGGAAAAACAATTCAAATTTTTTTAATCCTCTTAAAATTTATTACAAAATTATCAATCTACTAATGTTTATATGATATAATGATAATAAAACAATTTATACCAAACCAATGACTGAACAAATCCAACTGATCGAACCAATATAACTCAATTATTATCGGCAGCCACACCAGTTTCGTAAAGGCAATTAATTACATGACCCACTTGCATAAATTTGGATAAAATGCAAAACTATTCCCACAATCAGCCTAAAAACAAAATTTTCCAATTTATCTTTCAAAATAAAAAATGCCTTTTCAAGTATAATAAAATTCAATTGGTATGTATTCAATCAACAATGCCCACTGTAAATTTATAAAATAGAGACAAATGCCACGGTAAATATCAGTAATATACTAATATTGAATAATAATTCATCTTAGTAATAAGACCAAACAACGACAATATAATTTAAACATTTGCCCGGTAAGATTTTTAGCTAGCATATACACTAAATCTAAAAGACCAAATGTGCGAAATTACTTGCGGCAAACGACAAATATCTATTTATTTCCACAGCTTAACAGAACTGTCGTGGCTAGCAGAGGCGACCATTCCGGTCAGAGGTGACTGTGCCAGAGCCGCAATTATATTTTCGTGCGCAGGTACGGTCATGCTTTTGTTCTCCACCATGTTCCATAGCTCCAAAGACTGCTCATCATCATCAAGGTAAACATAATTATCAAGTAACAGTTACCATTAGTCATATATCTAAGTGATAGTTTAAAAAAAAAAAAAAAACTACTTATATATCAAAATTAGACGAGGATTATTTGTAATATAAATACAAACCCTCAAGGAGAAACTTGTAATTTTAAAAGCCCATTTTTTTGTTTGTTTTTTGTTTTTCAATAATGTGTGAGAGAGAGATAATCACCCGCAATCCTCCGACCACCAAGAGAGCAGAGTAACTTGGATGAAAAACACAAGAATGAAATTGGTTCCCGTTGGAGTTGAGCTCGTGGATGCACTCTCCAGAGGCCAATGACCAAACTTTGATGCTGTCCTCACTCACAGAAGCCAATAGACCTCCGTTGAGATCCCAGCAAAGATAGTTGACCACACCAGAATGCCCCTAATAGATCCACCAAAACTGTTACAAGATAAAAAGGGAAGGCACCAACGAATGCACAAAAACAGTTGGTTCGAAAATCATTTCAAGGGTTGTTAATCAAAACTACAAATACTCAAGAGGGTGTATTTGTTAAGGTAAATACAAACTTCAGGGGGCTATTTGTAATTTTGAAAGATAGCTGAACTTTTCTGTAATTAAGCTAAATAGTAATGTACAAACCTGGAAAGTATGTGTTTGCCTATCATTTTCAACATCATATATGGAAACCACCTTGTCTGATGCGGCAGCCAAAAGATGTCCGGTTGTAGGTTGAAATCTCACTTGTGCAGTGCCTCCTTGCTATCCCATGCAATGAAGAAGATTCAGTTCCAAATTACACCTCAATGTAAACTAAAAGATGCTGAATATCAAAACATAATAAAGACAAAAGACGCCCAACCTTGGAAACCCGAGTGCATGAAAACGGACTAATGCTCCAGTAACGTATTTCATTTTTACTATCACAGAAACAAAAGAGATCGTTTTTCTTCGGATGGAAATCGAGGGACATGACATGTGAGCTATGCCCTGTGTAAGCTTGCAGGCAATAGCTTGGCTGCATAAGAAATGAATATGAGAAGTACCTCCAGGATATAAATGCAGATTTACCAGAACACAATATCTAATATCTAGGTTCTTATAGTTTTTGATCTTCTAGACTTATTTTATTTTAAACATTCTAAAAGAGAAAAATATCAGACCAAGGAGGAGATCATTACATTAGCTGCATCCCATAATCTGACAGACTTGTCAAATGAAGCTGTCGCAAGTTGAGTAGAATTTGGCCGAAAGCGAACATCAGTAATTAAAAGTTGATGTTCATCTAGGGTAGTTTCTGTCTGCAGAGTATCCATATTCCAAAGAACCGCCTAAGCCAATAACCAGGAGAAATGAGATAATATAGGCATATAGTTCATAACCAAACACGAAATTTTGGTAAATAGCTCACTCTAATTGTGTAGTGAATGTATAAGAGGGTGTGAATAGGAAACCTAGAGACTTAATTGCAGTCACAAACAGAAATGCAAATATGATTTATGCAATTCACAAGCACATAGGTGTACCTTTTTGTCGTGCCCAGCACTAGCTAACATCTTCCCATCAGAAGAAAAATGGCAACAAGTCACTTTATTTCTTGTTCGTATACAACCAACCTCCCCAAATGAAAAACCTGCAAAACAGACTCAAAGCGTGTGAAGCTTTTAACTTTTTGTTGCAATGGAAATTGCATTATGCAGCAGATTGAAACATGCATGCACACATCATATGAGATTACCTTTAGAAGTAGTCCCCGTTTTATGCTCACTATGAGGTTGTTTCAGAGAGTTATAAATATTTCCATCCCCTCCATCATGAGACAAAAATGATTCCACATTATCTTCAAAATTCTCCAAGTCATCCTACACCATTTCTCAAGTTCAAAACAACATTTGGCATGCGACCAAATAATTGTAAAATAAATACCGACACTGAGTTTAAGACACGCGCACTAAGTCACAATAAACTAATGACAGAACCGAGTCTTACTAGCCGATTTGTAGACGATGCGATACCACCAGCTCCGTCTGTACCATACATCATCATACTCTTGGCCATTCCATCCCCCGGCGTATGTGTGGATTGGGGTGAGCCTGGGGAAGGGCCCACGGTGTTTCCAGTACCTGTACTGTTGGCAGGTCCAGATGAAGAGTGTGGTTTTCGTTTCCTGTTATTCTGTTTCAGGTCAAAAGCACTTGTCATCTCATTTATATTTATTTCCACGAACAGAAGTCAAAAAATGCTGTAATGCTTCTGACCGAAGCAGTTAGAAAATCAAATGATAATCAACTACATACAAATTGCCAAACTTAAAAACATTTATCAGAATCCAGCCCACGAATAGAATCATCAACTGCACAAGAATGAAACTAACCTGTTGCAATTGTTGTTGCTGCTGCAATGGATCCTGTTGCTGAAATGAAGTCTGCTGCATTTGGCCCATCTTCATCTGCTAAAAACGAAAAACTTCTAATTTGTAAGCATACGAAGACCCTAGAAATTATTAAATGTGAATTAAGGGACTAAATTCCACTGTTTTGAGGAATAAGTCGAAGGTAAATCAAATCACTATAATTTAACAGTTGAAAATTTTTTCATGGAAACATATCCCATTATCCTAGTTAATGATCCTTCTTATTCAGTACAGAGCAAATATAACTTATCAGACAACAATCTCACCAGTCAACGGACTGCTCCATTTCTAAAAAAAGAAACACAATCGTAGTGCATGAGAAAAGTAAAGCATTTAAAGTCTCCATTTAAGAACAGACAAAAGCACGAATTTACAATATATGAATAAACAGCCAATAAACTATGGCTAGAATCAGGGTTAAGCCGCAGAAAATATATTTACATGAAATATTAAATATGATGTCACTTGAAATGGAAACTAGTACTCCCTCCGTGCCATTCTATCAGTCGCAATTGACCATTTCACAGAGATTAAGAAAGATGATTAGTGTTATAATTATAGGTATCAAATGACCAGAATATCCTTTTGTTTAAAATAATTAAAAGTGTGAAATAATAAAGGTAGGGGTAAAATTAGTAAAGTAACATTTAATTCTTATTGGGAAAGTAAAAAGTAACACTGATTCTCTCTTGAAAATGTAAATGTGGCAGATAGAATGGGACATGGAAATTTCTAAATTGCAACAGATAGAACGGAACGGAGGGAGTATGTTCGTACTACTTCACAGAGACTTGATGTTGCTACACCCATTCTTTCTCAGTGACCAAATGCAGAATGTACAAATTTACATGCAATCATTAATAAATGGTCCACAGCATAAAGACCATCTATTGAATATCATGCCCAATTGTTCAGGTTATGAATTCAGGGACAGTATTAACCTTTGATGAATTTGATTGCTCCGGGGAGCAAATAGATCCATCATTTCTAGGGGGTTGACCATCTTTTGCATTGAAGTTGGCACGTGGAACTCCTCCAAACCCATAGTTTGGTGAATTTCCAAGGTTCCCTTGCGCCTGAGCTTGTTGTGCTAGAGCCTGCTGTTGTTGTGATGCCAAAAGAAACTGGCTTTGGTTTGGCATGTTGGACTTTTGTGCTTGTAAACCCATACTTGGCCGTAATTGGTCGATTCCCTGTATGATATTCATTTAATATGTTACTCTGTCTCTTGTTAGGTATTTACGGAAAAAGAACGATAGATAAATAAAGCAAACGAAACTCACAGTTAGAGGCCAACCCTTCAGTGGAAGACCAGTGACCCCTTGATTCAACCCTGAAACAAGAAGCAAAATTATCATTTATCATCACCAATCCGACAACCAACCTAAGATTCAGAATGAACAATAGAAAAAATTTCCAAGAACTTCCAAGAACTTAAACCTTAAAACCTGAAAGGGCTTTTTCAAATTACTCTACTTAGAATAAAAATAATGAAGTCTCTAAAAGAGGGAAAATAAAATAAAAGAAGTATTTGTGTCATGGTATAGTAATTGGTTGTCCAAATATGAAGTTTATTCTGAAATCAGTCACGTGCAAACCACTGAAACATTGACTTTGTAAACTTCATAATGCAAAAAATAAAAAATAAAAAATAGATATATTCAATACCATAAATGAAATAGTATATGTGAATATATCTTGTGACTTCATTCAGCAACCAATTTTACGAGAAAAAAATAACCATGAGCAACATTCAAAAATCAAAAGTCAAGCCACTCACACGTGGAAAATAAATTCTAGAAAAAAAAATTGTATAATGTTTAATGCTAAAGTTGGCATTTCCTTGATATGCAGAATTCCACACTTAACATAATAGTATCCAATAAAAATAGCAAAAAGTTGACAGTCGGAATTATAATAATTTGCGGTCATTTATGTACATATCATAGCAAATTTCCATTGTCTACATCATACTTACCCAAATCATTATCAAGTTTCATGAGCATATTGCACAAGGATTTAAGAACTAATCATTGGCATCAACACATGAAAACTTTATAAAACAAGGGCTTACAGAAAAAGAAAAAGAAGCTTTGAGGACATCAATATTGTTACCTGCACCACCAAGTCCAGATTTGGACTGAAGGATTGCCTGCCCATAAATTGATGAAGGATCGACAGATAACGATTTCTGAGGTGGGCCCAAGTTAACTTCCGCTTTAATGTCCTATTAGTAAATGATACATAATTATTAGCTCCGTAAATAAACACAAGGGACAAAAGTGAAAATTCTAACAAAAGAAACAATTTCGGTAGTTACAGTAGCCAACTGGGGCCGTCCATGGATTTGTTGCAGAGCTGCAGACATGCTCGCAGAATTGCCTTGGACCAACTGTCTAAATCAACCACAGCCGACCCAAAAAAAAAAAGAAAAAGAAAAGATGAATTACAAATATCCGAATGCAACAAATTCAAAGAAGTTGAACAAAGCTATATCAGTGTTACCCTTGTTGACCAGAAGCTGACTTAAGAAGTGCCATTCTATTAGTAGCATCAATAAGGCCCGAAGAAGTGTCTGAGTCCATGGGATGAGGATGCTTCACACGTTCTTCATACATTTTCATGGCCAATACACTGGTCGATGGCTGCCCAATCATTCCTTCGGAACTTGTGGGGCCCCCGAGTGGATGATGGTTCGGATCCCTTCTCTGTAACTGCGCACTACGCTGCTGCATCAACTGCAACTGCTGCATTTGGAGCTGCTGTTGCTCCCTCGCTTTGATTTGATGCGTCTAAAAATTTAGTTGAAAGATGTCAAGAAAAATAACTGAATTGAAAGTGAATAAAAGAGACTGCAGAAGTTTGAGAAACCTCTATGTAAGCTGCAGCTGGTTCAGAATGCTTCTCATTTGTCCTTGCGATGAAAATGTCCCAAAATACAGACCACCATTCAAAGAGAAATCCACCAGGAGCATCAATAGCTAAAAATCAAGAAACTAATTGTGAGAATTTAAATTTTGAAACATAACAAATCCTTTACCCATAGGATCGGTACCAAGTAAATTAATCCAATTCCGTAACATAACGTATGACAATTTGCTCACCTACAGGATCGGTAGCAACATTTCCTTCTGTCATGAAAGCTTTGGCTGAATTGTGCAATTTTCGTTTTAATAAATAGTCATGAATGTAGACATCAAGCCTGGAATAAAATATCAAAATATAAATTTTAATCAACGTTGATCACTCCGTAAATAAGTACAACAAACACATTTACAAATGAAACTTTTCGTTGGCCTGGCAGAAAAATGTGAAGCAAATGGATGTACCTAGATATAATTCAGTTATTGTTTATACTCGACAATTTGTATTCAACGATTTGACATTATAACTCTGTTTTTATTTCAGAATCATCGACATAAACTAGATATCATTCCTAAATTTTGGCCAAAAATAACAATAAATATAATAGAGCATGAATTTAGATTCTGCCCCAATTAAATAGTCGAGAATCTTTACATCTTATCCGCTTCCCAATTACTAAGTGCCATGATTGTTCCGAGAACTGACTGGAAAAACTCCGTTAGATGCTTTAATTACACTGAAATCAAGTACAAAATTACAGATAAATGCAATTTAATCAGAAAAATCTTAATAGGTATTATAAAAAAAAAAAAAAAGCAACTCGCGAACTTACCAGTTGGAGAGATCAAACCGTACGATACAAACAAGATCCCGATAAAACCCTAATTCGAAATAAATTCACGGCCGGTAAAGAAAATCCAGTTATATATAAGTTCCACTTAAACTAACCTCATTTGCAGCCAAAAACTAAAAAGAGATGAAATTTTGAGAAATTAAGTTCGTACACTTGTTATCAATTCTCTTCCAAAACTCGCAAATTCTTCGAGCGTTGCCGTTAAATCACCAGAAAATAAAACCCGAACGGTGAGTTCTCATCAAATCCCTCAGAGCGATCTTGATCTTCAAACAATTTTCATTTTGCCCATCATCAATCACATATAATCCGAGCGTTTGCAAACATTTACAATCATGCTACGATGCCTTTCTCAAGAACTACACAATTTTACAAACACGTTTCCAAAAATTATATAAATATTCAAAACCTCTAGAGAATGAGAGAGGGAATAAGACTGGTAGTGAAGAAGGAAAGCACAATATACCAAGGAGAAAACCGAGCCTAGCTGGCTCACGTTGGGATCCGAGCCTAAGGGGAATCAACACGAGGTGTATAGAGACGTGTAGGTTCGGAGGACTTCGGACTAAGCTCAGAGGGGGTATTAGTTATTTAAACTAGTAACGCTTGTTAATGATAAACACGTGTTGCTAATTAATTTAACATGATTTTGAGCGAAATTTATAATAAGAAGTAAAACATGGATGGGAACAAGAAATTCATCAAATGGTTTTCATGAATTGTGATGTCGGTGACAATTAAATCGGTGAACATGCCTAGGGCATGTGTAATGCTAAAATTGTATTGATAGGTGATTGAGAAAAAGGGATATCAATTGTAATTAAATAGAAATTGTGTAATGTTTCAAAGTTTTAACGGCGAGTTTAGACCTAACTAAATGGTCGGGTTTAAAATCGTAAATATAAGGATCAAAAACTAATGGTTTTAACGATTTCGGTTACAGTTGCATGCTTTCAAAAATAGCGGAACCAACGATTTCGAAACCATAATTTGAACTGACGATTCCTTTATTTTTTGTTTTTATTTTAACTATATACATATATGAAAAAGTTCACATTTAATACACTCTCATTACCATTAATTGTAAAATACTTTAATGAATAATGTTTAATCCCATTTAGTCGATTCTTTCATATATATTAATTCAAAATCTTCATATCCTATGTGTCTACCTTTCATGCTTTGTTAGTTTTGGAAAAGATTCTGGTGCTTTGTTGTGACCGAACCTAATATCTACCTAATTTGATATTTTCCTTTTATATGTTTTTACCTAATTTGATATTTTTCTTTTATATGTTTTTACCTAATTTGATATTTTTCTATAATTATATTTTTCTCAATTTAATACTTTTCTTTTACTATATGTTACCTATCAAAAAATTTTTTATCATATATTGCCTAATTCAATATCTTGTTTTTATTATACTAATATAAAAAATAAATAAGTCATATTTAATTAGAAAAATCTATATAAGTTGAATTAATTTTTATTTATAAAAAATGTTGAAATAAATTTATTTTTAGATTTTCAAATATTCTACTTAAGAAAAATACGAGTTATATAAAATTATTACAAAATAAATATAAATATAAAATATATAAACTTAAATTTGAATATCTAATTCTAATATAATGCATTGAGAATAAAACACAACAACAAAATTGATAATAACAAATTATAAACCTAGGAAAATAAATATTAAATATATTATAAATCATCTTATCTAATTCCAATAAAATACATTGATAAACACATTGTATATCTATATTAACAAGTTAATGTCTTACACTAAAAAAAAGAAAAAAGAAAATAAAAAATAATAATAAAATAATATTACAATACTAAAAGTTAGATATACGACGTCTTTTAATAATATTATCAGTGTCTTACAAGTTTTAATTTTTTATATCACATATTTACATCGACACGCAGGTGTTGTATGTTTTACATTTTTACAAACTCAACTTTTACGGGTTTCCTTTCACTTATAGGGTATTTTGCTATGTCTTACAACTAATTTCGTCACCCTCGGGTAAAAATAATTAAAAATTATTTATTGTGAAAATCAGTCTTACTGTAATTAGAACAAATAATGCTTCGATTTATGTGTAAAAATTATTTATTGTGAAGAATAATATTTGTGTAAATAGAAAAATAATGTTATAATTTGTGTGTAGTATTTTCATTTTTAATCAGTGAAGAATAATATGCGGTGTTAAACTAGCATATCATTTTTAATCAAAATTACAATTTAAATGATAAAAACTACCCATACACTGAAAAAATAGTAGTAACAGCAGCAGTAGTAGTAGTAGTAGTAGTAGTAGTAGTAATAGTAATAATAATAATAATAATAATAATAATAATAATAATAATATACATTTGCATTTATATATCTCCCATCTTCCCTTGTAATTAGACGTGTTGAATCGGTTATTAATCGGCGGTTAATTTAACCGATTTTTCCTTAACCATAACCTAACCGGCTGAGAACCGATTAAGGTTACGGTTAAACCGGTTAACCGAACCATCTGTTAACCGCCGATTTTTTATTATTTTTTTTAAAGAAGTCGATCGACTGCTAGATCGACTGAAGGACAGTGAGTTTTGGTTTTGCGAAGGCAGTCGATCGACAGAATAGCAGTCTATCGACTGCATAGCAGTCGATCGTTTTCTTTTGAAAAATTTAAGGACTTGATTTTAATTGTAATATTAAAAATTAAAATTTTAACTTTTAATATTATAATTAACTTGCCTACGTATCCTCGAAAAGGAATCAAAGTCCACCTAGTTCTTATACTTACATCACTTACTTATTTACATATTCGTCGTTGTCGTTGCTTCCCAAAGTGGTATCGTAATAATCGCTCTCTTCACCTTCATTCAATTGCATTTTTTGTTCTTGCGATTCGGCTTTCACCCAATCGTTCATCAACTTTTGATTTTCAAGATTTTTAGATGTTAAGGTAGACCGACGCTCATCCAACATATAGCCTCTCGTGCTGAAGGCCTGTTCAACAGAAACTGTTGAAACATGAACGGCAAGAACTTCATTGGCAATCCTAGAGAGTGTGGGAAAAGTACTGGCCACTTTCGACCAAAATTGCACAAGATCGTTAGTAATACCATCGGGATTTTTTGGAACCGAAGACGGTTCAAAAGCCCCTAAATAACTGTCTAATTCATTGACCGATTAGCACTAGCCCTTTACCGTTTTCGTTTAGTATCTTCAATCAACCTCATATATGGGGTTAGAGCTTCTCGAGGGTCGTTGGGTCTTGTATTAGAAGTGATGGGGAAGGGGACACATTAACATGATCACTTGAAAATTCATTGTAATTTTTAAAAAGTTGAACTAAAGATAATTCGGGTCTAAAATTTTTGCAGTAAAAAAAACCTCGGGAATGTGATGAAAATATTTGACCCATTTACTCAACATACTATCGATACATTCACATAATTCAGAGTTATCGAGTAAAGCAGTACTAACAAGTACTATTTGAATACAATGATCAACAAACATTGAGGAGATAGGATAATAAACACCGGATAAAGCCACGGTGACATCGTTAAAAGTTTTTAAAAGGGATATCATATTATAACAATCATCCCACATATGCGGAAACAAAACGAGATCGACATCTTCATTATTAAAAAATGAACACAATGGGTCTCTATATTCATAACTATCATTAAACAATTTATAAGTAGAGTTCCAACGATTTGGCACATCATTTGAAAAAAAAAAATTGGATGCAATTGATTGGCCTTGTAAAATCTTCGCCATTTTTTTTGAAGCGAATCGTGGCCACATAGATAATATATAGCACTCCTAATCGGTTTAATTTTAGATTTAAAAAGAGTTAAACCGTCTTGAACACATAAATTCAAAATATGATAAATGTATCAAACATGAAAAAATTTGCCGTCAATAGTGGGTTGACAAGTAATTTTTAACAAATCTAAACTAGCCGTATTAGCAGCGGCATTATCAAATAAAATTGAAAAATTTTTGTTAGTTAAATGATACTCGGACAAAACTGTGGATATTTTGCGCGATTAGTTAAATGATACTAGCCGTTTAACTGGTTCGGTTAGACTAATTAATCGGCAGTTAGACCGGTTAACCTGTTAACCGGCAGTGGCTAGTTTCCCATTCAAATTTCGGTCGTCGATCATCAACGGCTAGTTGATCTCAGTCGTTAATTTTCAACGGCTAATCCAGTGACAAGTCGATCGACTACAGACTAGTCGATCGACTAAAAACCAGTCGATCGACTAGTCACTGATTTTTTTATTTTTTTTAATTCTGGTTAACCGGCGGTTGTAACCTGTGGTTACGGTTAGCCGGTCAGGTTAACCGTAACCTAACCGCCGACCACCGGTTGACGGTTACGGTTATAACCGTGACCGCCGGTCAATGGTTAACCGTAACCGGTTATTAACCAGCGGTTAACCGTAACCGGATCAACACCTCTACTTGTAATGTAGCGTATGAAATTTTGCTCTAATGTAATTAGTAGTATGAATTTATACTCGGTACATTATGTATTTTTGTTTTGAAAATATTATGTAGTATGAAATTATTTTATGCAGTTTAATATATAACTTGACAATTCAATCTAAAATTTAAAAAAAACATAATGTAGTTTGCAATTTGGTAGGTTAATATATTATTTGAATAGTATGAAATTGAATTTTAAAAACATAAATTTGT
>BMAC01000014.1:2247483-2285051 GCA_014905375.1 Phtheirospermum japonicum | reverse complement strand
ATTGCAAAAAAAAAAAAAAAAAAAAAAAACACAAAACATTTAGAGTATAACAACTGATCTAGAATGTTTTCGTTTGGACAAGAATGTTCTCTGTTTTGGGCTACGAGGCCCGGCCTACGAACCCCACCAAGACCGCGTATGGGCCTTAGCTCGGTTAAATGGTTTACCATAGGCTATGCCTCCTTTTTACTTTATGGGTCAAGGCTTTGGACTATTTTAACCTGTGACGTTGTTAAAGCATTTCAAAGATATTTTTACTTTGAAATACTATCCATATATATATATAATTAAATTAAAAAAAAATTGGACTGATTTTAGCACTACAGTACTGTGTAAAAAGCACAATGAACCTGAACATATAATTGCACTGTGCAATATTAGATCTAAGGCCAGGATTAGTCCCTAGATTCACATATAATGACGGGGTTCTCATTTGAACCCAGTCATATATATATATATATATATAAATCACGATCCACATAGAGATATGATGTTTTCACATGTATAAGCTGCATTCTCAGTTCTTTGGAATTATAACATCTATTATGGGAGAGTACATATCCCCATAATCAATTCCAGGGCGTATTGAGAAACTTTGTGCTTCAAGTATAGATTTGCATCTCATGTCTTTATTTTTCTCATTTCGCTTTCTGACAAAACTTTATTTATGTCCCACAGGCTTTACACTTTGAGAGGTTAGCACTACCAAACCAAATACATGCCTTGTTGTCAGTGAATTTAGTTATACCTGGATTGATTCTTTACATTTAGATCAATTTGCTCTATATTGACATTTCAATAGAGCGTGGTTCGATACTATTGTGCTCTATGATTTCTTGAGCAATTATGTATATATCATCAATGTGAGGAAGATCTTTCCATCAACTCATATAAACTCATATTGTACATTGAGATTTTTTTATTCTCTGAAATCATATTAAACATCGGCGCGTCCTCTAGTAATGATTCATGGACATAAGTATAACCAAAGATAATCTCATGAGAGTAATTATCTTCATTGATGATTAATTGAATTTGTGCCATACATGCCCTCTGGGCGAGTATTGATCGAACCAAGTGACCTCCCCATGTTCTTTTTGAGAGTCACGACCTCAACCACACCTCCACTAAGTATGGTTGCAATATCTTAATCTGCGACATTGTACTATTTTTGGGAACTTTTAACCTTGCAGACACATTTGCAGGTGGTATGTACTCGTCACTTTAGAAATTGAGTCTTCTATACTTTGAAGATCAATTGTTCACTTTACTTTTCTTTCAAGTTACAATTAATGTGAAATGCGGGGATCATAATGAGACATCGTATGAAACTATTCATGTCGTTCCATTAGAAATTACTCTTTCTTATCTCCCCCTAGCGATGGGAATACTGTCTCATTAGAGTGACAAATTCGCTAATTTAGCGAGAAAGAGATCGTCTGTCAAATGTTTCAAATAGCGGGTGACTGTTAGAGATTTATATCCAACATAAATATTTAATCGTCTTTAAAAACCCATATGAATGCGTTGTGGGGGCGCAATAGGCACATATACTGCTTAATCAAATATGCGTAGATATGAATTATCAGGCTTATATCCATTTACCAACTGGTACGCAAAATACTTGGTTAGCAGGGGCTCATAAACGAATAAGTAAGAGTTGCGTGCAATATTGCATAACCCCGTGCAGAGACAAATATATGAGTGCACATAAATATTATCTTAGCCACCATCAATATTCTTTTCGA
Source organism: Phtheirospermum japonicum (assembly GCA_014905375.1). NCBI lineage: Eukaryota > Viridiplantae > Streptophyta > Magnoliopsida > Lamiales > Orobanchaceae > Phtheirospermum > Phtheirospermum japonicum. The sequence continues at coordinate 2,283,303 of BMAC01000014.1, read as the reverse complement.
CGGTATCTTCTTTGAGACCTTATTGTATATGCACATTATGGTACACGATGCATTACATCGATCTTGATTAAAATGCAATAGACATCAAATACTTTTGATGTAAACTCTCTAGTATTATGAGTTTGGATGCTCTATAAGGGCTCTAGTATTATGAGTTTGGATGCTCTATAAGGGTGGTGAGTCCTCAATCATACTAAATGTGCTAGAAGTTTTGCAAATGCAATATTTTTATTGACAATACATGCCAAAATATCGATCAAAATTATAAAATACTTGAATGATCCGCATTTAGAATGGTTATATCCACATGTATCACCAATTATCAATTATAAGAATGGAATATTATACTTTGTATCTTTAGCATATGCAGGTCTCAATCATACAATTTTGCTATGAACAAGTTTTGAAAAAAATGAGTGATGTATCTTTGAGATATGAATGTGTGTAGTGCTCCTAGTACTTTAGAATGCACTAGCTATAATGTAACAACATTAGTTCAACACTATACTGTGCATCAATTTTATATCTCGTTTTGTGTTTCACTCAAAATAAAAGATGTCTATATTAATTTCTTATAATATGGACCATATATCACGACGATCAAAGAATCCATGCCAGTCGTGTCAAAACTTGAATGAATAAGTGTCCAATATTTTTTTGTTGGTCATATCTTATGATTCAATAATCAAAAAGTAGTAATTTACTAGATTGACTCTAAAACGTGCTTTCTTCCACGTAAATTAAAGGTATAGTTCCATTCTCATAATGTATTTCTTAATAATAATCATCAACATGAATATCATCAAACTTAACAATGTTCGTTTCGCTCTTGGTCCATACTGAGCTTTATGACTTTAATAAATGTGCCACTAGGCATCAAGATTTTGTCAAATATAAATATCAACTCAACGAATAATATTGTCTATTTCTCGACAAATTCTCACATTATTTAGAGATATTTGAACGACATACTTATCATTCTAATATTTTACATTATTTGCTAGATATGTTACATTATATCTTAATAGTTTACTCTTGAACCTTGTATGTAAATATGTGGTAAATAAACTCAAGTACATTCAATGCTTTAGAATGAAATTCAAATATTACCAATAAGTCTAATAAAATAATAATTACCTTAAATTAGGCAACATCATATAAATCTAATTCAAAATAAACTTTAATACCAAATACAATAGTCGAATATGAATGAATGATTATACTTTCATCAATCAAAATAGAGGATATCAATTGACTAAACAAGGTTATTGGGAAAATCGCCATGACTTCTACCACGACTAATAAATATCTCACAAAACCTTACATATCTTACCTTGTGGTTCATTCTTCCCACGTAGGTAGGGATCAACATGTCTCTTTCCCTTTACTTTGAGGTTATTTCCTCTATTCATATCGATCTTAGTTGCCTCAAGAAACTTCCTTATCTAGAAGTCTAATATTGGTATTATGAAAAATAATGTCATGTCTCTCAATGATTGATTATCATAATTAATATTATACAAGTGCATCAATATTTTTACTCAAGTGAAAAAAAAAATAGAGTGAGATCGTATCTCTTAATTACTTATTGTCATTTAAAATGACTTTTTTCCACATATGGTAAGACATGTTTTTAGTTGCAATATATCAAAGTCATTGACCCTTTTTAGCAAGCAACACATTTTTTTTCACTGAATTTTTAGGTTTGAAAGTAGTATTTCATAAAATTTTCAAAATATTCATTTAGAGCAAATCTCAAATTTTATTGAAATTTCTCAACTATATATACTTCCATATAAAATTTGGGGTCAATATGAAGTCTCAAATTCATTAGAGAATTGACTTTGATTTAGTTTCTTCTTTGCCAGTTGGGGGTTGGTGTATGATATTATTGTGGAATTATAGTTCTTATAGTTTCCACATCAAACCAATGATGATAATACTCAATTTCTTTTTAGTATATTAAATTATATTTAGATTGAGTTAGTTCAATCAATTTCTTTAGATAATGAATTTGAAGAATATATGTCATAATCTTTATTTGATATTATGTGAATATACTTTATCACAAAACTTATGTATACAATTTTGTATCGTTCATGAACTTCCATTATCATGAAAATATGCAAATGTACGATTAATTATACATTTATTGAAAGTAGCTTATAAAACAGACTTGAAAAGAATTACCAACACACATGAATTATCAATTCATCGAGAATTACCTACATACAAGAATCTACTAATTCATCGAAATTCATGATTAACTGGCAAAATCATGATTCATGATTAACTAAACATATTGGCAAAATCATGATTCATGATTAACTAAATATATTGGCAAAATCATGATCAATCTCTCATATAATCATATAAATGACTTTATTTACGATTTCTAAATAAGAAATCATCTAAAAGCATAAGTGATAATATATTATGTACTCTATGAATATCATTAATGTATTGCAAAATCTCATATTTGTCAATATTGTACATAACATCACATATGCATATAATCATAGGTAACATATATACATATACATACTTTGTATAATAATGCATAATAATACATACCATGCCATATATTCATATAACCAAATATTTATTAGTTGCATTTAATAAATAATAGGGTAATTCGAGTTACTTTGAAAGAAAGTCACGATTCTTTCCTAATTTTGTTTTTGCAATAGGTTTGTCCGCGATATGTTTCTTATGACATAGACCTTCAAACCCGATCTCCATTGTAAAAATTTAATCACTATATCTTTTGAATATTATATCCAAAATTCAGCATCATCTAACGGTTAGAATGTGCGTGATTTAATTTTTAAAAGAAGCTGGGCAGACAGTTTTGGGAAACAGGATCAACTCTGTTCGAAATTCATTTTCGAATTATTCAATACTTATATTCAAATCTCCACCGTTCATATTAAACTTATATATGTTTGAAATAATATATCCAAAATTTGGCTCGATCCAACGGTTCAATTGTGAGAAATCGTATTTTGAAAAACGCTGCACAGAAAATTTCAAAAATAAAATCTGCTTCGTTCGAAATTATATATATATTTTCTCGTATCTCTGAATCCAATCTCCACCGTTCAGAACATAATTCAAAAGGTTGTGAAGGTTCTGTAAAAATTTTAATAAGATCCAACGGTTGAAACGTGAGAAAAAGATTTTTTAAACTTACAGTGCTTTTAGATTTTCGACCTACGAAAATTGTGGAATTGTTGCTTTGATTATGAAGGCTTATTCTCGATCACTCTCAATACGTCAGAGGATCGTGCTAATAACGATAAAATGAAAATTATAATAGAAGAAGACAAATGGAGACGAAGGAAACAACAGGGTATTAGGGTATCAAATAATAAATACCTAAATTCTCCTTTATTAGTTGTTGACCAAGGCACACTTATTGTGTTTTTATTCAACAATAATCCATATTTAATAGCCATTTTCCCTTAGTTTATTATTCAATTTAACTATTTTATTTTATGTTTTCATATTTTAACTTTGAACTATATTATATAATAATTAATTAAAATAAAATGAATCTTTAATAGAATTTCCCAAGCTTCTTTCATTCTTCTTTGGAATTTTGTTAGAGGAAGGAAAAATTTCAAAATGGAAGTATATCTAATTGGACTCTCGAGTAGAAGGGGTTTATTAAATAAATATTATATATTTTATTCAAAATTGAAAAAGTATTACAGAAAAAAAAAAATTAAAAATCTAGGTCGGGACGCCACTCTGAGTGGCGTCTCGCTTTTGGGAAAATTTCGGGACGCCAATCACAGTGGCGTCTCGGACTACATTAAAAAAAAAAAAGTTTCGGGGCAGAATTAAAAAAAAATAAATATGGAGAGCGGGACGCCACTGTGAGTGGCGTCTCGGGGCAAAATTGAAAAAAAAAAAGTTGGAGAATGATACATAACGGAATCTACGACAAATATTGTTTAATGACTGGTATTAAATCACCCATATATTACTAATTCCTTCCTCCACGTGATTTAATGACTAGTTCTCTTTCATTGTGCCTGTACTTTTATTTTTCTTATTTTTCTCGTATAATATATGGGTGATTTAATACCAGTCATTAAACAATATTTGTCAGTAGATTCCGTTATGTATCATTCTCCAAAAGCGAGACGCCACTCAGAGTGGCTTCCCGACCTAGATTTTTAAATTTTTTTTTTTCTGTAATATTTTTTCAATTTTAAATAAAAAATATAATATTTATTTAATAAACCCGAGTAGAAGTATATTTCTAAACAAATGTGATACTCCCATTTTGTGAGCTCTCGAGTAAAAAATATATTTCCATTAGAAGTGTCTTTGTGAGCTCCCATTTTGCTTGAAAAATTAGGGGTTTTACTAGATAAGAAAATTAACTTGCGAACAAGAAGTGATTTGCAGGTATCATGAACCTTTGACCGAGTAAATCGGAAAAAGGAGAGGCGGTGGGGCAAGCGGAGCGGCGGAGGTCGGCGACAATATCGTCCCCGGCGCGGTGTCACGGTCAGTTAGTTCGCCTAATCGCCTGCGTTTTCGTTAATTGAAGTCTGAGATTGTTAAAATTATAGTTTAGATTTGCGCAATATATGTTTAATTAACGCGATGAGCGACGAAAGAGTACATGAATTCGGCAAAGAAGAAGAAGAAAATGATGGAGAAATGGTGTCGAATAAACGGATGAAGGAGATGTCGATTGATTGGCTAAGTTCGCTGCCTGATGGCATACTTATGCACATTCTCTCTTTTCTCGGTTTCGATGTGAAACATGCTGCGGTTACTAGTGTGCTGTCGAAACGATGGCAATTTCTCTGGAGCGAGTTGCCAATACTGAACTTCTGCGATCACAGTCGGGATCTTGCGAAAACACGCGAATTTGTGTGCTGGGTTCATAGGACCATTATTCTTCGTAGTGGAGCTTATTTGGAGCAGTTCGGGGTTGATTTCCTGTACAACGAGTGCTATGCTTCAGATGTAAATGCTTGGGTACGCTTTGCTGTCCAAAATAAGGTAAAACACCTTAGTTTGGTGATGCTCTCCGGCAGACATTTCTATACGCTTCCCCAGGTGTTGTACTCCGGTTCATACTTGACACGTTTGTGCCTTCGACGATGCATTGTAGATCCACATGGGATAATCGAGTGGCGGTGTTTGACTCGATTGACCGTTGAGGATGTGGAGTTGCCTGATGATGTAATTGGAAAAATATTAGCAGGCTGTCGTGTTTTGTGCAGGTTGGCGCTAAAATCGTGCTGGGGATTCATGCGTTTGGATGTCAACTCTAAAAGTCTTTGTGAACTTGTGGTATTAGACTGTGAGGACGAAAGAATTGTACCTTCTCTAGAAATCTCCGCATCTTATCTACGTTCTTTGGATATCTCGTTTTCTCCTTTGTAGAAAAGGCTGCAGCTCGTAAACGTAAAATCCCTTGTTCGTGCCAATATTCATTACACTGTGTATGATAACTCTGTGGAGGAAATGAATAACACGAAGGAACTTTTTGAAAAGGTTCGGCGTGCCAAAGACCTTATACTGGGAGGTCAGTTCGTTGAGGTGCGTATTAATGCTTTAAGATCTCTTTTACATTCTTGTGTTATGCTATCCAGTGGACCTTCCAAACAACTTTGCTGGATTGATGATATAGTTTATCTCTGCTTTGTGATTGGGGTTTGCAGATGTTCTTTTAATAATGATGACATTCTATTGTGCCGAATGGGTTTTCGAGTCTGCAATTCCGTATGTGTTGCTAATTATTTTTAAAGATGAGCCTGCATTAAGTTGCTTTATTGATTTTTCTTAAATTTGTTTTTGCAAGACAAACATTGGTTTGGAATAGGGGGAAGCTAATCTAATAGGAGACAACTATGCCTTGACAGTGTATAGGGCATGTATGATGTCTGGAGAGGTAAAAATCAAAAGCTAGGGTTACATTTTTCACTAGCCTATATTTATCTTCCAGTTCTATACTGTTAGATACCTCAATACCAAAAGTTTTGAGCGGGTGCCTGATCAGGATGGTAATTGGAAGGATTGATGATTTTTCATCATAATGTCAAATTAGTAATCATAACAGGTTTATGAGCGTCTACTGCATTCATGTGAAATGCCTAAAACATATGTATCACTACACACCCAATCCGCTCCATTGCTAAGATATTGGAATGAAACGTAATTGTAGTTTCAGAAGATGAGATGCCACTGAGAACTTTGTCATCTCTAATTCATGGTAATGACCTCCAATACTAAAGGCAAATTGCAATACTAAAGGTAATGACCTCCAATACTAAAGGCATATTGCAGAACGTGTTTTATGGCATTTTGATAGATTGAACTCTGTTTTTTATTTTTTAAGGTGAGGAGGGATCCAACTTGAAATGGAACCAAAGAATGAAAATAGCATTTCAGCTTTCTCAGGCACTCTCACATCTTCACTCGAATAAACTCAGTTATGGAGATCTGAACTCGTCGACTATTCTAGTTGATGAAAATTCATGGTCATTACTATGAATTAGAGATGACAAAGTTCTCAGTGGCATCTCATCTTTTGAAACTACAAAGAGAGCTTTCACACGGATGCAATTACGTTTCATTCCAATATCCTCACTAATGGAGCGGATTGGGGTGTAGTGATACATATTGGTTTTTGATGTTTTAGGCATTTTACATGAATGCAACAAGGACGCTCACAAATCTGTTATGATTATTAATTTGATAGTATGATGAAAAATCATCAATCCAGTTGTCACATTTCAATCGTGACTTCCAATTACCATCCCGATCAGGCAACCACTCAAAACTTTTGGTATTGAGGTATCTAACAAACTTTTGGTATTGAGGTATCTAACAGTATAGACCTGAAAAATAAATATATTCAAAGAATATAGGCTAGTGAAAAATGTAAACCCTATTCAAAGAATATAGGCTAGTGAAAAATGTAAACCCTAGCTTTTGATTTTTACCTCTCCAGACATCATATATGCCTAGAGATGAGAATAGCATTCCAGGCATACTAGGCTTGCTCAAATCGTCTCCAAGCCTTGAGACATTTATCGTACAGTGTTGTGACTCTTATGAGGTATCTAATAGAGCTTTGATTCTTCTTGTGTATCTATGTCGCATTATTTGTTTTCAATTTATGTGTCTCACATCTTATTGTACATTTGCTAAATCTAACTCTAATATTACTAATTACACGATCAAACTAGCATTTATAAAATATAAGTTCAAGGGATACTGAAGTCTGTGTGTAAATTTGGATTTATGGATTGGAAGTGATTGGTGACAACTGCAATTATAAACGAAATTGTTGGGTTAGATGATTTGTATTACTTTGATCTGTAAGCAATGTCCTTGGTGTTATAGCGCCTTATCACAGTTATATATGAATGGTAATTTTTCAAGGCGACATTCACAAGTAGCTTAAGAAATCGGGTATTTGTTATGACCACCATTATTATTGACGCGTGCATGCCATTATGACTGCCACAACAGATACCAGGTGTTGCATGTTCGGAAAACTTTGTCAATATATCCATATCTACATTTCAGATCATCAAACACACACACACACACACACACACACAAAACAAACAAACTTTTTCACGTCAAATTTATCCGTGATCATATGCATGCATATTACACAAAATTGATGAAATGGTGTATTGATTCTGTTGGGTTTAACCTTATTATTTTGTTCATTTAGAACGAAGCCAAGACTTGGCATCACAGCAGGGATGATTTGGATTGTGACTTATTGCACTTGAAACTTGTTCATTTTATAGACTTTGCTGATCCGAATCTTGCCGGTGAGCCGATGCTAACAATTGCCCGAATTCTGCTTAAGAGGGCTACGACATTGGAAAAGATGGTGATCGATGCTGAAGAAAACTTAATCGAGTTTCGGTAATGCACTTCATCTTTATTAAGAAGGTATAGATATAGATATAAGAAATTATTGAGTTTCGGTACACCTTTTGTTCATTCTGACTACGCCTCTATTTACAATAATCAAATTATAGAGATAATTTATTTGTTCTCTTGTTAAAGGAAAATCATTTCGGGTATAACAAATGATTTGGAATGTTTTCGTTTGGAAATGGACATTATTTTATATATTTAAAACAATGGAAATGTGTATTTATATAATTGATCGTACGACCTTTACGTATTTATTTATATTATAAAAAATTATATATCGATCAAATTAAGATTGATATTTTCACATTGAGGATAATTAACACACACACAATATTTATCAGAACACATGAATATATTTATACCCGTTACGTATTTATAAATGTACATTTATCATAGTAAAAATAAAATTTATTACAATAAATATATAATTTAATTTTGACGGGGAAAAATACTCCCTCCGGTTCATTTCAAGTTTCATTTTAAAAGTTAAATTTTGTTTCAAATTAATTGTTGTTTTAGAATTTTTTACCCATTTCTTCCAACTTTATCCCCACTTTATTTAAAAAATTAAAATAAATTTATGGTAATAAGATAATTATGGGTAAAGAGGTAAGATAGATTAATTAGGAATATTATTAATTGTAATTAAGGGTGTATTAGTCAATTTTATATGTTCCTTAATATTTAACTTTAATTATAAAACGACACTTAATAGAAAACGGATGGAGTATTTATCACATTAAGGGTCTGATTGGTTGAGTTCTTTTCAACAGCTAAAAGATGATTACTGATAGTTGATAGTCGATAACTGATAGCTAATTTTAAATTAGTGTTTTGTAAATTAGTTGATTAAAGTAACTGATAACATAGACATGATTGAAAACATAAAAATAAGAAAAAAATATATATAAAAAAAATGAAATTATAATAATAAATAAAGACTTCGCAAAATATTTTTTCAAAAAATAAGAAAAACACGGAAATAATAATAAAAAAAACAAACAGTTATAATAATAAATAAATTTTACTAATAACTAATAAAAAAAAAAAAATTCCCAATAAGGTAAGAGCATATAAAAAAAATTACGATTTGTAATTTTTTTTTAACAAGAGCTTATTAACTAGAATGAGTCATGAGAAGCTTATATTTTGTTCTTATCAAATACTTTAAAGAACTTATTGATAGAGAATAAGTTAGTCATGCATAAAGCATTGCATCACTCATTCATTCAGTCAGTCAGTCAGAAAGCATGTATCTCCTAATCAAAATTGAAAGTATATTTATAGTTCGTAACAATATATTTCTAAACAAATGCATTTTAACATTTCCATTAGAGGTGTGTTTGTGCGCTCCAGTTTTGCTTGAAAATTTAGGGGTTTTACTAGATAAGAATATTAACCAAGAAATGATTTGCAGGTACATGAACCTTTAACAGAGTAGATGGAAAAACGAAGAGGCGGTGAGGCAAGCGGAGCGGCGGAGGTCGGCGACAATACCGTCCAGCGGCGCGGTGGCACGGTTAGTTAGTTCGCCTAATCGCCTGCATTTTCCGTAATTGAAGTCTGTGATTGTTATCATTATATTGTAGATTTGCGCAATTTCTGTTTAATTATATTGTAGAAGAAAAAGAAAGTTATTCGGTTGAAAATGACGGTGTCGAGTAAATTGATGAAGGAGATGTCGATTGATCGGCTCAGCGCATTGCTTGATGGCGTACTTTTGCACATTCTCTCTTTTCTCGGTTTTTACAATGTGGAATGCGCTGCGGTTACTAGTGTGCTGTCGAAACGATGGCTATTTCTCTGGAGCGAGTTGCCTAGGCTGAACTTCTATGGTTGCAGTTTTGATGTTGGGAAAACACGCGATTTTGTGTCTTGGGTGTACAGGACCATTATCCTTCACAGCGGATCTTATTTGGAGAAGTTCACAGTCAATTTCTATTATGACGAATGCTATGCTTTGGATGTAAATGTTTGGGTACGGTTTGCTGTCCAGAATAAGGTAAAAGACCTTAGTTTGTTGTGCTCCCACCATCATTTCTATACGCTTCCCCAGGTGTTGTACTCCGATTCATCCTTGACACGTTTGTGCCTTAAACGATGCATTGTAGCTCCACATGGGATAATCGAGTGGCGGTGTTTGACTCGATTGACCGTTGAGGATGTGGAGTTACCTGAGGATGTAATTGGAAAAATATTAGCAGGCTGTCGTGTTTTGTATAGGTTGACGCTAAAATGGTGCTGGGGATTTAAGCGTTTGGATGTCAACTCCGAAAGTCTTCATGAACTTAGGGTATTAGACTATTGTTCTGATAAAAGAATTGTACCTTCTCTAGAAATCTCCGCACCCTATCTACATTCTTTGGATATCGTGTTTCCTCCTTTGAAGAAAAAGCTGCAGCTCGGAAATGTAAAATCCCTTGTTTGTGCCAATATTTCTGTGTATGATAACTCTTTGGAGGAAATGAATAACTTGAAGGAACTTTTTGAAAAGCTTTAAGATCTCTTTTACATTCTTGTGTTATGCTATCCATTTGACCTTCCAAACAACTTTGCCGGGTTGATTATATAGTTTATCCCTGCTTTTGTAGTTGGGGTCTGCAGATGTCTTTTTAATAATGATGACATTCTATTTTGCCGAACGGGTTTTTGAGTCGGTAATTCCGTATTGGTTGCTAATTAAGTTGATTTATTGATTTTTCTTTAAATTTCTTTTTGAAAAACTAAAATGGGTTTGGAATGATAATATTCAATTTCCTAGTCATTGGGTTATGGAGAAAATACATCTCAAATAGGGAGAAGCTAATCTAAAAGGAGACAATTATGCCTAGCGATCGAAGATGCAAATCACAAACAATCGCACATGTATGAATTTCTGAGTGCCAAGAACAATTTATATTGCCGGTCGTATGTTTACTTTTGATGGGTTGTTGAGAGCATCAAGAGTTTGGTATCATTTATGTGAGCAAGCAGTGCAAGCAATTGTAGGATAGTTGGGCATAATATTGTTTCCCCTCTCTCTCTCTCTTTAAATTTTATTATATATATATTTTTTAAATTCCAAATGAGGTTAGTGATTTATGTGTGTATGGGCAGCAAAAACCATCCAGGCTCTTCCGTAAGAATAGTAAGTTACTATTTTGATATGTGATTATTTGATTTAATTTGTATAATTATAAACGGCCTCCCCAAACTTAAGTCTACTTAAGTTGGTCTAGCGGTTAGTGTCCTCATTTGAATTATCCAAATGCCCCTTATTTCTTTTTCTTTTTGAAGAAAAATTTATTTTGCCAAAACTTGTCACAATTCAAATCACATAGCCCCTAATTTCTTTTTCCTTTTACTTTTATTTTTTAAGAAAGAAATTGATGCTGCCTATAAATAGCCTCTTATTTCTTAATTCTTTTATTGTTTCCTTTGTTGTAATTTTTTTTCTTTAATCCTTTTTGTCTTTCTTTTTATTATTTAGATTTTATTTTGTTTTGCCAAAACTTGTCATAATTCAAATTACATAGCTCCTTATTTCTTTTTCTCTTTCCTTTTATTTTTTAAGAAAAAAACTGATCCCTATAAATAGCCTCTTTTTTCTTAATTCTTTTATTCTTCCCTTTGTTTTAATAAAAATTTTTCTATAGATAGCCCTTATTTATTTTTTCTTTACCTTTATTTTTTATAAAAAAATTGACCCCTATATCCTATTATTTCCTTTTATATTATTACAAAAAAATTATTCACGGCCTCCTCAAACATAATAGTCTGGATCCGCCCCTGGGTAGATGATTCGTATTATTTCGAACTGTAAGCAATGCCCTTGGTGTTGTAGCGCCCTATCACAGTTATATGTGAATGGTAATTCTTCAAGGCGACGTTCACAAGTAGCTTAAGAAATCGGGTATTTGTTATGACCACCATTATTATTGACGCGTGCATGCCATTATGACCGCCACAACAGATACCATGTTTTGCATGTTGGGAGAATTTTGTCAATATATTCATATCTACATTTCAGATCATCAAACACACACACACACAGAAAACATACAAACCTTTTCACGTCAATTTTATCCAAGATCATATGCATTGCATATTACACGAAATTGATGAAATGGTGTTTTGGATTCTGTTGGGTTTTAGAGCGAAGCCAAGACTTGGAATCTTAGCGTGGCTGATTTGGATTGTGACTTATTGCACTTGGAGACTGTTAATTTTATGGACTTTGCTGATCCGAATCTTGCCGGTGAGCCGATGCTAACAATTGCTCGAATTCTGCTTAAGAGGGCTACAAAATTGGAAAAGATGGTGATCGATGCTGAAGAAAACTTAATCGAATTCTCACACAAGATGTGTCAAACGGTACTTAGTTACCCAAGATCCTCAACAAAAGCAGTAGTCGTTGTCCGTGAGTGATCATATGTTTTGCTGTAGTACTCTGATTTAAGATTCGAAATGTATTAATTATTGGGATGATTAAAAAACCACCCCTGAGGTTTCGGGTATTTACAAAAAGGCTAGAGAGGTTTGATAATGGTATTATCCTATATACATAATATTTTTACTCTTATTTATTTTATACTTTGAAACGTTCTACAAAGTTTAACTAACTTGGGCCATACAGATTATTATACCAAGTTTGAAAGTTTACTACCAAAAGGGCAATAGGATGTGCTTGTGGCGACACATTCGTTGAAGTTGAACTGATCAATTGATTATCACTAATAACGGTTATAATCATTAAAACCCTATTTATTTGATTTGGATTTTATATTAGTATTTTGTTTTTGTTTATATTTTTAAACAAAAAACATTTGGGACTAAAACATCTTCAGTCGGGGCAAGAATGTTCCGTCGGCCTTGAGCTATGGTCTATTTGGGCCAGTCCAAATGAAAATTCAAGATAACAGAAAATAAAAGTACATTCAATCACGAATAACATTTAATTTTCTTTCTTATATTTAAAAATAAAAAATATAAGAAATTACATAAACTTGCCTTGTAGGCATGAAAATTGAAAATAAATAACTTATGATGAATTTGCCGAGTTAATAGGATAGATTGATGAATCTCCAAATTAATGAAAGTTATTGAGACGTGACCAGGTTCTACTTGGTTGAACCTTTTGAATTAGCTTATGATTTATTCTCTCCCAATAAACTTGATTAAATTGTTTGACAGGAACTCATAATTCGGCATAATAAGCTCATATATAGAAAAAACTATAAAATGTAGGCCCTAATTGATTGTTTCAAAAGTTGATAGCTAGTAATTTATAGTATGTAATAGCATATTTGAAATTACTATTTGGTAAACTTCCTGATTGAGGTAGCTGATTCAAATTAGCAATATAGACATGTAAAAAACCCATAAAATCAAGAAAAATAAAAAAAAATATAATTATAAATAAAAACGGCTTAAAAATAATACAAAAATCAAATCAAGAAACAATAACAACAAAATAATTATATTAATAAATTAAAAATTCCTTGCGCAATTTTTTTTATGATAATTATAAAATAATACGTAAGTTCATTAAAAAATACTTTATATATACAAATGGATAAAACTTAAAAATAAAAAAAAGAATTTATCCAATCAACTATTACCTGATTATAAAAAGTTACGGTTTGTAACTTTTTCCCACCATGAGCTTATTACTTATTAGCAATGTTCTGAAAACCGGACCGGTCATCGAACCGGTGCAACTATAGGTTCAATGGTTCACAGGTTCAACCGCGGTCGAATCGTGGTCCAACCGGATATACTTTTATATATACTTTTTTATTTTTATTACATATAAAATATAACATATACTTTTAAATAAGCAAAATAATGAAAGATAAAAATAAATTATTTAAGTATAATCATATGAGGAGTCAGAGTTTATATATGTTATAATAATTCTACAAACTTTTTTGTTTGCAATAATTAAAAATCTTGGAATATAATTTCTCATCTATTAGGAAAATTTGAGTGGATTTGCTGTGTATGGGTGATAAAAAGAAATAAAAGTTTTTTTATTTTTTTAATGATTTATACTACTAAAATCCACCCTTTTTTCTTGTAATGATTTTAAAATGTTGTCCCACATTGAAACAAAAAAAGAATAGAGCTTCTTTAGCCATAATTTGAAAGAGGGTGATATAAAGTTATTGTCCCACATTGGTTTTGAGTAACAATTGTCCAAGATAAGTATAGTATAAATAAAGGCAGCCTAACAAGGTTTAATTGGGAATCTCTCCCGGTCTAATGGGCTTTTGTAAAGGCTTGTACTACTGGGCTAGTAAACCTTTAAAATCGGTGCAGGTGTACCGGTTTGCCCGGTTTTGGCCCGGTTTTCCCGGTTCTTTGTCAAACGGTTTAAATATCTAAACCGGACCGGAATCAAGGCCGGCTCCCGGTTGAACCGGTTGGACCGGCCGGACCGGTCCGGTTTTCAGAACAATACTTATTAGGCCCAATAATATATAACTTATTGAAAGTTTTTACTAAACAGTCTAAAAGAGCTAAACTCCTATGAAAAGCTCAACCAAGTTCCCTTGATTGGTAATTGCTCTTTGCGATTACTTTAATCTTTGTTGACGCAGATTGAAGTGGGATCAGTCGTAGGATCAACAACAATAGCTGCACGAAGTATGGTAGGACTCCTCGATACGGTCATTCGGGTAGTCCCTCTAATGATAACTCCCATACAATTCTTGCGAGAGCTAGAGAAGCGTTTACGGGTAAAGCACTCAATTGTGCTGGGGAATCTATTACCCGAAAACTTGCTCTCAGAGACTGGTTTAGGCAAGTTCAATTACGAATATCTTCTCAAGAAAGGAATCTTCATAGCAACTAAAAATTATAATATTCAGACTCAAGACGGACTTTGGTCGATTAGCAATCGTTTTTCTGTCAACTTTCTAAGACCTTCTTGGATAGTTATACTCATAGCGGCCCATAGGAAGGTCTCTTGGACATAGTCCTTTCAGAGAGTAACGGTTAGTCTATGTTCCATTGGTAGGTCGGTGCAAGGCCAAAAATTAGAAAAGGTCGCAGTTTTTTATAATAAACTTCTACTTTAAATAAAAAATTATTATACGTTCATATAGTAATAAATATTTTGTTTTATAAACTAAATATTATTTTACATTTTACGAAAATATTGTTATTATACCTAAGGAGTTTTTTTATTTTTTATTATAATTATTTTTCTTATATTTTTCTTATTTTTAAAAAATTATTTTAGGAAGTCTTTTTTATTATTATAACTATATATGTATAATAGATTTATATTATTCAATCATGTTTATACTAGTAAATTTACTTTCAATCAGTTTATATTGGTAATATACAAAACACTAATTTAAAATAAGATATCAGCTACCAACTATTAAACATTATTTATCTATCAACTAAACCAATCAAGTCCTAAGTTAATAGATTTTTTTTTATATTAATAAAACAATCTTCAATATAATTGGCAATTCTATATTGCATGTGCTACTGACTAGTATAATTAGGGTGTAAATGAATGGAACATAACTGAGTTTGGCTTTGCTCGTTAACTATTTGTTAACTCTTTACTCTATTCGAATTCGTTAAAATTTTAAAAAAATGTTCGAGCTCATTTCGTTATGCATTTTAGTTGTTTGAATATGTTCGTGAACATGTTCTCGAGCATAGTCGTTAACTTGTTCGTTAGTCGACTCGTTAAACTTTTCATGAAGTCTTTATTTATTTTTAATTATTTTTGCTTTCTTGCATCTTACTACCTTAGTACTTTACCTACTTTTATTATTATTATTATGATTATTATTATTATTATTATTATTGACTAAGGAATAATATTATTAGATTAATTGATCACACACACACATGTACACACACACATTATTTTTGCTTTCTTGCATCTCACACACACACACACACACACACACACACATATATATATATATATATATATATATATCCTAACTTATTTTTTTATTCGAGTTATAATTGAGTTATTATAGAGTTGTTCACGAGGATTAATAAACGAAATTGTTCACGAGCTCTTAATAATTGAGAGCACAACATTGTTCTAACTCATTTCATTTATTAAACGAGTGCTGAATTTTTGTTCATTTAGGAATTATTTAACTAGTAGAACACACGAAAATATTTAGGGCGCGGATATACGCACACCAAAATTTATTAGTTCACCTCATTTTCCTTTCCTCATAAAAATACCAAAATTACCACTCTAACCCTAAAGATCCCAAAATTCAATTCATCTTCTTTGACCTCCATTGCTACCCTGTCGCCACCGCCACCACCACTGCCATCACCATCGCCGCCACTGTCGCCGTCTCTTTTTCCTTTAATTTTTCGACAGTGATGGCACAGTGGATCGAAACTCCGGTGAGCGAAATGCTTCAACTGTCTGATAACCGTGTCCATGCCGGTGATGGCATCTTCGAGGCAGACGCAGGCGTGGCAGCGCTAGGGTGGAGTCAACAACGATTTGCGGAGGCTATGAGGCAACGATGGCATCTTGACGGTGAGCAGTCGGTCAGAAATGGCTCAACAATATTAACAAGGTGGCGGCTTCTTCGGGACTGGAATCTGGTGAGCGGTGCTCTCCGGCATCGAAATGGAAGCAAGCAAGCCACGGCGGGACAACGGGTGTGAATGTAAGGGCGGCGAGGCATCATGTCTCTTGGTGCTGTGTGCTTCGATTTTCTAGCAGTGGTTGGGAGTCGAGCGGTGGTGGCCTCGACGGTTCAAGGGGCGATCTGAATTGAAAGTGACGGCATGGAAATCGATGACCGGAAATGGCGATGGCGGTGACGGTGGCGGAGGCGACGGCAACAGGGTGGTGATGAGGGTAATTTTGATATTTTTATGAAAAAAAAATTAAATGAGGTAAACTAATAAATCTTTGGTGTGCGTATATCCGGGCCCAATCTTTAAATGAATTCGATCTCGAGCATTTTACTGAACATTATGTTCCTAAGTATTGTATAATGTAGAAGGAAAAACGGAAAATCTGATCGTTGAAAATAAAATAAAATAAAAGTCTAATAAGTCTAAAGATTCGGGCGAAAATGTACTCTACACAAAACTAAGGCAAACCCATTGTTTTGCTAGCTGAGTTCTAAAGTGAAGAATGAAGATTATGCTTTTTCGTCAATCTGTTTTGTCAATCTGAAAGAGTATGTTGCTGCCATTCACCTTTTCAAAGATATCTGCAAGTTGGGGGGTTTTGGTTAATGAATATACCATGAATGTCGCTATTAGCAGCACCTTATTGAAGGGTTTGTTTAGAGAAAATAAGATTAACGAGGCACAAGAGTTGTTTACGAAAATGATAAGAGAAGGGCTTTGTGAGTTGGATGTGGTAACTTATGGGATTGATGGGCTTTCCAATGATAGATTCTGCCTTGAAGCATTTTGATGAAATGTCTGAGAAAGGCATCCTGTTGCTGTTTTCACTTACAATTCCTTGATATGTGGTTTATGTAATCTGAGCCGTTGGGGGCGAAGTTAAATGTTACTAAAGAATGCGATAGACTGCAAAATATATCCAGATGTGATGACATTTAGTAGCTTGGTTGATTCTCTATGCAAGGAAGGGTTGGTGGTGTTGGAATTTGTAGACGAACACCATGCTCGTGCATCGAAAGTTTTAATTTTTTCTAGATCCAATAGATCTATACTGTGAACGAATATATTTATATGATAAATAAATAAATGAGATAAAGTATGAAACCCTTACATTAAATACAGATTCGAGTTCAATACTAAGGTATCCACACAAGTATTTCTCCGACTGCAGGATCCAACTTCAACTTCAGTGTATTGCTATGAATAAAGATAGGAAATCTCAAGAAAGCTCAAGAACTTCCAATCTCAAAATCAGGATTTTCGTTTTCTAAAAACTCTGTTTTCATTATTAACAACTTATGACTTTATGTTATATCTATATTAGGTACATAAGAGAACCCTAATCCTAAAAAGGGTTTGGACTGTCCAAGACATGGACCCAAAATAATTTTAGCCCAAGTACCTTTTTTTATATAACATAGATAATTAAATCCAAATTCAATTTAATTTAATTAAATAATTTCTATCAAATAGAAATTAATATCATAATTATTAACAATTAAATATTACAATTTTAAATTGAATATTTAATACTTTCTTGATACACTCTTAAGTCAGAAAACTAATTGCATATAGTGTGACCCTATAGGCCTTTATATATGACATCAATCCAATGATAATTCAAACAAAACTCCTAGATGGCTTAGTTGGACGAATTGAATATATAAAGAACATTCAATTGAACTCAACGAATTATAACCTTTATACAAAGTTTTGGTGAAATTCCTTTCATTCCGAATCACTCGGTTAAACTTAAAATTTATCCAAGTGTCTATCTCAATGGCTTAATCAGTTTATCTCATCTTTATTAGTCGACAACTAGACAATACTTCAATTACTATATTGAACATATCTCTTGCATTGGCCAATGACTTTAGTCGACCTAATATAGAGATTATGAGTGATCTCTCTCGAAATTCCAATCGAGAAATGAATTCTTTTTTGGCTCAACTACCACCTTCATTTACATCATAATGCACCCAAAACAAGTCGTATCTACACCGAAAGGAGTGCAAGCATTGGTCATGGTCAAAGTACATCACTCAGTAAATAAGGTGCGTATTGACCTCAAGTCAAAGATTATCACACGCTTTACACACTGATAAGTTTATAGACATACAATAAATAACTTATCAGTAGGGTTTACCAATACTATTCAAAGTATCCATGTGTCCATCACGAATAACTATTATTCGCAGTCGTGAGACTTACTGCATTCTCTAAATGTGATGCAGACCACATGCCGACATATATTATATTATCAATATCTCAATCTTAATAATCGTTAGTCGTGGCTATTTTAAGAGTAATGTTTTATCAATGACATCTCATCATATCAATGACAACATTAACTCTACAGGAACATTTCTATGAATAATCACAAACAATCAAAATAATAATTCAATAAATGCAATGGCATATATATTACGATATATATAATAATTGTGATCAAGTATAATGTCTTTAAACCTGATTGCTTTAGGACATTTATACTTTCAATCTCTCACTTGGGCTAGAGCCAATCACCTATATATCCAATATTCAGGTTTACGAAATGCTTATCATGTTACCCAGAACATGATGATTTTGAGCACACTCTATTTTAATTTCTCCTATCTCCACTATCTCCTTGATCAAGTGGTAGCGTCTTAGTACATGCATATTGCTGTTCATGGATCTCAGTTCCTTTGCCGTTCATGGATATTCATTTGTCCTAAAATGCAAATATTAAGTACTTAATTAATAAACTATTATAATTAAATAATTAAATATTTTTAAATACAATATTATCACTTTTCATACATAATTTAGTATAAAATACAATATAATAATACATATCATCGATTTTTCAGATATTATTTAATATTTACAATAAAATTATAAAGGATTTTTAATCTTATAACAAACAAAATTTTTTAATATTTATAAAATTTTGAATACACAAAATATTACGATAGAACACTAGTCCAACCAAACATGTCCTTACTAACTTTGAAAATTGTTATCAGAAAATTTTAATGGGCCGACAGCGTCTGGGCTGGCTCGTTTGACTGAGCCCAAATAGAAAGAAATACCGAGAACTGCGAAATAGTGTGAAAAATGGAGAAGAGTGAGAGCAAGTGGAGTGGAGGCGATTTTCATCGGCGTCTGCGGCGGCGACACTGTTAGTATTTCAATTATTACTTTAAAGTGTAGTTTGTGTTATTCCTATTCAATTTTGCGATGAGCGATGAAAGAATGCGAGAATTTGGGGATGAAGAATCTGGCCAAGGAGTAAAAATGGAAGAATATGATGGATTTGGATTTAGCGCAGAAAATGAATTAAGAGAAGGCGAAGTAAGAAATTCGGTGGAAAATGTTTTTGAAATTACGCCGATCGATCGGCTAAGCGCATTGCCACATTGCCTACTCATCCGTATTCTTACTCCGCTTGATATGAAGGAAGCTGCAATTACTAGCGTATTGTTGAGAAGATGGAAATATCTTTGGACTGAATTGCCAAAGCTTCATTTCGACGAGTATAGCACCGACTTCGAGAAAATACGCAAGCTTGTGACTCGGGTTCATAGGACCTGTTTGTGGTTGAGCAAGTTTTGCATAAAATGAATAAACATTGCACAGACAGGGAAAAGATTCTTCATTCTTATTCCATGAATATCAAAAGGATACAACAAGCATTTATATAGGGTTGCTAGGCTACTGATCTTTCCTCTCAACAGGCTACGTGTCAAGCTATAAAAGGAGGCCCTAAACCCTAGACAACAGCTGTCATAATTGACAGAATATTCCTAATCATACTAACACCGTTTAACACCTATACACTACTGGACAAGGAAGACAACTGGAGCATGACAGCTGCATATCCAGACAAACCAAGGTATGCATGCATGGCTATGCATGGGCATATTTCAACAGCCTCCCTCAATCCAAGTTTGGAGAAGGAAGAACATTAAGTTTTGACCTGAACCAAGTGAAGGATTGATCAGGTAAAGGTTTTATCAGTAAGTCTGCAATTTGATGCTCAGATGGAACATGTTGGACTTTGAACAATCCTTGATTGACTTTATCTCTTACAAAGTATAAATCCAGCTCAATGTGTTTTGCTTTGGAGTGGAGAACCGGATTAGCTGCAAGAGCTTCAGCACCTATGTTGTCTGTCCAGATAACAGGTGTTGTTTGCATTGGAATAAGCAGTTCCTTGAGAAGGTAAGTGATCCAAATGATATCAGTGGAACAATGAGTCAGGCTTCTGAATTCAGCCTCTGTACTAGATCTGGAGATTGATTGCTGCTTCTTTGAACACCAAGTAACAAGATTGTTTCCAAGATAGATGCAAAAGCCAGTCACATATTTTCTATCATCCATGTCAGTGGCCCAATCAGAATCTGAATAGGCCATGATGTTCAACTGTTGTGCCTTGGAAAATCTGAGTCCATGAGAAAGAGAGCCTGCAAGATACCTCATTATTCTCTTTAAAGCTTTCCAGTGAGGTTCAAGTGGATTTTGCATATACTGACTTAACTTGTTAACACTGAAAGTGATCTCAGGCCTAGTTATTGTAATGTATTGTAAAGCACCAATTATGCTCCTGTAGGTTGTAGCACTGACATTGTTCTTGCCAACATATTTGGATAACCTGGCTTTAGAAGCCATGGGTGTTTCTATTCCTTTTGCATTTTCCATTCCAAATTTCTGAAGAAGGCTCTTAATGAACTGACTCTGAGATAAATGTAGTTCATTATGATTGCTGTGTTTGACCTCAATGCCTAGGAAGTGATGCAGCTGTCCTAGGTCCTTTAGAGCAAATTTCTGATTCAAGCCTTTGATCAACATGTTAATTCTGATTCAACATTCCCTGTAATAATAATATCATCAACATACACTAGGATCAATATATAATTCTGACCTCTGGTTTTAAAGAACAAGGAAGGATCAGCCTTTGAGCCCTGAAATTTAAGATTGATAAGTTCTTGTCTGAGTTTGCAGTACCATGCTCTTGGAGCCTGTTTCAGACCATAAATGGCTTTCTTTAGTTTGCAAACAAAGGTAGGATGCTCTTGACTCTCAAATCCAGCAGGCTGTTGCATGTAAATGTCTTGTTCTAAATCTCCATTGAGGAAGGCATTGTTGACATCCAACTGCCTTATTGTCCAATTCAAGGTTACTGCTAGGGTTAAGACAATTCTGATGGTTATAGGTTTAATTACAGGACTGAAAGTTTCTTGATAATCTATCCCTGGATTCTGAGAGTACCCCTTGTCCACTAGTCTTGCCTTGTACCTGGCAAGAGAACCATCTGAGTGCCTTTTGATTTTGTATATCCATTTACAGCCCACAATAGGTTTGTTTGAAGGATTGGGTACCAAGCTCCAAGTATTGTTTTCCATAAGAGATGAATACTCAGCTTGCTTCAATTGAAAAGCCTCTTTTTCTGTTGAGGGTTCTATTTCTGCTTGTACTGAAACAAACACCTTTGGTTTGAAAATACCAGCTCTGGATCTTGTGACCATAGGATGTTGAGTTTTTGGAGATGGAGTATGAGAATGTCTGTTGTTGTTGTCAATTTGAAGATCAACAACTAAAGGAATGGTGCTGGCACTAGATAGAGGAGAAACTCTAGAGGTGTGATGAGTTGAGGAACTTTGATGTGTAGGTGTGTTCTGAGGTAAGGAATTTTTGCTTGTAGGACTTTGTTTATGTTGTTCTGAAGTGGTCACTAAGGGTGGAGCTGGTAAGGTAGAGGAGTCTGATGTCTTAGGTTGTGGTTTTGTAGGTGCTTTGTTAAGATAGGGAAAAACAGTCTCTTCAAAAAGAATGTGCCTTGTTATTATCATTTTCCCTGTTGGTAAAAGCACTTTGTATCCCTTGTAATTATCACAATATCCCAAGAAGGTATAAGGAAGAGATCTGAATTGGAGTTTATGCTTGTTTAGATGCTTCATGTAAGGGTAACAAAGACAACCAAACACTCTAAGTTGATTATAATCAGGAGAGGCATTGTACAAACTGTGAAAAGGAGATTTGTTCTGCAATTCCTTAGTAGGTAGTCTGTTTATCAAATAGACAGCTGTTCTAAATGCATCAATCCAAAAATAGTGAGGAACTCCAGACTGAGCTAACAAAGCAAGAGCTACTTCAATTATGTGTCTATGCTTCCTCTCAGCCAATCCATTTTGCTGAGGGGTATATGGACATGAAACTCTGTGTTTGATGCCATGTTGCTGAAGAAATGGAGTAAAGGTGAGATATTCTGATCCTCCATCACTCTGAAGAGTTTTAATCTTTGTTTTGAACTGAGTCTCCACAAGTTTATGAAACTGAACAAAGGCAGAGAATGCATCACTTTTAGCTTTGAGAAAGAAAATTCAGGTATACCTTGCATACTGATCTTCAAAGCTGATATAATATTTGTGTTGAGAATAAGCATGAACTGGAGAGGGACCCCACAGATCACTATGCACAAGTTCAAAAGCATGAGAATAAGTAGAATGAGATTCTGGAAAGGGCAATTTATGTATCTTGGATCTGCAACAAGCATCACATAAAGGCAGATTGTTTTCATTACTCCCAGAGGACAAATTACAACCTTTTAGCACAGTACTAACCACCTCAATAGCAGGATGTCCTAGTCTTTGATGCCAAACACACATGTTTGGTCTTTTTTGAAAAACAGAAACATTAACACAGGATTGATTCAACATCAACTTATTCACAGTAGTAGCTTTATTGAAACTAGCAGGCTGTCCAGCATCAACTGACTCTCCTTGAGCTGTCTTGTTCTTGAACTCAAACTGATACAATCCATCTCTAAGCTTCCCTTGAAGAAGTACTGCCCCCGTAGCTTGATCCTTAACCACACAAAAATTAGGATGAAACTCAAAGAAAACAGCATTATCTTGAGCAAATTGAGACACACTCATAAGATTTCTTGTAATGCTTGGAACAAGTAAAAGATTCTTGAGTTGAAATGCTGAAGAACAATAAGGGGATTTAAGTTCAGTGTTACCAATGTGTGTAATGTCCAAACCTGCTCCATTCCCCATATGTAGCTTGTTTGACCCCTGGAATTCAGACATAGTGTTCAGATTAGACATATCATAGGTCACTTGTTTTGTAGCCCCTGAATCTGAAAACCAGCTTAAAGTGTCTTTTTTCAACAGAGGTATTGTCTTGATTCTGAGCAGCAATCATAGCTGTAGGGTGAGGGTTTCTGTTGTTGAATTGCTTTGAGCTCTGAGTGTGGTTGCTAGAGTTAGGAATAAAATTCAGGTCCCCTCTGTAGTAGCATTTTTTAGTAGTATGATTTGTATAGTGGCAAATCTGACAGGCTACCTTACTGAAATTAGTTCTGCCTCTGCCTCTGCCTCTACCTCTAGTACTCTGATATGAATTATAAGTTTCTCTTTTGTTGTTCTGAACAGCCACATTGGCAACAAAGGTCCTACTATCATCAACAGAATTTGGATTGGCTGATTCAATCCTATTTTCAAAACTTAGCAGCAAAGCACTCACTTGATTAACAGTGCAAAGATGTCACAGACACTACAACTGAATCATATTCACTACCAAGGCCGGAGAGTATATGCATTACTTGATCAGTTTTAGGGATTTTTTGACCAATAGAGGCTAAGGCATCACATCACAATTTTACCTTGTTAAGATACTCTCTTATGGAAAAGATTACCTTTTTTCAGTGTGGCTAATTGCAAATTAAATTGCATCTGTCTTGCTAGAGATTGACCGGAGTAATTTGTCTCTAGAGCTGTCCACATCTGGTGAGAGGTTTCTAAACCAACCATAAGAACAAGAAGGCTTTCTGATAGAGATGACAGCAGCCATGAGGCTAGCAGCTGGTCTTGCCTTTGATAGATCAAATAATCTGGATTGAGTTTCAGGGCATCTGGATTTTCTGGATTGATGATGAGCTTCTGTGGAACATTGATGGAGCCATTGAGGTACTCTTCCAGTCCATAACCACGGACAGCAGTTAAAATTTGTTGCTTCCATATTAAATAGTTTGAATCTGACAATTTTGTGGTGAGGAGCTGAGATTGTGGTTGAACAATCTGCAGATTTGTGTTATTGTTGTTGGTAAGGATATTTGAGGCCGTAGAGGCTGATGAGTCAGCCATATTAGATCAGATAAAATAAGAAAAAAGCTGATAGTAGCACCAGAGACAGGCTTAAAGACCTGCTCTGATACCATGTTTGTGGTTGAGCAAGTTTTGCATAAAATGAATAAACATTGCACAGACAGGGAAAAGATTCTTCATTCTTATTCCATGAATATCAYAAGGATACAACAAGCATTTATATAGGGTTGCTAGGCTACTGATCTTTCCTCTCAACAGGCTACGTGTCAAGCTATAAAAGGAGGCCCTAAACCCTAGACAACAGCTGTCATAATTGACAGAATATTCCTAATCATACTAACACCGTTTAACACCTATACACTACTGGACAAGGAAGACAACTGGAGCATGACAGCTGCATATCCAGACAAACCAAGGTATGCATGCATGGCTATGCATGGGCATATTTCAACAGGACCCTTGTTCTTCGTACCAGGCATCAATTGGGCGGATTTGGCGTTAGCTTCGCGTACGAAGAATGGTTTGCGCCTGATGTTAGTGTCTGGGTTGAGTTTGCTGTCAAAAGTAAGGTGGAACTACTTTGTTTGGATCTAAACTCCAGTAGAGACGATTTTTATATGCTTCCCCAGATGATTTATTCGTGTTCATCCTTGATATGGCTGGCGGTGAGACGGTGCATTGTTGCTCCCCGGATAACTGTCGATTGGAAATATATGTCTCGATTAACCATCGAGGATGTGGAGTTGCACGAGCATGCTATTCAAAAGATATTATCAGGTTGTCCTGTTTCGGGTTGCTTGGATATTATAGGTTGTTGGGGATTCGAGCATTTGGAGGTCGAGTCTCAAAGTCTCCATAAACTTACGGTATCGGACTGTGGTGATGAAAAAACTGGACCTTTGCTAGAAATCTCAGCACCCTGTGTACGCTCTTTGAGTATTTTGCTTTTCCCTATAGGAAAAAAAATGCTGCGGCTCACAAACATACCATCCGTTGTTTCAGCTAACATTCAATTCGATGTGTTTGGTATGGGTGATATCACTGAGGTGGAAATGGATGGCGTGATGGAGTGTTTTGAAGACATTAAGCATGTCAAAAAGCTCGAATTGAATTTCCAGTGCCTTGAGGTGTGTATTGATTCTCTACACTTTTTGCATGTTATTGAATATGTTTCAATAGTCGATATGTAGTTCGGCTTTGCAGATATCATTTTCAATAAGGATTATTTTGTAAAATGGGCTTTTGATTGTTAATTTTCCCCAAAGACTCCAAATGCCTGAAATGGCTGGTTTGATATTCTTTGTAGCCTAGATCTTATTAGCAAGACAAGCATGGGTTAAGAATGATAGTTTTGTCTATAATCCATGCAAACAAATTTTGTTCTCTAGTCTATGGAAGTAACTAAAACCATAGCTATATGATTCATGTTAGAGTATCTTAACATGGAGTTATGTAGAAATTAAATCTCAAATAGGGAGAATAAATCTGAAAAGAGAGCATTACGACTACTTCTTGTAAAAATCTTATCCCTACCTAGCATAGAAATATTCTTAAGCAATCGCATGTTGCTGAAAATTATGCATGTGTAGAGTTTTTGAAACTCTGTTTTCATTTACATTGTTCATCTGCTTTTTTTTGAGCTGATTAAAGACCACCAAGAGTGGGATGAATATCATTTTGTCATTTTTCTAAGCAAGCAGTACAACTAATAAACTAGATTAGTGCTATTGAATTGGCTTGCCAGCAAATTGGAGGAGAATAATGTTTCTTGAGTCATCTCATAGTGATTGATCACTGAATGTGCTCCTTAAGTTAGTATGTTTTATTCTGCAGCATTGAATGTTTCTATTTTGATGTGAATCTTCATGTGTTGAAGCTAAATGTAAATAAGAAGGCGACTTGAGATCTGGAGAACTATGTGAATATTTGATATCCTATTGCTATGTTAGACATTTGATGGTTTCTAATCTTTCTGATTTTGCAACATGCACGTTAGGTTCTTGCAAAGTTGGTGGAAAATGGGAGTCAGCTTGCAAAATCTGAGCTAAAGTATTTGATAGTATATCCTTATAACGAGAATTGTGTTTCTGGCATTGTAGGCCTGCTGGAATCTTCTCCAAACCTTGTGACATTTAGTATGATGCACTGTCAGGTATCTTATTCTGTTCTCATGCTTGGTAATCTATAGTTTATACTTGTTACTTCTAATATCGCAGTGGCAATTTATTTATTTTTTTGAAGAGCATCCATAAAATATAAGTTGGTTTCGTGCGACATATTTTGAAAAAAATATGATTTATCAATTTTAGTTTTAAAATTTTGTTGCTACTGATGTTCATATATGATTGCATGCGCCATTTTAATTTTTTATGGGCAATTTGAGTGAGTATTTTATTGGCGATTTTTTTTTTAATTGTGAATATATTATAAGCTTATAATAAAACAATCGCTAACAAAATAAAATAAATAAACAAATAAATGCATGTATTATCTAAAACAAATATTATATTATTCTAAAAAATATCTATATACATATAATATATAAGATTCTATTACATTTTGGGGGCCACAAAATGTAGGGCTCTGGGCTAATGCCCCTCTAGGCATGGCTTAGTGTCTTGGCTGACTGGAAGTAGGGGTCAAGTTGCCCCGAGGTCAACAAGTATGAATGATGTCTCTTAAATGAGGCATGCACAACTCACTTACAATATCAGCCGCATAGTGATCCCTATGGGCTGTGCCATTGCTTGATGCATGCTACATGAGCCTTACTATATTTCGCCTGGCGGGATATATCTAGGCATATATATTCATTTGAGATCATCAATAAAAAAAATAAAAATAAAATCATGTGGAAATATATCTGAGAGCCTACATCATATGCATTTTTCTTATGCAAATATTATCAATCGATTCATGAATTCTGTCGAGTTAATGTTTTATATTTTGTTGTCTATTCATTTAGGAATTTGATATTGATAGAACTTGGGGTCGAGTTGCAAGGGACGATTTGGCTTGTGACTTGTTGCATTTAAAGACTGTTTATCTGTTTGACTGTGGATATCCATATCTCGATGGTGAGCCAATGCTAACAATGGCCCGAATCCTGCTTAAGAGGGCTATGGTTTTGGAAAAGATGGTTGTTGTTTCTTTCGAAAGCTTAACCTTAACCGAATCCCCATTGTTCTTTCTTGAGATTACTCGAGAGCTGCTTAGTTACCCGAGATCGTCGCCAAAAGCAGTAGTTGTTCTCCGTCGATGATAACCAGTACTAATATGAGGCCACACCTAATCTAATATTTACCGTTGCCGGGCCTCGCTGAGGTGCTAAGCACCAATTTGCCATCTATCTAGTGCCTAGTTGTTTTTAGAACACTGGCTGTAAGTGTGTTTATAAAAGCTTTTTTTCCTTTTTTTTTAAACTTGCATTATTGCCTAGAGATAAATTAGAGCTTGGTATTTTATTTCATTTCCCATTATTCAAATCAAACACATAATGTTGCTTTGACACTGTAGAACTCTGATTTGAGATTTGAAAAGTTTAAAATATTTTAGCACTCTTTTAGACTTTAGGCTTGTTTGGACTAAGTTTCGTTGAGATTCAAATTTTTGGTAATCAGAATCTTGAGTATTCAGAATTCTGTAAATAGTAAGAATCCTTATTTGTTGTAGGATTTAAAATCTTTTACTCTTTTATTGTAGATCTCAAATCAAATCATGTATGAGAATGTCAAATCATGTATGAGAAATAGATGATAATGTATTTTTATATTGTATTTGATTTCAAATCATGTCTGCAATGGATGATAATGTATTTTTATATTGTATTTGATTTCAAATCATGTCTGCAGAGTGGATGATTGTGTATTATTATATTGTATTTAGTTATATTTGATTTTTTAAATATAATAATGATGGGATAAAAGAGATGAGCATGAGTCATTATACCGTGGACCTGGGTGCACCTTGCATGGTGCACTTCATTGTTTAATTTATAATCGCTTATAACTTACATATATAATCACGTATAATATAACTAGTACATATCATCTCATATACATATCAATCCAAATAATTGAAATTATAAATTAAAAATCTAAAACCCTAAAATGAGAAAAATAAATATAAAACAAAAAACTAAATCCTGAAATTCAATATTAAATCTAAACCCTAAATTTCTATTATATATTATCACTAAATATTAAATCTAAACCCTAAATTTCTATCATATACCATCACTAAAGTAAATATATTGATATATATTGACTTTTTTTTTGATAAGTGGATGCTGACATTGCAAAAGTAAATAAAAGAACTTATAAAATTAAAATAAATCTTGCTTTAACAGTGTGAAATTATTTAAACATGTGAAAAAATATAAAATTAAAAATAATCTGGAAAATTAATATGTAAAACAATATTTAAAATACCAATTAAAAACAACCCGGATAAATGTGAGTCAAATAACCAAAAATAAATGCTATTTTCAAAATATTGGAAATTATTTAAGAAAGTATGAATCTTCGTAAAATCCAAATACATATAAGTTTTAAAAATGAAAAATAATTTTCAAATATGAACATTGAATAGCTAAAAATAATTTTCAAATATAAATTAAAGAAAATATGGGTACATGTTTGACAAAAATATGATAATTCGAAAGAAAAATTGAAAGTTAGTAAAAATAAAAAAGAATAGAAAATCCTTTGAAGATTTAACATTATTTGAGAATGATTATAATTATTTTGTAAGTCATCTTGTTTGAAAAAAAGGGTTTTCATAACCACTTAATAAAATTTTCAACTTTTTTTTAATTTTGGAATTCAATTTTCTGATTTTTAGAGAAAGTTTAATATTTATAAAATAATTTCCATGTATTTTTACTTTTACATTTAATTTTTCAATATTTAAATAATTTACTGATTTTTAAAACTCTCAAATTTTATTTACATATTTAAAATAAGGTAATTTCAGATTATTTTTTTTACAATCGCAAAATTTATAAAATCTGTCTTTAGATTTATATATATATATATATATATATATATATATATATATATATATATGTATGTATATATAATACTTCCAGATTTTGTAAAATATTTTTCTAGATTTATTTTTAATTTATAATTTAAATATTATTTTTTACATTTTTAAAATAATTTCACATTGTTAGTTTTATTCTATTTTTATAAGTTCTTAAATTTTTAAAAGTTGCTGAATATAAATATCTCTATTCATAATTACTCGTACTATCTTGTATTGTAGATATTTTTCATTTTGGCTTTCCTAATTTGATTTTCATAGGTGTGAGCAAGAAAAAATAGGTTAAAAAGGAAAGGCGGGAGAGCAAGATTTTCATTGGCGGCGTCACGGTCAGAGTTTTGCCTGAATTTCCTAATTGAGGTTTTCATTTTTTAATTGGGGAGAAGGGTTTAGAAGGAGGCGATGTAGAGAGAGAAGAAAAAGAAGTTGGAGAAGGAGAGGAAATGGAAAAAGTAGGAGATGATGAATTTGAATTTAGCGCAGCAAATGAAGTAAAAGAAGCTAGTAATTTGGTGGAAAATGATAGAGAAATGACGACAGATTGATCGGCTAAATGCATTGCCAGATTGCTACTCATTCACATTCTCTCTTAGCGAGCTGCGATCATTAGTGTGTTGTCGAAAAGGTGGCAATATCTTTGGATCGAGTCGCCAAAGCTTAATTTCTAGGCGAGCAGTACCGAGTTTGAGAAATATACGCAGGCTTGTGACTCGGGTTCATAGGCAGCATCTTTTGTTCAGTTAAAGACTTTAAAATATTGTACAATTTTCGAAGAGCTATACGATGCCAAGTAACAATAATGATGTTGCCTTTACAAATACTCTTACAGCAAGTGTTTTAAGAATCGCTAGTCACTAACATGTGTCAAACAAGGCCCTAGCACCTAAACGAGGCCTGTTGCAGCGTCGACATGATCATGGACGGAGATCAACTACTGCTTTTTGTGACGATCTTGGYTAACTAAGCAGCTCTTGAGCAATCTCTAGAAAGCTCAATGAGAAATCGTTTAAGTTTCCCTCAGCATCAACAACCATCTCTTCCAATGCCGTAGCCCTCTTGAACAGCATTCGGGCCATTGTTAGCATTGGCTCACCGTCGAGATTCGGATCTGCACAGTCCATTAAATGAACAGTCTTCAAACGCAACAGGTCACAATCCAAATCGTCCTTCACAACTGGACCCCAAGTCCCATTTTCCTAAATGAACAGAATCAAACATCAATTATTCAAGTTTGTGTAAGGCATGCATATGATATCTGCTCTTGGATAAATTTTCACATGAAAAGTTTTTATTGATGATCTCAAATGGGTATATAATGTCTAAATATATCCCACCATGCAAAATATAATATCTGTGTATCATATAGCATGCATTAATCAATGATATGACACTATACGGATCAATCCGCGGCTGATATTAAACGCTAGTAATGCATATATCATTCTTACTTATCGACCTCAGGGCAACATAACCCCAATTGGCACACCTATCACTTCTGAATCATGAATTAAGATTTTACACTAAATATTAAACCAACTTATATTTTATAGATGCAGTATTTTTTTATTTTTTTTTGTCGACCCTGCAATATTAGACGTAATAAGTAAATATTTAAATATATGCCACATAAATTGAAACCAAATATTGCCAAACACATTCTGGCCTGGAATCAGAACATAATCAGATACCTCATAGTCATCATAGCACTGTATGACAAGAGACTCAAGGTTCGGAGAAGATTCCAGCAGGACTACAACGCCAGAAATGGTATTCTCATCTCTAAAAGAATCTACTGTCAGGCGCTTTCGCGTAGATGTCGGGAGCTGCCAGCCATTTTCCGTCAACTTGGATAGAACCTACCATGCATGTTGCATAATCAGAAAGATTACAAACCATCAAATGTCTAACTTAGCAGTAAGATATCTACGTATTCATTTACTTCTCAAGATCTCAAATAACATTCTTATCACATTTAGCTTCAATACGTGATTATTCACATCAAAATTGTAAAATTCAATGCTGCTGATAATTTGAAGGATATTTGCTGCCTGTATTCACATAAATCATCATTCTTATTTGGAATAAAATATACTTAGGATCATCACGTCATAAAAAGCAGACCAAAGTACTTTAAAATCTTAAATCATCTTTGGTCAGCTTTTATTTAGGGTTAGAATAAAAGGGATGGGCCGGGCTTTTGTTTCGGAGCCCTAATATGTCTGGAGTTTAGTTACTTCTCTTATTTAAAGTGTAGGATTGCTAGAGGCATCGGAGGATCATTAGAAGTTAGCGGTAAACTATTTGCCGGGACAAAAACTCATTTTCCTGACGAAATTTGGCGCGTTGTGCTTAAGTTTGTTTCTTTTCGAATATGTTCTCTCTGTAAACCCTTCACTCTATAAAGATATCCTAAAATCAATCATATAGACATGATTTTAGTTACTTCCATATGGCTAGAGACTGTAATGTGTCCGCACGGAATATCGACTAGGTTATCATTTTAAACTCATGTTCGTCTTGCTAATAAAAACCTAGGGAAAGAAGAATACCGAATCTCATCTATTGAAGCATATTTTGAAAAAGTGTAGCTAAAATGAGAAATAGATTTCATAAATGCAAAAAGGTTAGACAATCAATACGCACCTCAAGGCACTGACAATTCAATTCGAGCTCTTCGACATGCTTAATGCCTTCAAAAAACATCATCGCGTTATCCATTCCAATCTCAGGTATATCATTCCAATCAACCATTTCGAAATGAATGTTAGCTTTAATAACGGATGGTATGTTTGTGAGCCGCAACTCTTTTTTTCCTATAGGAAAATGCGAAACCCTCAAAGAGAGTACATAGGGTGCTGAAATTTCCAGCAAAGGTACAGTGACTTCATCATCACAGTCCGATACCCCAAGTTCACGGAGACTTTGAGAATCGACCTCCAAACGCTCGAACCCCCAACAATCTGTTAGATCCAAGCGACTCAAAACAGGACAACCTGATAATATTTTTTGGATGGCATGCTCCCGCAACTCCACGTCCCCAATGGTCAATTGAGTCAGATATTTCCAATCGACTGTTGTCAGAGGAGCAACAATGCATCGTTTCATCGACAAGCTAGTCAAGGATGAACACGAATATATCGACTGGGGAAGCATATCAAAGAAATCCCGTGAGGAGTATAGCTCCAAACTAAGTTTTTTCACCTTATTTCTGACAGCAAACTCGACCCAAGTATTAACGTCAGAAGCAAAGCATTCATTGTACGTGAAGCTAATATGAAATCCATCCAGATAATTCACCGAACGAAGAACAAGGGTCCTATGAACCCACGACACGAGCCTGCGTGTTTTCTCGATCTTGGTACTGCTCTCACTGAAATCAAGACTTGGCAATTGAGTCCAAAGATATTGCCATCTTTTGGACAGCACACAAGTAGTTAGAGCTGTCTTCATATCAAGTCCAGCCAGAATACGAATAAGTAGGCAATCTGGCAATGCACTTAGCCGGTCGATCGAATCCTCCTTAATCCGTTTGTTCGGCGACGAAACCGACACCGATCCCCCGACATTTTGAACCGGATAGCTTTCCTCTCCTTCTATAGATTCTTCTACTTCGCTTACTTCATTTTCAGCGTTAGAATCAGATTCATCATCTCCATCCATTCCTTCTACATCACTTTCTTCATTTCCCTCGCAAGAAACAGATCCACCATCTTCATCCATTTCTTCTTCTCCTCCAGATTCGTCTTCTCTTATTTCATCTCCATCTCCAACCTCTTGTCTTCTCTCCTCTTCGTCACTCATCGCAGATATTGAATAGTAACTACAAAAAACTACGCAATAAAATAACAACTGAAAATCAAATAATTATTAAACTCAAGCAAAACATTGACCGTGACGCCACGGGCACGCCGATGATGTCAATTCTAGCTTTCTTTCGCCTCTTATCCCAAAATTGAACAAAAGTTATACAAATTACAACTAGAAATTAACAATTGAAACATCAATTAAGAAAATTCAGTGCAAGGACTAACCGTTTCTCCGCCGCCGGTAACACCGATGATATCGTTCGCTGCCTCCCGCTGCTCCGTTTGTTCTACCACCTTTCTTTCTTCTTTTTTTCACTTCAATTTTCTGCTCAACATTTTAAGTATTTCTGAGTTTGGTGAGAAAAAAGAGAAACTCTTATTGCATCTTTATAGGCTCGGCTCAGTCAAACGGTCAGAGGCTCAGTCTCTGTGACCCATTATATGTTTTCAACCTTAATTAGGTTATCAAAATCAAGTGTATGAAATGTATTAATTATTTAGTAGAAAATAATCAATCAGCACCCGATTCATTTAAAAACAAAAGGAAACATCTTGTTTGAATTCGTTAGAAAAAAAAAAAATCAAAGTAAAACATATTCAATTTCAACCTGTTAACTTGTTTGTAAAACCATTATTTCCTTTAACATAACTTAATAATGTTGAAGAAATTATAAGGAGAAATCATATATTGTGAGTAGGATGTAAATTAGTCAAACAGTTCGTGAGCTATTCGCTACCCGATTCGATAAAAGCTCGCTCGAGTTTGTTTAAAAAGACTCGTTTAATAAACGAGCAAACTCTAGATTCATGGTATTCGGCTCGTTAGCGGGTTCGTTAGTGAGTTATAAAGTGAGATCGTTATTAAACTCGTATAAATTAAACTAATAATTTAATTTAATTTTAATTATAATTTTTATACTTGTTCATATGAAAAATATAGAAATATATATAAAAACTTATTTGTTTATGTATCTTAGTAGGTGTATTATATACTTTAAAAATATTTTATTTTATTTTTGTAATAAAGTAAAGATAATTTAATTAATAATTAATATCTTTTGAGCTCTTTTAGGCTCGATTAAACTCGAAAAAGCTCGTGAGCCATCGATATGTTCGTTAAAAAAAGCTCGAGCTCGATAATAAACGAACAGGCTTAAATTCTCAAAACTCGACTCGGCTCGACTCGTTTACAGCTCTAATTGTGAGTTTGAACTTGGTAAATTGTTTTTAGTTTTGAGAATTGAGGAGATTTTGCATTGCACATTAAACTATTTATCATTATCCTTATTATTATGTCGATATGACAAAATAATTCATATAATACTATGCTTGGATAATAATAATATTGCAATTATAATACAATATTACAAAATCATGACAAAATATAGTCATTTTCATATTTTACCAGTTGACCGTCATATTTAACATAATTGAATTGCGCTCACTAACCTTGTAGCCATAATGATAATGATATTATCATTGTTAATGCAAGATTATGGTTACAAAATTTGTGATTTAGGCCATATTTAGCAATTAGTGCATTTGATGAGTTGATTGTCTTAGTTGTTTATGTAATAGTGTTTAATTGATGAATAGTTGATAACTGATAACTTTTTATATGTGTAATGACTTGTAAAAACATTGACATAATTTATTATTAGGTATTTTTGTGTTAATTTATATATTTATATGGTTAATATATTGAATAATTAGACCAATATGAAAAAAATATCATTAATAAACATAAGAACTTCTTGAATTGCAAATTTAAAAATATATTAAATTTAGCTCGTGCAAATAATTATATATTGCTAATAGTTAATCAATAAATTATTTATCAATAATTTTGTATATAAATTAATAATATATATTTCGTATTTTGATAACTTAAGAATAAAATTGTTATTTCAACCAACTTTTCAGTTTTGTTTAAAAACTCGTATATACAATTTTTTCTAAAATAACATTTTGAACCAAAAATTTTATCCAAACCCTATTTACCAAACTTCTTTCTTTCATTCTTTATTTTTTGGTCATATCTCCGGTAGAATTAAATAAATATTATATATTTAATTCGAAATTAAAAAAATAAATGAGTTTCAAAAAAAATTAAAGAAATGTGGCGGGACGCGTTTGGCAAAAGCGTCCCGCCCTTCGGGACGCTTCTGGGAAAAGCGTCCCTTAAAATGAATATTAAACCCTAAAAATGGAAAACTAAACCCTAAAATGGAAAAGTAAACCCTAAACTCTAAATTTTTGACACATATCATCACGTATAACTACCATATATCATCACGTATAACTATCAGATATCATCA
>BMAC01000014.1:2233538-2246685 GCA_014905375.1 Phtheirospermum japonicum | reverse complement strand
GTTTAGTTTTTTATTTTTTTAATTTAATTTTTCATTTTATTTCTATCATAGTTATACGTGACGATATGTGTCAAAAATTTAGAGTTTAGGGTTTACTTTTCCATTTTAGGGTTTAGTTTTACATTTTAGGGTTTAGTTTTCCATTTTTAGGGTTTAATATTTCATTTTAAGGTTTAGTTTTTTATTTTAGGGATTAATTTTCCATTTTTAGGGTTTAATTTTTTGTTTTAGGTTTATTTTTTTAATTTTAAGATTTTAAATTTTTGATTTAGAATTTCAATTACTTGTGATGATATGTACCAATTATATGTGATGATATGTACCAGTTATATACGATAATAAATTAAAGGGATAATTCCCGATTACTCCAATAGGAAAATATTTATTCCCAAAAAATCTATTGAAAAATATTGATTCCCATTTAATCAAACTAATACATAAAAGTACAAATTTATCCTTACTAACTTCTTTTATTTTTTATTTTCCCCAAATTTAACTCAAATAAGATTCATATTAATTTCATACAACCATGTTAATACTGTTTTATTTCTCAATTTTTATTTTTCCTCAAATTTAACTCAAATGAAATTCATATTAATTTCATAGTACCGTGTTAATCGCCGGACTCCTATCGAATTCCATACTACATTCATAAAAAATATCATACTACGTTGTGGAATTCTATCGAATTCTATACTACATTCATTAAATTTCATACTACGTTGTGGAATTCCAATTCATACTATCGAATTCCATAATACATTCATAAAAACTTTATACTACGTTGTGAAATTCCAATTCATACTACGAATTCCATACTATATTCATAAAATTTCATATTACATTCATGAAATTCCATACTACATTCATACGAATTTCATACTATATCCATAAAATTTCATATTACATTCATATATATATATATATATATATATATGTGTGTGTGTGTGTGTGTGTGTGTGTGTGTATATTTAAACATGAATCAGGATTAGGTTTAAAATAGATAATCATTAAATGCCGCTTGAATTATGATTGTTAGACATGTGCAGAATTAATATTTTGACCGAAGATACATAAGAAAGGAAGTCAAAATGGGAATATAATTTGAGTTTTACCAAAACATGGTAATGTTTAAAACCATAAAAGATGGTAATTATTATACTACCATGAATTATTCTTGTTGATTGACTCTTGAATTATTCCTTGGATGGAATTCCATTCATAATGGTAATTCTTGTAAGTTTGGATTTAATGGTAAGTATTTGGTATAAATGGGATGAAAAAATTTGGAGTGATTATATGAGAATATATTTGTACACATGTGTATTGAATGAGAATTATCCCTAAATTAAATTACAGGTGCACCTGGGTTCATGGTATACTGTCTCAAATATGGCGGTTAACCGGTAAAATAAAAATAACTATATTCTGTCATGATTTTGCAACATTGTATTATATGAATAATTATTTCCTAGCATAGTATTATATGAATTAGTTATGATTTCTCATTTTAACTTCTTCAACGTTATTAGTTATACCAAAGGAAATAATGATTTCACGATAACAAGTTAACGGGTTGAAATTGAATATACTCTACTTTTTTTTTTCTTCTAAAGAATTCAAACAAGAAACGTGGTGATGAATTATTTTCCTTTTCTTTTTAAATGAATCGGGTGCTGGTTGATTAGTTTCTACTAAATAATTAATAAATTTCATACACTTTATTTTGATAACCTAATTAAGTTTGAAAACATATAATGGGTCACAGAGACTGAGCCTCTGACCGTTTGACCGAGCCCTATAAAGACGCAATAAGAATTTCTCTTTTTTCTCACCCAACTCAGAAATACTTGAAATTTTGAGCAGAAAATTGAAGTGAAAAAAATAAGGAAAAAAAGAAAGAAAGAAAGGTGGTAGAACAAACGGAGTAGCGGGAGGCAGCGAGCGATATCATCGGTGTTCCCGGCGGCGGAGAACGGTTAGTCCTTGTCCTGAATTTCCTTAACTGATGTTTCAATTGTTAATTTCTAGTTGTAATTTGTATAACTTTTATTCAATTTTGGGATAAAAGGCGAAAGAAAGCTAGAATTGATATCATCGGCGTCCCCGTGGCGTCACGGTCAATGTTTCGCTTGAGTTTAATAATTATTTGACGTTTTAGTTGTTAATTTATTGTGTAATTTTTTGTAGTTACTATTCAATATCTGCGATGAGCGACGAAGAGGAAATAAGACAAGAGGTTGGGGATTTTGATGAAATAAGAGAAGATGAATCTGGGGGAGAAGAAGAAATGGATGAAGATGGTGGATCTGATTCCAGCGAGGGAAATGAAGAAAGCGAAGTAGAAGGAATGGATGAAGACGATGAATCTGATTCTAGCGCTGAAAATGAAGTAAGCGAAGTAGAAGAATCTGGAGAAGGAGAGGAAAGTTATCCGGTTCAAAATGCTGGGGAATCGGTGTCGGTTTCATCGCCGAACAAACGGATTAAGTTGGATTCGATCGATCTGCTCAGTGCATTGCCAGATTGCCTACTGGTTCGTATTCTGGCACGACTTGATATGAAGAAAGCTGTAACTACTTGTGTGTTGTCCAAAAGATGGCAATATCTTTGGACTCAATTGCCAAGTCTTAGTTTCAGTGAGAGCAGTTCCAAGATTGAGAAAACACGCAGGCTCGTGTCGTGGGTTCATAGGACCCTTGTTCTTCGTTCGGTGAATTATCTGGATAGATTGCATATTAGCTTCACGTACAATGAATGCTTTGCTTCCGACATAAATACTTGGGTCGAGTTTGCTGTTAGAAATAAGGTGAAAGAACTTCGCTTGGAGCTACACTTGTCCCCGTATTTCTTCGATATGCTTCCCCAGTCGATGTATTCGTGTTCATCGTTGACTAGCTTGTCGATGAAACGATGCGTTGTTGCTCCCCTGACAACAGTCGATTGGAAATATCTGACTCAATTGACCATTGAGGACGTGGAGTTGCAGGAGCATGCTATTCAAAAAATATTATCAGGTTGTCCTGTTTTGAGTAGCTTGGATCTAACAGATTGTTGGGGATTCGACCGTTTGGAGGTCAACTCTCAGAGTCTCCGTGAACTTGGGGTATCGGACTGTGATGATGAAATCACTGGACCTTTGCTGGAAATTTCAGCACCCTATATACGCTCTTTGAGGATTTCGCCTTTCCCAATAGTAAAAAGAGAGTTGCGGCTCACAAACATACCATCCGTTATTAAAGCTAACATTCATTTCGAAATGGGTGATTGGAATGATATAACTGAGATGGGAATGGATAACACGATGAATTTTTTTGAAGACATTAAGCATGTCAAGGAGCTCGAATTGAATTGTCAGTGCCTTGAGGTGCGTATTGATTGTCTAACCTTTTTGCATTTATGGTATCTATTTCTCATTTTAGCTACACTTTTTCTAAATATCTTCAATAGATGAGATTTGGTATTCTTCTTTCCCTAGATTTTTATTAGCAAGACGGACATGGGTTTAAAATTATAACCTAGTTGATAAACCGTGCGAACACATCACTAGTCATATGGAAGTAACTAATATCAGATCTATATGATTAATTTTAGGATATCTTGATAGAGTGAAGGGTTATGTAGAGAACAAATTTGAGAATTATATTAAATGAACTGAACTGTAAGGCGAAAAGAAACAAACTTAAGCACAACGCGCCAAATTTCCTTAGGAAAAGAAATTTTTGTCCAATCAAATAGTTTACCTCTAACTTCTAATGATCCTACGATGCCTTTAGCAACCCTACACTTATATAACAGAAGTAACTAAACTCCAAATGTGTTAGGGCTCTGAAACAAAAGCCTGGCCCATCCCTTTTATTCTAATTCTAAATAAAAGCTAACCAAGGATGATTTAAGATTTTCAAATAAACTATTTCTGATTTTTATGATGTGATGATCCTAAGTTAGTATATTTTGTTCCAAATAAGTCTGATGATTTATGTTAATACGGGCAGCAAATATCCTTCAAATTATCTGCCCGTTGAGTTTTACTACTTGATGTGAATAATCACGCATTGAATTCTAAATGTGATAAGAAGGTTATTCGAGATCTTGAGAAGTAGATGAATACTAGATATCTTATTGTTAAGTTAGAAATTTGATGGTTTCTAATCTTTCTGATTTTGCAACATGCATGGTAGGTTCTATCCAAGTTGGCGGAAGATGGCTGGCAGCTTCCGATATCTACGCGAGAGCGCCTAATAGTAGATTCGTTTAGAGATGAGAAAACCATTTATGCCGTTCTATTCCTGCTTGAAACTTCTCCGAACCTCGAGACACTTGACGTACACTGCTATGATGAGTATCAGGTATCTGATGTA
The DNA here is from genome assembly GCA_014905375.1 of Phtheirospermum japonicum. Classification (NCBI taxonomy): domain Eukaryota; kingdom Viridiplantae; phylum Streptophyta; class Magnoliopsida; order Lamiales; family Orobanchaceae; genus Phtheirospermum; species Phtheirospermum japonicum. Next base: position 2,242,324 of record BMAC01000014.1, on the reverse strand, counting down.
GGCAAGAATGTGTTTGGCAATCTTTTGTTTCAGTTTATGTTGTATGTATCTTAATGTGTACTTATTACGTTTATATTGCAAGAGCAACAACATTAAAAAAAAAAAGCATCATTAAAATATAAGTTGGTTGTCCTGAGGTCGACAAATATGAAAGATGATTCTTCAAGGTGGTATATATGTGTTGTTAACTTGTAATACCAGCTGTGGATTGATCCGTATAAGGCCATATCATTGATTTATGCATGTTATTATATGATAATATGAGCCTATGGAATAGATACTATATTTTGCATGGTGGGATATATTTGGACATTATATACTCATTTGGGATCATCATTAAAACTCTTTGGTTTATCCAAGAGCCCACATGATATGCACATGTCTTATGCAAACTTGAATAACTGATGTTTGAATTCTGTTTAGTTTAATTGTTTTTTGTTCTGTTTGTTTAGCAACCTGACAGGACTTGGGGTCCAGTTGCGAGGGATGATTTGGATTGGCGACTTGTTGCGTTTGAAGACTGTTCATTTAATGGACTGTGCAGATCCGAATCTCGACGGTGAGCCAATGCTAAACAATGGCCCGAATTTTGCTCAAGAGGGCTACGGCATTGGAAAAGATGGTTGTTGATGCTGGGGGAAACTTAAACGATTTCTCATCGATCTTTCTAGAGATTGCTCAAGAGCTGCTTAGTTATCCAAGATCGTCACAAAAAGCAGTAGTTGATCTCCGTCCATGATCATGTCGACTCTGCAACAGTCCTCGTTAGGTGCTAGGGCCTGGTTTGACACATGTCTAGTGTAGCACTTTTTAAGAAACTCCCTGTAAGCAGGGACAGAGCTACAATCCCTACAAGGGGGGCAAATCCCCCCTTACCTTTTTTTTTTTTTTTGATATTATAAATTTTTTATTAAAACAAATGTATATTGTGCCCCCAAAAATTTATTTAAAAAATTTACGATATCATTTGTTGTCTTTTGATTTGTTTTACAATAAAAGTTGGTCTTGATAATTTTTATCTTATATATGTTTTTGTGCTCCTGTTGTACGATGTTTTTGAATCCGTCCTGGCTGCAACTTTATTTTTATATTTGTATTTCTTCCTATAGAGATAAAATTGAACTATGTTATTTGGATAGCAAAGGCAGCTATACTTGTACTAAAGTGAGAGTTTTTCTAATCGCAGTAGTAATATTTTGATAAAAAATGTCACGGTAAATTGCATTCGGGTTGTTGTTAGCACTACTGTAAAAATAACACTAGATTTATGCTAAAATAACACTTTTGACTTAGAAAAACTTCATTATTAATATGACAAATGGCCAAAAATTAGATCATTTTATTGAACAATAGAGGTAAGTTATAGTTTATCCTCGGTTGAACCTTCTCTCTCTCACACACACTCATATATGGAGATTAAAATACATGACATACTTTAGTAATATAGGTTTTGTATTTCAAACCTTGGTTACCATTTTCTTTAATTAAAAAAAGAAGAAGATATTTTAACACATTTTCATAAGCCCTGATGGGAGACAAATTTAGATCTTATAAACCCGACTTTAATTTTGAATTATAAAAACCCAAGACTATTAGTATTAGTCAAATATTATATAAGAGTAATACAATAATCTACTAAAATTAAAATCAGTCCAAACATAAACTTTTAATGGGCCGACGGGCGACGGCCCTTGCTCGTTTGATTGAGCCCAATACGGATGAAATACTGTATTTGTGAAATCCTCCATTCTTTTCAGAGGACTCAGAAATACTTGTTAGAAAAATATAGTTAAAAAAAGGAAAGGTGGTAGGGCAAACGGAGAGTGGCCGAGGGCAGCGATGTCATCGGCGTCACCAGCGACACGGTTAGTGATTTGCCTAAATTTCCTTATCTGTGATTTCAATTGTTAGTTTATAGTTGTAATTTGTGTAACTTTTTATTCAATTTTTCGATTAGCGGCGAAAGAAGATTAGATTTGATATCATCGGCGTCGCGATCATTGTTTCGCCTGAGTTTATTAAATTGAGGTTTCATTTGGTTATGGTGTTTTTTTTTTTAAGTTCCTATTTAATAATTGCAAGAAATGGAGGAAGTAGGAGATGATGAATCTGAAAGTTGTTCAGAAAGTGACATAAAGAGAAGGAAAAGAGTTATGGGGAAAAAAGGAGAAAATCATTTGGTGAAAAAAGATGGATTATCGGAGTCGGTTTCATAGTCGAATAAACGGATTTAGGAGAATTCGATCGTACGGTGAATTATTTAGATGAATTGGTCATCCACTTGGCGTACGAATCATGATTTGCTTCCGATGTCGATTCTTGGGTTGAGTTTGCCGTCCTAAATAAGGTGAAACAACTTTGGAGCTACATCCGCGCGTAGGTTCCTTCTATACGCTTCGCGACGTGATGTATTTGTGTCCATCCTTTACTAGGCTGTGGTTGCAAGGGTGCATTGTAGCACCTGAGAAAAACAATAGACTGGAAGTCTTTGACCGAATTGGACACTCAGGATGTGGAGTTGCACGATCATGTTAATCAAAAGATATTATTGGGTTGTCCTGTTTTGAGTAGCTTGCATCAAACAGATTGTTGGGGATTTAAGTGCTCAAAGTCTTCGTGAGCTTCATTACAAGAAAGTGAAAAGGAAGACAATGGAACTTTTCTAGAAATATCAGCACCATATTTACGCTCTTTGGGTATAGCGCTTTTTCCTATAGATAAAAAAAAATGTGCGGCTCAAAAAACCCGATCCCTTGTTTGAGCTTATATTCATTTCGATGACTGGGAATAGCTCTGAGGAGGTGATGAATGATACTACGGGACTTTTTGAAAGTATTCATCATGTCAAGGAGCTTGAGGTGGGATGCTTCTATGTTAAGGTGTGTATTGATGCCTTAAGCTTTTTTATATTCTTGTCTTATGGGATTCATTTGAACTTCTGTCCTAACTTTTCGAAATGAGTTTCTTTTGATTGCTAATTGTTTTTTAAAAAAAGAAGCATGTAAGAAACTCCTCATTTGGTTTTCGTCTTCCTAAAAACATGGATTCTAATCTTTCAGTATGCCAATCTAGTCCATGACTCTTAAGCTGTGTAAACTCCTAAATAAACATAACCGTAGACAGGGTCTCATTTTCTCATCATTCAGACAGACAATCATGCATATATAATAGAGATGTAATTTAACAAGGCAACAAAACAAGTATAATCAATACACTTAGCTGATTTTCTGCAAAATCATGACAGGGGGTTGCCTTAATGAAGATCCGCTTGCTCAAATAGTCAATACACATGTCTGAAGATAGCCAAATCACCTACATATAATCATCCAAACATCCTTAGTTAATTTCTGCAAAATCCTGACTCTGCATATATGTTCTCAAAAACCCAATTTTTAAACTCTTACAAAAATCCCTGAAATGACACCAACCAATTATTTAATTAATCTTGTTGAAATTTCCCAAGAAAGAGTCGTTAATAAATAATTAAAATTTCTACAAAAAACCATGCAGGTTCTACCAGCCGATCACGTAAAATTCACCATAGTTTGGATTTATACCCTACATTCACCAAAATTCTACACAGTATATAGACTCATAAATGAACATCTCCATTAAATTTCATTTGTGGTCGACCTTAAGTTTACCGGTGTGTATTCTCAATTTCCAGAATATGCTGTAACTTCCCCAATTTTATTAAAATATCAAACGAATGCATAAATCATGAATATTTTCAGATATATTTGTCAATCAGTGTAGTATCAAGCCATAATWTTCTTACCTTASAATGGAGGCGTGATTGACCGATCCCCTTTCATCGTTCTGATCTGCGCAGTTTTTCATCTCTTTCGAAAACCTCCTCTCTTTTATAGCTCTTGGTTTAGGGTTAGAACATGCGGCGGATGTGAATGAAAAAAGCTAGGGTTGTTATCCAAGCTTCATCTCCCCTTTGTGGGCTCCAAGTAAACGGCCCTTTAAGTCCCAAAATGGGCCGTGGGCCGTAACTTACTCGCCTCGCTTGCTTTAATTGGGATGAGATCATGCTTTGATGGCTCGCTACTCCTTTTTATTAAATCCGCAAGAAGTAATTGGACCTATACCAAATTTATTCTTTGGAAATTATAATGATTAGCGTAATTTCTATTAAATATATGGTCTATTCCGGAAATAAAATAAATGAATGCAATAAAAATAGAATCACTCGTTCACAAGAGAAGCAAGTGGTTTAGCGAAAGGTCTAAATGAAAGTAACATTTTATTCCAGATAAGCGTAGTAAATTGTGGCTATAGGCAGCAAAAATCTTTCATGTTATTCTGCAGTAAGTTTACCATTTTGGTTCGAGCATTGACGAAATGAAGCAAAACAATGTTGTACAAGCTCAATAATTGGTGGTAAGAAGGGTATGTGAAATCTGGAGAAAATCTTGATGTTTTTTAATTTTTTATTATGTTTGTTCTCAGATATGGTGTCCAATGGCTGGCTGCTTCCTCAGTCTAGGGCGAGACTCTTGTCGTAAAGTGCTGGACCCTGTGACCCTTCTGAGGTATCTGATTGCTGGTTTACATCTTAAAATATTATTGTTTGCTTTTAATATTACAGGATAATATTAGCATCCATAAAATCAAGTTAGTGTCAACAAAACCAATCTGAAATCATCTAGTTAAACATTTTCATGTCGATATATATCCAAGACATAAGAGTCCCCCACCATATGCATACATCTTACACTTACTTGATTAATTGATGTTTGATTTCTGTTGGGGTTAATTTTCTTTGGGTTGTTTTTGTGTGATTCATTGAGGTATAAAGATGGGCCTTTGGTCTAGTTGCAAAGGGTGATTTGGATTGTAACTTGTCGCATTTGAAGACTGTTACTATATCCACATTTCGCCAGTGAGCCAATTCTAACCCTATGGTAGTTATGTAATTTATTTCATGATTTTTTTCTCTCTCAGTATTTTTAGTTTACTGTGAATCTGTGATGCTTGAAAGTGTAGTGTACCTGATTTGTAATTTAGGACTCATCAAATATTTTGAGGTGTTTTTTTTTTTTACTGAACCATGCCCTTTTAGTTAAAAGTATCTTAATACTTACGAATCTCATTTGGTTAGAAAGAGTTGTACAAACCAGTATCTTATAAATCCACCCGTGTTCCAACTGGTCTTGCCGTATTTTATTTCGTGATTACAGTGGGGATAGTTGGATTGGGGAGGGAACTCACGAACGAGATCCTGTAATATTCAACTCTCACTAACCAAAATAATTTATTAAGTTCAAAGTCATAACTGGTTTCTTCTTTGAATAACTTCAATGTTATTTCTCTTTTGGACATACAGTAAAAGAGGCATTGGCAAACACTTTGTTCAACTTCATTTCTTGAAGTGGAACCTGTTTATCCAATTTCGACTGGTTAATAACGGTTAATTTTGAAATCTGATTCTCGACAGGTTTTTCCAGTTTTTATTGATTATTTCCGGTTAATTTTGAAATCTGGTTTTACTGAACCATCACGTGCTTTCCCGGTTCGACTAGTTCAGCTGAGCGGTCAAGTCCAATTTTGAAAACATTAGTAGCTTTTTACTCCTCTGCCCCAAAATAGTCTGGTGCTGATGTTTTTTTGCCCAATCTTGTTTTGTAATAAATGGGAAAGTCGATCCAACATCTTGCCGAGCTACTTATTTTATAGATCTGTTTTTTTTTTTGGTATTATGCTTCTAAATTGTTTTAGATAAATTGTAATTAGTGTTTTTATTCGATTTCTTATTAGTTTTATGTTCAATTGCAAATTCTAACAATAACTTTTTTGAATCTGTATTTCATTTTTTGGCTTTTTTTTTTTAGAGTTTCAAGTGTATTATGTCGTTTTATTTAATTTTATTCTCAATACATTTTTACTAAATAATTAACTAAATATATTGATTATGATGAATTTTTATAGTAATCGAATAATTGATAGATATTGAAATGGTAAGATTTTAAACCTGATTGAAATGATCGACTGATACTAATCAAAAAATATATATGACAAGATTAAGAACAATTACAGCCCTAAATATCTCAATTCAGCCAATTCCAAACAAGTGTTTCTTTTTGACAAAATTTTATACCTTATCGAAATGAAATATAAATATTGTTTATATGAATGATTAATTTTTGGGACACAAACGAATAGAAAAGGACAATCTTTACATGTTTTTAATTATATAATCGATTTTATTGGAAAGGTTGTTTTATTTTTTGTGGTAGAAATTGTTGCTTTCTAAAAAACTTGATTAAAATCTAATTTTTTTCAAGTTATTTTCCATTACTGTATAGTTGTTTCAGAAATATTTTTCATCTAAATAAATAAATCATTAGATTTAAAATTTTCAAACTTAATTTCATTTTCAAAAATATATATGCTTTTTGGCTTATACTGAGTGCAATTATTTTTAACTTAACTATTTCTATAAACGAGTTCAACATTATGATATTCATAATTTCATGAATATTTTTTAAATTATTTTTTTTTTCTAATTTATGTCTTAAAGTTTAAATATTTGATTAACTATAATTGTGCTAATTAACGAATAAGACCAACCTATTTGTTAATGCCGTTGACACCATAGTCTATGTGTCAATCAGCCATTACTTTGGATGACATATGTCATCACTTGGTAGGTCCGGATGTTGAGTTGTCAGCTTCTAATGGTTTGTGTTAAAATGTTATCTTTTTGAGATTTTTAGCCTAGGTATAAATAACAATTTTTTACCATTTTTAATTTTCACTGCAAACCTGGGTTTTGTTTATATCCAAACCTCCCTCTTTCACCGTTGTGAAATAAAAAATCGTTGTTTCATCCTTCAACAATTTTTTCGATCTCCATTTTGAATCAAGCCACACCATTTTTCGATCTACTTCTATTATGTTCAACCGATTAATCAGTCGACATGGAAAAAAATTCTTATGTTGACATGAGGATCTACTTCGATTTGCTGACATGAAGATCTACATCGATTTCAATCTCTTTCGATGTAATTTTATTAAACCAAATTTATTTCGATTGAATATCTGTTTCAAATCTTTCGTATTAATTATTCGATCGTTTGCAATTTTTCGATCTGTTTTCTATATTAATTAGGTTATTTTTGATATAGTATGTCTGTTTGCTTTCGTGTTAGTAATTTTGGGTTTTTTGATCTGTTTTGCGATTTTTTGTGGTTATATGCAGTTTCAAATTACTTTTCGATCTACGGTTTCATATTAGTTTTCGATTTGCGATTTTCTGTGGTTATATGCTGTTGCAAATTAGTTTCCGATCTGACAGATTTGCGGTTTCAAAAACTTCAAGAAATAGATATTCCATATTATTCACAGCAGCGACATGAAGATCTACATCGATTTCAATCTTTTTTGATGTAATTTTATTAAACCAAATTTTTTCTATTGAATCTCTTTTTCAAATCTTTTGTATTAATTATTATGATTTGTGGTTTTATTTTTAGCGATATGTTTCGTATTAATTTTTCTTGAAAATTATTCTTTCGTAGTAATTATCAATATTTTTCTGATTTGTCATTGAATTTGTTTGCAGATCGAATATAGATTTCAAGATATTCCAGAGATTTTCTACATGATCTCAAGCTTGGCTAAATTATATTTTGTGTTTATTTTGTTGAATTCGGAGTAATTAGAAATATTTTTCTGATTTGTGGTTGTATTTTTTTGCATAATTTAAATATATTTGAAGTTATTCCAAAAATTTGCAGCATGATCTCAAGCTTCAAACAATTGAATAAATGCTTTTTAATAATAAGGAATGTACTTGGATTAATTATGTTTTATGTTTATTTTGTTGAATTCATAATATTTTTCTAATTTGTGTGGTTGTATTTTTTTTTTTATATTTTTTGCAGATATTATAAATCTTAGAAGATCGGCCAGAGATTTTTCACCAAAATGATCTCAAGCTTCAAACACTTCAAGAAACATATTTTAATAATAAGGAATGTACCGGGATTAATTATATTTTGTGTTTATTTTGTTGAATGCATATTAATTAGTAATATTTCTGTGATTTGTGTGGTTGTATTTTTGGTGCAGATATTATATATATATATCTGAAGATAGTCCATCGATACCAAAAGTTTCTCAAGCTTCAAACACTTCAAGAAATGATGTTTAATAATAAGAAATGTATTGTGATTAATTATGTTTTGTTTTTGTTTTGTTGAATTCGTTAATTGTGGTTATATTTTTGGCGCAAATACTATTTTTTTTTTTATTACACACAATTAGTTATGTTACCAAATATATATTGAGTATTAATATAATTATTACAAGAGAAATGTATTAACAGAATTGATGATGAAAGAAAAAATAGACCACACAAAATATGCCAAACACAAATTTGATAAGAAAATAATTTCCAAATAATTAAATAGACCACACAAAATATGCCAAACACAAATTTGGATAAGAAAATAATTTCCCAAATAATTTGTCATATCTACGAAACCTATAAATTCATCGAATTCAATTGTGGAATTATAATAAAAAATATTTTTCACAAAATCTTATAAATCTTTTGTGATCTAATATATATATATAAATTATCCAAAATTAATCAAATGTATAAAAGATGTTAATCCTTAAGTTTGAGTCCGATTTTTGGTTGTAAAAGATTTGCACATTTTTATGGTAAGTTAATTTGTTTTTCCATATATTATATTTTCCAAGGATATCCACCCAGAAATCTACTTTCTGGGGCTGTTCTTTAATTCCAAATAATATTGGAATATTTGGGT
>BMAC01000014.1:2209826-2230174 GCA_014905375.1 Phtheirospermum japonicum | reverse complement strand
TCATATAACATATAAACATTGTGAGTCTTGTACTATGATTGGATCAGATCGTTACGCTTTCACAAGAAACTCACGGTATTGGTCTCTTATATTTTATAATCGGAACTTCTTTTTTTTTTTTTGCATAATTATATAGTAATGTTTAGTGTGAGATTGCAAATTACATAATCAAAAAAATGAACTCTAAATCAAGTACCATCCCCTAAGGAATTGAGAATTAATTAGGAGTTCGCCTTCCATATTTTTTCATGGATTTAACCTAGAGTAATATTCTAAGGGACTATTTGGTTGATCGGCTTGGAGAATTGAAGTTGTAATTTTTGTGGTGTTGAAATAAATCAACGGGTTCATGACTTGGTATTATCGAACTTCAATCCATTTGCAAGTTTCAATGCGTTTCGAGCTCAAGAGATAAGAGAAAACCGGAAATAATGCAATTAAAAATATCAAACTAAACTAGAAATTGAAATGACAAGTTGGTCGGATGCCTCGGTCGTATGCCTTAATTGAAAATGCAAAGCAATAAAGAAAGAAAGCAAGAGAATGCAAAGTTTCACCATGTACTACCATGCATGCACAAGGTACAACTATGCATGAAAACTCAAATAATGTAAATTGACAAAAATTGAAAGCACCAAAGTAAAGAGCAATAAAAGTTGACGTAAAAGTTCAAATCTTTCAGAAAAATAAAGAGAAACGAAGAGTAGATCTAAGATTCAATTTGAAACTATGCATGGAAATTTAATTCAAAATAAAGCATAAGTAAAACTCAAAGTCATGATGATCAAGGACCCGATCTATGATCTAGGTGTGTCACTCAACTAGAATCCATAATCAATTCACAAGTTTCATCATGAAATCAAGTAGCTAAGACAAAAAGCATAATTGAAGATCAAGCATGGAAATGAAGAACAAAGCTTGAAATTAAAAGGAGAGCTTACTAAAATTAAATGGAGAATCCAAAGCTTGAATTACAATGAAGGTGCTAATCCAAAGGAGTATTTGGATTCATCTTGAGCTTACAAACCCAAGGAATGCTTGAAGATCAAATCTAAAACCTAAGAGAGAGAAAGTAGATCTAGAGAGAAATTAAGAGAAAATCCATCCCAAGACTCATGCAAGAGTTGGGGAGTGAGTGGATTGTCTTCATAAGTCAAGTGGAGGATTTTTATAGTCATTAGCGGGGGGCAAGCTCGTCAAAACGCTTTAAGTCCCAGACACCCAGTCGATCGACTGAGGACCAGTCGATCGACTAAGGGTAGTCGATCGACTGCTCTTCAGAGAGCATCTCAACTCTCTGTCGATCAGTCGATTCTTGATGGTTGCAGTCGATTTCCTCAGGGGCGGTCGATCGACAGCTCAGTCGATCGACTAGATGTCAGTCGATCGACTGCCTCGCCAAATTGCAGCCCCTTTCTGATGGTCAGTCGATCTCCTGGATGGTAGTCGATCGACTACGGGTTCTCTGGGCAGTCGCTCGGGCAGTCGGCCAGGCTCGATTTTCCTCTTTTCGGCATGGTTTCTTGAGTTCCGACGCCTCGACTCGCTCCGTAACAACATTTAGCGTTGGTCTAATACCTCGTGCCACCTACACATACGAATTTAGATTCAAAACCCATGGATTGTCTTCAATAAACGCATATAACAAACTTCAATACTGAAAACGGATAAATGACCGAAAACCTAATGAGAATGACTCAAAACGACTAAAAACAAAGCTAAACTCTAATTATAGAAACTAAGAAAAACACAACAATTACATGCAAAACAAGAATCCAATTGCCTGTTCAACACCAATCAACTATTTAGTATTGCTTGGTCAGTCAACTATTTGGTACTATTTCGTATTAGCTTTTAATCACCTCCCGGTAACTGATTATAACTTAAAAGTTCATGTTCGAAAGAAAAAAACTATATATCGTACTTTTTTTCCATTCACTTTCTAGGTGATTGGAGAAAGTTTTATTTTATTAATTTTATTTTGTAAAATATAATTTTGTTATATAATAAGATATTATTTTACAATTTTACAAACTATTATATTAGCATAAATGAATGTGCCTTTACTGATATAATTGACTTGCTATCATTGCTTATATTCCTTTTCTTTTTATGATTTTAATTCTTTTTTTTTAATGCTTAGAAAGTCCTTGTTTATTTGTGTAACTATATATTATTATTATATTTATATATTTCAAGTATGCATATATTGAAAATTAACATTCAAACGATTAATTTATTAATTTAAAATTAATTATTAACGAGTTAACAATAGTTTGTCAAATTAATTCAACCAAACATACATGAGAGTATTGTCGAAGAAGAGGTAAAATATACTCATGACAAACCAACAAATTGGAGATAGAGAAGATAATTTAAAAGGCAAAGACAAAATCAAAGTAAGAAAACTCCATGTAAAAAACACAAAAATTACGGTTCGGATCGATTATAAATTACGGGTGATCGGACCAGAACCCGTAAAATCGATAGCGAAAGGGCCATAAACCTGACCGTTATATCATTGTTATAATGTTATTGATTAGTCCAAATTTACACACCCATATTGGATCAAAATTGGAATCAATTTAAATGGATTCGATTCATGTTATAGGATTAAAAAATCGCGGAATGATTAGCTCCAAAAACATAAGGGTCTGTTCACCTTAGCATTTGAAATATTGGATCCGGTATTACGAATGCCGAATATTCGTTTGTTCTAAAACTCGAAATCAAATACTCAACCAACAACTATTCAAATAATTAAATAATACTAAATACAACATTGTAATACAATATCATTCACTTTTCAAACATTAATTGACATCTATTGTAAAAGTAAAGGATTCAGGTATTTATGGCGGATAAAGCTGGTAAGCTAATTGATACTGAAAAACTAGCTTATGACTGATATTTGAAAAGTTAGCTGATCCAAGTAAAAACGTTGGACAATTTAGTTGATAATATAACACACAAATATAAAATTACACAAAAGTACATGTTTAAAATAATAGTGTTTATGTTATTTTTTTAATTTTATACACTAGTAAGTACAATAAGCTAACTTATAACTTATCTAGAGAGCTTGTAAGCTTACTGTATTCAAATAATTCTTATTTGGTTGGATGAACTTATTTGAAAAGTCTAAACTTATGTTAGGTGCTACTATTAAAAACATTTAAAATAAGTTCATAGTTTGTTTTTTTTTTTTAATTTTATTCATCTTTTAACCCTTTTATTTTTATTTTTAAACTCTATTATTTCGTTAGGTATTTATTTTTTAATTTCACTACTTTATTAATTGTTACTTGAAGTCTTTCCGAGGGTATCATTATCGATCGAATATCCTCCTTGGAAAAACCGAGGGGAAGTAAATCCCCTCGGAAAAACCGAGGAATTTAGAAACCCTCGGGTTTTTTATTTAATTAAAAAAACTCCCAAAAAATCGAGGGAAAGTAAATCCCATTGAAAAAATCGAGGGATTTAGAAACCCTCGTTTTTTTTTGATTTAATTAAAAAATATAAAAAAAGATACTAAAAAAACAAACGAGGGGAAGGGGTGCGTCTCGGTGTCATGAAATTACGAAAATCGGGTGTCGATCGTTAAATAAGCATTGTCTTTTTTTTTTTCCGATTTTTAAATAAAAGATAAAAAAAAAGAAAATTAGTAAAAAAAATAAAAACAAACCCTATAATTTTACGAACAAGGCGGAAATGGGTGCGTCTTGGTGTCTTGGAACCATGAGGATTGGGTGTCGATCGTTAAATACGCGTTTTCTATTTTTTTTAAAATAAAAATTCGAAAAAATAAAAAATTAGTAAAAAATAAAAAAAAAATCCTATCATCTTATGAACGGGGCGGCAAGGGGTGCGTTTAGGTGTCTTGGAACCACGATTATCGGGTGTCGATTGTTAAATATGCATTTTCTATTTTTTTTCTCGATTTAAAAATAAAATAGAAAATAGAAAATTAGTAAAGAATAAAAAAAATCCTATCATTTTACGAACGGGGAGGCAAGGGGTGCGTCTTGGTTTCTTGGAACCACGAGAATTGGGTGTCGATCGTTAAATATGCATATTCTATTATTTTTATTTTAAATAAAAAATCAAAAATAATTCGAAAAAAAAATAGTAAAAAATAAAAATAAATCCTATCATTTTACGAATGGGGTGGCAAAGGGTGTGTCTCGATGTCTTGGAACCATGAGGATCGGGAGTCGATCATTAAATACGCGTTTTCTATTTTTTTTTAAATAAAAAATCGGAAAAAATTAGTAAAAAATAAAAAATTAGTAAAAAAATAAAAAAAAAATCTTATACTTTTACGAACGGGGCGTCAAAAGGTGCGTATCGGTATCATGGAACCACGAGAATCAGGTGTTGATCGTTCAATACGTGTTTTCAAAATTTTTTCGATTTTTAAATAAAGAATCGGAAAAAATTCGAAAAAAATAAAAAATTAGTAAAAAACAAAAATAAACCCTATCATTTTACAAACAGGGCAGCAAGGGGTGCGGCTCGGTGCTCATGTTGAGTAGCTGCAGCTACATGTGGCTAAAGTTGTAGTGAGGTGATCCAGTTTTTCAATAAATCCAGTCCTCAACTCTTGCATCTCATTCTTCATACCCTTGAACTGCTCCTGTGTCTCTTGATACTTTGCTGCACGATTTTAGATTCTCTGTTTGCAGATTAATTTCTAATTTCTGTTGCATTTTTTGCAGGTCCTTCAATCTAATACCATCAGCCATGGCCAAGAATGGATGGGCTCTAGATACCAAATGTTAGGTTATTGGTATTTTTAATCAATTGTTGTAAATTTGTATGGATTTTGTGTAATTGTGCTGTAATTGCCGAGAGGAAAAGAGGGAGAAATGGGAGAAAATGAGAGAAATTGGTAGGTAAGAAATGTTGTAATATTACTGTTTAATCGGACCGCAAGATACTTCACCCTATATATATATATAAGTATAGGGGAGACCATTAAGGTAACCTAGTTCAAACATATATATAAAATAACTAAATAAGATAAAACCCATTTAATTAAACTAATAGGCAGCAGCCCATTAGCCCTTCAATTCTTCACAGCAGCCCATTATTCCCTTTATAGCTTGATCCGGCCCAACTCTTACTCTGCCCGTCTGTATTTGGCTGGTTCTGACCCGACTCCTTCCCAACATCAACCCGACCCCTTTCACTCTTACCCTCACAACCGTGATTTCCCCCTTTTACCAAAACCCTGCCTTTTCCTCCTTCCTCACCGGCGATCTCGGCCGTACCGACCCAATTAAAGTTCGAATCCACCACATTTTCATTCATATCCGCCTCATGTTCTAACCCTAAACCAAGAGCTATAAAAGAGAGGAGGTTTTCGAAAGAGATGAAAAACTGCGCAGATCAGAACGATGAAAGGGGATCGGTCAATCACGCCTCCATTSTAAGGTAAGAAWATTATGGCTTGATACTACACTGATTGACAAATATATCTGAAAATATTCATGATTTATGCATTCGTTTGATATTTTAATAAAATTGGGGAAGTTACAGCATATTCTGGAAATTGAGAATACACACCGGTAAACTTAAGGTCGACCACAAATGAATTTTAATGGAGATGTTCATTTATGAGTCTATATACTGTGTAGAATTTTGGTGAATGTAGGGTATAAATCCAAACTATGGTGAATTTTACGAGATCGGCCGGTAGAACTTGCATGGTTTTTTGTAGAAATTTTAATTATTTATTAACGACTCTTTTTTGGGAAATTTCAACAAGATTAATTAAATAATTGGTTTGTGTCATTTCAGGGATTTAATTAGCCTAAGCAACACTGTTCATCTCTGAATGGTGTTCACAATTCTTTAATGATTTGAATTACAATTATCATATGTGTTAATGATTAGCAGTCATATTTATCCATTGATATTATTTTCCTGAGTTAGAATACTCACATATTCTCAAAATCTGCCAGCTAAGCTTCCAGTCTGACGCTAAAATCTGCCGAATGGCACTGCTTCCTACAAAGGGAGTGGTGATTTCCGTTCCAGCCCTCGTCCTCTCCGTCTCAGCCGCAGCAATCCTCCTTTTCTTCTTACTATCCTCCCTCTCATCCCCCTCGCCCTGCACTTGCCCCGTTTCTCCCAACACCAACGCCATAACAAGAAGCCCAGACCGCATCTCCCCATCAACCGACGACATCAATTGGGTCAAGACCCTGATCGAAGCTAATGGGCTCCACATGCACGAAAACATCCTACGCAAGGGCATAAACCCCCGCACGCGCCAACAGCAACTCCAAGACCTCCTCCAGTTCAAAGGCATATCTCATTACGAACGAGACGAGGAAGCCCAGAACCACACCGCTCTCCCGTGCCCGGGTGAGCTACTTGTCGAGGAACACCACAGCAACTACGGGGAGCCCTGGGCCGGCGGGCGGGACGTTTTCGAATTCCTCGCCGGGTCAGCCCAATTAAAACCAGGCTCAAGGGTTCTCGAGATTGGATGCGGCACACTCCGCGTGGGCCTGCATTTTATCCGATACTTGGATCCCGAGCATTTCCATTGTTTGGAAAGAGACGAGCTTTCGTTAATGGCCGCGCTTAGATATGAGCTCCCGTCTCAGGGTTTGTTGTCTAAGCGTCCTTTGATCGTGAGAGGTGAAGATATGGAGTTTGATAAGTTCGGACGTGATGTTGTGTACGATTTGATATATGCCAGTGCTGTGTTTCTTCATATGCCGGATAAACTTGTTTGGATGGGTTTGGAGCGGTTAGCGGGTAGATTGAAGCCTTTGGAGGGCCGGATATTTGTGTCTCATAATGTTAAGTTTTGTTCGCGTTTGGGAGGGGAAGAGTGCACGAAGAGGCTGAGTGGTCTGGGGCTCGAGTACCGTGGGAAGCATACCCATGATAGTTTGCTTTTTAATCACTACGAGATATGGTTTGAGTTTAGGCGGTTTAGAGCTTGAAAATGTGAGTACATCTGGTTTTGTATTTACCTGGTTATTTTCTGAATTATATTCATGTATTGATTGTTTTGTACTATATAGTATTCTCGGGTGTTCTAATCATGCTGAATGAGGAAAGTAAACAAGTGCCAGTGATTTATAAGCGGGTACAATTTTAGTAAATCTAGTATCAATGATTTATAGGTGGGTACAACACAAATATAGGGAAAATAAAAGACAGAGAGATAAATAACAAAAGTTCCAATAATAATTGCTTATTCATTGATGTCACTATATATGACAACTTGTGGGAACTCTGTATGTATTATCACGGGGCACTATGTAATATATTAGGATATACTTATGTTAGATAACATAGTTATATATATAGTTATATATGATTGAATTATCATTCGATGGAATTATAATTTTTTGTATTAAAAATATTAGGGTATTCAGGACACTGTGAATAATAAGTATTTTTGTTTATTATAGGATTTCAAATTATTTACTTTTTGTTTTAAATATCAAATCATATCTGAAAAGTGGATGATAATGTGCTATTATATTGTATTAGTGTCAATAATGTTAAAAAATAAATGATGTTGTAACACCTCCCGCACCTATTAATTTAGCCCCTTCTAACATCTCTTTTTTAGTTTAGGACTCCGTTCACGTTTCATTTTTAGTCGAGGGCATGAACAAGAACACTTTTTCGAGGGGGCGGTGGATGCCTGTGGCGGGTAGCTTGGACTTCGTTCTATCCTGGTCCACCCGATCTTGATCGAATGAGCCACTCGATAATAGGAGGGGAAGATCAGAATTAGAGATTGATAGAAAAGTAAAGATATGAATTCACATGAGTAGGAAAAAAAAATCTATTTTAGTTCTATCATCAACCATGGATTTGAATTTAAGGGAGATTTCATAATATTGTATTTAGAAGTATTTAATTATAAAAAAATTGATTGATTATTTAATTTTTAATTTTAAAACAAATGGATATCGGATTCATTATACTGAATGTTAGGGCAAACAGCCCCGAGATAATTAAGCTTAATGTTGGGCTTCACATGTGTAATTGGGCCACAATTTAGTTTAATGTATGGATTTGCTAATGTTGTTTACATCAATATTTAATATACTAATTTACAGTGTCCTCGTTAGCCTAGAGACCATGAAATTGCCAAACAGAATTTTTGAATTGGACCAAGACTTCCAATTGAATAAGCGAGACCATGAGTGCAGATATTATGTTATAAAATATATGCATGTATGAGATATGTAGTTAGACACTTTACTATATATAACGTATGTAATAATCATTAGAAACTCACTAATCTTTTATAATCATAAATTTATAGTTCATTAAATTATTTAATGATTTATAATTAATATTCTTTCAGTTTTTTTTTTTTAAACCTCATCAACATAAAAAGACTATGAGTGGAATACTTTATTCAAGATTACATGTAATACATACGTTTTGGCTCAGAATATAATTTCTTTTTTGAAACTAATGGTATTGTTTAGGTTATTTCTCAAATTTCAATCACAAATTTATGTATAAAAGAAAGGATAAAATAGGAAAAAGGATCCAAGAAATTACAAGTGAAATTGCTAGTTTTTTTTTTCTTTTATGCCAAAAATGTTTACATTCCCCACATTTACATTCTCAGTATCGCAATGGCCATAACCTGTTTGCAATTACATTTTTCTTGTTTGGGATGAATGAATAAATTTAGGCTTTTATATAGGTCAATCCCATTTTTATAAAACTCAAGTTATATTCTACATTCTTTTAATTTCTTGGGCCTAATATCATATTGTGCTATTTTTTTTAGGCTTTTGATAGAATGAGCCACTCGATAATTGGATTTTTATGTTTAAAATTCCTATTTTTATAAGTAAAAGCATTGAAAGCTAAAAAAAGTATTAGCCAAGGCAAGCCAAACTCCAAGCTAAAAGAGGCTCAGAAAATGCCCAAATATTCTGAAATACTAGCCAGGGCACGCCAAGCAACGCCAGCGCAAGCCAAGGCTCGCCAAACTTCACGCCAAGCAGCGCCAGCGCAAGCCAAGTATCAATCTATTTTACATCCCATCGTCAAAACAGACATATAGAGAAAGTTTAAAAATTCTCTAAAAGAATTGGATACGTATTGCCCTAAATGATCAAACCCCAAATTCAATCGCATCGCTTATGGATTCAGGTACGCTTCCGTAAACTAACTTATGATCCTTAATAATTCAATATGATGGTTACTCGGTTATAGCGATGATTTTCGTTATGATTATTTTAATATAACAAATGGTATCAGAGCCAATCATATTGAGTTATGGAGAATCAATTTATATTTATGAATTTAAGATTTAGTTGAATTTGATTGTAATTTGGGACCTTTTGATTAAAACTTATGTTATTTATTCATGTTAATTTGGGATTTTGAATTGAACTCAAATTACAATCAAATTGTAATTGCCTTCGTATGCAAATTGCCTTTTTTGTTGTTGTTAATTAAAGTGATATCATTAGAGTCTGGAATCTGTTTTTTTGAAAAGGGCCGCAACCTTAATTCATTAAAGTGACATCATTAAAGTCTGCAATTTGTTTTTTGAAAAGGTTGGCCGCAGTTTTTTTTTTTTTTGTTTTTTGAAAGAAACCAGGTTTTGTTTTAATTTAATTTTGATTAAGGAATAACAAATGGATTAAGGGCGTTAATTAAGATTGATTAATTAAAAAAAAGGGGGGGAAAATCAGTTTTGGAAAACTGAATATGGAAATTTTGGAAAACCTGCAAAACTCCGTCGCGTCGGCAATGGAACGCCTCCTGGTGGATTATGGCCTGGACGACGCCGTTAGTCGGAGAGACAGCCTGCTGGGCTGGCAGTCGAGACGGCGGCCGATCGTCAAGTGAAGAGGCGGCAGTTTCGCTGCTACAGCAGCGTTTTCGGTCTCGGTTTTCGGCCGCTCCGGCGAGTTTTCCGGCGGGCTTTTATTGCCAAAAGCTTCGTCTCGTGACGGGCTACAGAGTGGTGCATTCGGTTTTGGCCGACGAAACTCGAATCGAAAGCCCTAAATTCGATTTTGGGCTTGGGTAAAGATTTTTAGAATTTGACATACTTTTGGGCCTAATTAGAATTTTAGAAATTTGTAAAAATTATGAATTTACCCTAAAATTTTGGAAACTGTTCAGACTGCCCATGAATTTTCTGAAATTTCGTTCAGACCCCAAGAAACTTTCAGAAAATTGTTTTAAGCCCAAATGGCATTTCTGTAATTACTAAAATTTTCGAAAATTGCAGAAAAAAGACCCTAAAAATTCAGAAAATTGTTAAGGGGCTGTTTGGCTATGCAGAAAATTTTGAAAAATTGCATTTTTACTAAAATCTTTTAAATTTTGGGCCCATTTGCATAATTAGTAAATTTGGGAATTTAAGAGTTTAATTTTGAGGTTCAATTAAGGTTTATTTAATAAATTGACCTCAAATAAAATCCTAAAATTAATTTTGTCTTGGATTTTAAATTTTAAATTCAAGTATGGTATGGTTTTATATATTTTGAAATATATTAATTGATGCAACAATGTCACAAAAGTGACCTCTCTTGTGGAGATTAATTTATTTCAAGATATAAAAGGTTGTGTGCATGTAATCTATGTGAATATTCATCGGCCAAAAGGAAGATCCGTGTTCATCATAATTATATGTGCAATTGCGGTAGTAAACGTGTGATGATTATTTGGTTTTGCATATGAGCAATGACTCGGCCAAAAGGAAGACTCACTGTTTGATATGTTCTTATTATCAGTGTTTGATTACTGCGCCAAGATGTCAATTACAAGTTAATTTCTTGTCAAAAGATGAGACTTTAATGGAGTGTCGATATCTTGAGATGGGATTTACCTTTTATTTGAATTTATTATTTGGATTCTAAGTTTATATGAGCATGATAGGTTTATTTTATTTAATTCAACTATATCTACTCCTGCTAATATAACTGCGAGCATCAACTCTATCCCTATGCTAAATGGCACAAACTTCAAGTCATGGCAAGAGAATCTTTTAATAGTTCTCGGAGTCATGGATCTCGACCTTGCGATAAGGGTTGATTCCCCACCACCTCTTACGGATAAAAGTACTACGGATGAAAAGAGGGATATGGAAAGGTGGGAGAAATCGAATCGCATGTGTATGATGATCATGAAGAAAGCCATTCCAGAAGCTTTTAGGGGCACTATGTCTGAGAAAATCACTACAGCTAAAGAATTCCTTGCTGATATTGAGAAAAGGTTCGTCAAGAACTAAAAGGCTGAAATTGGTACGCTATTGACAAACCTGATCTCAATGAAGTATGGAAGTAAAGGCAATATTAGGGAATACATTATGGACAAGTCTCATATTGTTTCAAAATTGAGAGCACTTAAGCTTGAACTCTCCGAGGACTTGCTAGTGCATTTGGTTTTAATATCTCTTCCGAGATATTTCAATCAGTTCAAGGTGAGCTATAATTGTCAGAAAGAGACTTGGTCTCTGAATGAGCTTATCTCACACTGTGTCCAAGAAGAGGAAAGGTTGAAACAAGACAAGATTGAAAGTGCTAATTTTGCCTCAACTTCCAAATTTAAGGGTAAGGGATTAAAGCGAAAGAATGATAAGGAAAGTGCACACACAACACCACAAAAGAAACAACAAAAGGCACTTAGTGCAAAAGACGGTACCGGTTCTGGTACTGGTACGGGTTGTTTCTTCTGCGGAGGTGAAGGACATAGGAAGAAAGACTGTACCAATTATCACGCTTGGCGTGCTAAGAAAGGGTTACCTCCATTGTCGAAAGCCAAATGATGGTGAAAGATACATCTATGTGGGCGATGGCAAGACAGTTGAAGTTGAAGAAATAGGAAAATTTAGATTATTATTAAAGACTGGATATTATTTGGATCTTGATGAGACATTTGATGTTCCGTCATTTAGACGAAATTTGATTTCTATTTCTATTTTGGACAAATTTGGTTATTCTTGTTCATTTGGAAGTGGAAAATTTAGTATGTCTCATGATTCAAAATTGGTTGGTTCTGGTTCTTTATCATGTTACGATAATCTTTATTCACTAGATATTGTTGCTTCATTTAATGAATCTCTACATCTACACACACGAGGTGTGAAAAGGAAATTAACCAATGAGAATTCAGCTACGTTATGGCACAAGAGATTAGGTCATATCTCCAAACGGAAAATTTAAAAACTTATGTCTAACGAAGCACTTAAGACTGCAGCATATCCTTAACAAGAGTTCCAACTAAAGTACTTTTGGGGGTGTCCAGCTGAGGCTAGGCCTTATAGGCCTAATGAAAAGAAACTGGACACAAGGACAGTTAGTTGTTATTTTTTTGGATATTCTGAAAGATCCATAGGGTACGAGTTTTATGATCCCACAACTAAAACTTTTCTTTTTTTGAGACGGGAAATGCCCGATTCTTTGAGGATGTTGAGTTTGCGGGGGGAGATAAAGTTGACGATTTTGTCTTTGAAGAGGAATATGTAGATATTCTCACGGGTGTTGTTGGCATTGATCAGGATTTTATTCCTGATTCTGTTCAAGACACAAACCAAGATAATATCGGAGAACCTCCCGTTCCACAAATTTCGAATCAACAAACTCTACAACCTCAAGAACTTATGCCATAAGGAGATCCACTAGAGAAAGAAGAAGTGCAATTTCAGATGATTACATTGCATTTCTCCAAGAAAATGAGACTGACATTGGAGTAATGGAAGATGATCCTATCAACTTCCACCAAGCCATTGAAATCTCAAATTCTCAAACGTGGATAGATGTCGTGAATGAGGAGATTAAGTCCATGAGTAACAATGACGTATGGGAACTCGTCTCATTGCCAGAAGGTGCGAAATCCATTGGTTGCAAATGGATATTTAAGACCAAGAGGGATTCAAGAGGCAATGTGGATAGATATAAAGCACGTCTTGTGCAAAGGAATTTACACAGAAAGAAGGCATCGATTATAAAGAGACTTTTCCAATTTCTTCGAAAGACTCTTTCAGGATTATAATGGCATTAGTGGCACATTTTGATCTTGAGTTGCATCAGATGGATGTAAAGACAGCATTTCTTAATGGAGACATTATGAGACGATTTATATGGTGCAACCTGAAAACTTTGTTTCGGGAGATTCAAAGAATATGGTTTGCAAACTTAAGAAATCCATCTATGGGCTCAAGCAGGCATCTAGACAATTGTATTTCAAGTTTCATCAAGTGATCATCTCATTTGGTTTTGAGATGAATTTGGTCGATGATTGTGTATACCATAAGTTCTGTGGGAGCAAATACATATTTCTGGTTTTGTATGTCGATGACATTTTGCTTGCCAGCAATGATATAGGCTTATTGCACGACACCAAGAGATTTCTAAGTAAGAATTTTGAGATGAAAGATCTTGGTGACGCCTCTTTTGTGTTAGGTATAGAAATACACCGAGACCGTTTTCGGGGTACTTTGGGATTATCACAAAAGAGATATATTGAAAAGGTTCTTAAAAGGTATGGCATGCAGGACTGTAAACCAGGAGATAACCCTGTGGCTAAGGGAGACAAATTTAGTCTCAAACAGTGCCCTAAGAATAAATTAGAGGAAAAAGGAATGCAGAAGACTCCTTACGCTTCGACAGCAGGGAGTCTAATGTATGCTCAAGTATGTACGCGTCTGGATATTGCGTTCATAGTTGGGATACTGGGTAGATATTTGAGCAAGTTAGGATTAGACTATTGGAAGGCAGCCAAACGGGTCTTGAGGTACTTGATAAAAACAAAAGGTTACGTGTTCACATATCGGAGGTCAGATCGAATTGAGATCGCAAGATATACTGACTCCGATAATGCTGGATGCCAAGATAGTATAAAATCTAAGTCGGGCTATGTATTCTTGTTGGCTGGAGGAGTGCTAAACAGTCTATTATATTATAGCCTTCTCTACTATGGCAGCAGAATTTATAGCATGTTATGAGGCATCTAACCAGGGAGTATGGCTGCGAAACTTTGTCACGGGGCTGCGTATAGTGGATGGTATTGAAAAGCCACTTAAGTTATTTTGTGACAATAAATCGGCAGTCTTGTATTCCAATAACAATAGAAGCTCGACGAAGTCTAGGCATATAGACATCAAGTTTCTAGTTGTTAAAGAAAGAATTCAAAGTGAACAGTTGTCTATTGAACATATCGGTACAAACTRCATGATTGCGGATCCGCTTACAAAGGGATTGCCACCCAAAATGTTTCATGAGCYTACTGCTAGTATGGGTGTAAAATCTATTGAGGACATTTAGTTTCGGTGGGAGTTTTGTGATTATAATGTTCTCTTTTATAGACATATTTTTCAGTTACTTCAGTTTAAGGATATTTTAAGTTTGTTTTCTGCATAAATTAAAGTTATTTGGTTGATTCACACTTTGATTTTAGTATATGGTTGATCTCAATAAGGTTTTAAGGTGGACCAGTTAGAAATAAACATGTTACGATCACAATACATGAGATTTCCATGCTACACATCCACATCATGATCCATGTCATTCAGTTGTATTGACATATGTGACCATTGATGGGTCGAGTTACGATAGATGTAATGAAGGCCTCTTTGATCCTATGTTGATATGGCTGATGGACCGGATTGGATATAAATACATTTTGGTTATGACAGCAAAGTTGAGCTCGTACGGTTATATTCTTACAATGTATAATTATAAGGTTACACATATAGCCCAAGTGGGAGATTGTTGGATCCTTAATCCAATATTGAGCTTATATGTGAAATAATTATATATTGTGTGGACTATCAAATAAGGAAGCCTAATTAAAAGTGATCAAATAAAGTTTAAGGTATTGGGCTTAATGTATTTTAGTAGGGTGTGGGCCTTTAATGTGTAGATACTCAGTGGGCTATCTATTTTGATGATGTGCTAAAATAGGTAAACCCTAATAACTCAAGTATATAAGGGTTATGGTCCCTAGGTCATACGTATCATCATCAAGATAATCATATTATCAATCTATTCTACATCCCATCGTCAAAACAGACATATAGAGAAAGCTTAAGGATTCTCTAAAAGGATTGGATACGTATTGCCCTAAAAGATCAAACCCCAAATTCAATCGCATCGCTTATGGATTCAGGTACGCTTTCGTAAACTAACTTATGATCCTTACTAATTCAATATAATGGTTACTCGGTTATAGCGATGGTTTTCGCTATGATTATTTTAATATAACAATTACATGTAGTGATCGATGTAGATGGATATGCCAAATTCACAGATAATTAATATAGCAACAGTTGAATTGTTATTTCTGTATATTGTTTGTGAATGGTATTTGGCGACACAATACAATTCGGAGTTGCCTTCGAAGGGGGCATATATGGCACTCATATTTTATAGAAACTGAGTTGGTGCAAGAATCAAGGAATTTAGGTGAATGGGTAAAATATCAAAAAAAAGGTACAAAATTATTCCGATCGCGCTTTTTTCTAACGTGGCATAATTCAATAATTGAAAAAAAAAAGAGAAAGAAGTTCATTTTGGTCCATGTTATATTTCAGAAAAGGTACGTGACATTATCCATCGTCAAACCATGTCCACTCTTTTTGTCCTACTCTTTTTGTGGTGAGCCAAAGTGTATATAAACATTGTTACGACCTCTTCTACAGACGTGTTCTTAGTAGGCTTTAAATCTCCAATGTCGCTTAACATATCACATAATATTGTAAAAGTTGATCTATCCATACGGAGTTCGCTAATGCATGCAGCGTCACATTCCATGGTCAATTTAAACATTCATCTCATTCGATCTATCATTTTTTCTTCATTCGTTTTGCTTTCATGAACGATATCTCGAAGATACAAACAAACAACAACATAATAGGTAGCAAATAAGAAAATCAAGACATTATTTGTTGCTTGTTGAAGTAACAAAATTTTCTTAACTTTACGTCGCCGTTCAATAAATGGGGGGCGAGTCATTTGGATCTACAAATGAACAAGTAATTGGAAACTCAAGAAGATCATGTATCTCGAGGCCATTTTTTCAAAGCAGCAAATAATAAGCAAGAACTAAATATAATGAAGAAATTTCAACGTAACATTCAAAAGCCTCTTTTAAAGATTAAAGCAAAAAACAGAACAACAAAAATTAAATAAAAAAAATATTGGTTGCTACCATTTATGGCTAAAAACCAGTGTTCTAAAAACCGCTAAGCGGCTGCTAGGCGTCAGGCCAGCGCCTAGCGCCTAGGACGCCTAGGCGGGACTTCGGCGGGGCCTAGAATATGAGAATAAATACCCTAATTTACAATATTTCATCCAACCATTTAATAGTTCTACATACTACCTGCTATACAATAAATTTTATAACAATTCAAAACTAAAAATAATAATCACAAGTTACAGTTCACAAGTTTAAAACTATTGTTCGATTCAAAGTTCAAAGCAATATAGATCCATAAGTTCATTAGTCAAATAAAAAAACCATAACATATATTACAAAATCAAAATAATCAAAAAATAGGCCAAAAAACGACGTCGTTTCAGGCTCTAAATTTTTTTTTTAAAAAAAAAAATTGGCCTGGCGTCTAGGCGGCGCCTGGGGCGCCGAGGCAGCGCCTGGAACGCCCGACGATTTATTTGGCCGATTTTTTAAAAATTGTAGGCGGATTGGTGGCGCCTAGCGCCTAGAGCGATTTTTAGAATAGAGCTAAAAACAGATGTAAAACCAACAAGAAACAAACTCAACCTTTCATTAATCCCGATACATAGATCACGAAAATTATCTTTTAAAAATACATAAATAAAAAGAAAAACTTCAAACAAATGAACAACAAGAATCTATATCAAATCACGTAAAAAAATAAAAATAAAACTTCTTAAAAGGGGTCAAGGGAAAAATAAAAGGGCGTACCTTGGCGTTTCTTTTTGCGAGATTATTTACGATTGTAAAGCGGATATAAAATTTGAGTTACTGGAAGTAAGCAAATATAGGGAAAACGAGGGAATATATAAATAGGAGGGACTCGCGATTTTCTCTGCGCGGTTTTCTTTGTGGGAGGTGGAGGAATCACTTTCATTCCCCACGAAATAGATGGGAATGACCATTACCTAATAGTGGGATATGAAAACCCAAATTAAGGAATCATTAATTAAACCAAGCACCTAATTTTATTCCATTCTCATTCCTTTATTTTTAAACCCACCAACCAAGCATGCCCTAAATTGACCAATTGTTCAAAAAAATAAGTTGGCCATCTTAGGAGACTTAAATTATATTTTAATTAGATTTTTTTTATTTGGATTATGTAGTAAAAAAAGAAAAAAAATCGTGAACATTTTATTTATTTTAGAGAAATTTAAAAGACAATCTTTAACGAATTTTTGTCAAATGGATGGCCGGAAAAACAAAATTCCAATGGAACAGATTATCCATGATTGATTATTTCTTTATTTAAGGTTCTTTATTGCCAACCTAATTTACAAGCTTCACTTTGCTTTTTTAGTCGTATTTAATTGATTCAATTAGTCTTTTGAAAATAGACATACTCGTTAAAAGAAAAAAAAACAAATAATAAAATTATAGGTGTTATATGAATTTGGTGTAATCCAATTATTTAAAATCGATCGATTAAGAACGCTAACCCGTTGATGATTTAACTATTCGGACGGGTTTAATAGCCGGTCCAGTTATTAATAAACAAAATGGGTTCAATCGTCGGTTCAATGATTATTAATAAAAAAATATGCTTAAATTACTTGTACTCTTGCTTAACATATATATTAAACTTAATACAATTTTTTTGTTATATCAATGATATATTAATCATAGACGAGTATTAAATATTAATCAAGATTATTATGAGAAATAAAATTAGAAAAATGAAATGGCCGAACATAATTTTTTTTTCTTGAATATGCCAATTTAGTTGAATCATACACATTATTTTAACAGTTTACCGTATTCACGCTTTTAAACAAACTCCAAATATACTTTGCATATGAAAAACGGTTTAATCGGATTTTAGACCGGTTCAACTGTTTTTTTTATGGATTTTTAGCGGTTTAACTGATATTGACCGATTTTTAACCATTTTAAACGCTATAATGGTTTTGTGAGGGTGATTAGACCAACTCATTGGCTGGTTTCCGATCTAACCGGCCGAATCTCATCCTTTTTTTTTTAATTATTGTTGTAATCCTCAACTAACACTAAAATTTTGAAGGAGTAGCCTATTTTCACGGTCAAATGACAATTTTAGTTTACTTCCTTAAAACATTAAAAAGGGGGTCGGGGGTGGGGTCTTTTAACAATACCCTCGAAGAGATGGCTAGTTCAAGATGCTGAACAACAAAGTTGGGTTATGATAAAGTGCATATATACACTTTCAAAAGCATAAAATTATCTTTTAACTTTGGATTATTAGTCACAATTCTACTTATCATTAAAGATAAGAAATTATAATCACATTAATTGAGATATATGATATTTAAATTTTCAGAATACTCATTACATTAAAACCAAACTCAAAACATTAAAAAACAAAAAACAAACATCTACCATATTTTTTAATGTTGTCATCCTAACATGTGTGTCAATCAGCCATTATTTCGGATGATATGTGTCATTTTTCTGTTGGTTCGGATGCGGAGTTGTCTGCCTCTCATAGTTTGTGTTAAACTGTTACCAAACTGGGGATTTTTGCCTTGATATAAGTATTTTTTTTCCATATTACATTTCACACAAATTTCTCAATATTCTGATTATCTTTCTTCTCTCTCGCCAGAATCATTTGCAAATTTTCGTCTGGCTATATTTTAATTGCCGTATTCTCTCTGGCTATATTTTTCAAAGAAACAGATCCCAATCCCACATGTTCATTTGCTGGGATATATAAAAAGCCAGACGGATCTATATATTGATGGGATTTATTATTTCTATTTTTTTGGAACATTTGCAAATCTTCATTGGTGTTTGTCTTTTCTGCAGATCTTAATACCATTTTCCAGTTCTTCGTTAATCCGACACATAGGTTATTGAAGATCTGGATCGACCCCACATGTTCATCACGATTTTGCAGATCTGAAAATGAATGTTCGAAGAATTTGTATGATTAATCTTCTATGAATCTTCGAATTATTTTCCAGATCTTATAATTCTTCAATAAATTTGCAGAACAGTTATACAACTGTTCTGTTCTTGCATCTTATTTGTTGTTTGATTCGTCTGCAGATCGTCATACTATTATCGACCCCTACTATTAATCACAATTTTGCAGATCTAGAAATGAATGTTCGAAGAATTATTCGGATCTTCTATGAATCTTCAACTATTTTAATTTTAATTTTTTATTTTTGTATTTTTTCTTATTCAGAATAAGGAATTATATTTTTTCTTAAATTTATTGTAAAATTTATTAGGATATATTTTTCATTTTCAATAGATCTTCAGAATTATGATTTTACACCATATCTTATGTAAATCAATTGTTTTTTGATCTGTATTGATTTTTTTTTTTTTTTTGTGTACTGATTGTTCCGAATAAGGTATTATCTTTTTCCATAATTTTAGCAGCAACCGTGATTACGATAGATTTAAAGAAAGATCTGCAAGGAATGATTCTGTACTTATTTTTTTCTTATTCCGTTTAAGGTATTGTGTTTTTTTCCCTATTTTTATTGATTTTTATGAGGAAATAAATCTTTATTCTTAATAAGGAAAAACATTTTCTTGAATTAAAAACAGTTTCTTATATGAAATAATCGAATATTTATCCTTAATTAAGGTATTAGATTTTCACGATCTATACTAATTTTTCCTAAATTTAGAATTCACGTTTGATATATCAACCGGGTCAATGATTTTCCTTAATTATGATAAAAGATTTTGACTTAGTTTTGAAAACACAGTTAAATACATATCTATTTCAAATTTGATAACACACAAAATAAGAATCGTGTGTGTTAAACACGAATTAATCAATTAAGGATATAATATCATGAAAGGAATAATCAATTAACAAAAATTTAGGAACCTACACATATGCAAGTAAATCTTTCTACGATATGTAAGACCATGGACAATCTTCTTCATAATCTTTTCCATTTTGTTTTCCTTAAATATAGTATATATATATATATATATATATATATATATATATATATATATATATATATATATATATATTATCAGGATAATATATTTTAAGAAATTAGATTAAATCATTTGTCCAGCATTCAATTTATAGGCAATTTATTAGATGCACTTAGGTGCACCTTGCAAGGTGCACCTATTCTCACATATAAAATGAAATTTTAAAACCCTACGCGCTTTTCTCATTCTTTTTTCTGAATATC
>BMAC01000014.1:2165477-2198476 GCA_014905375.1 Phtheirospermum japonicum | reverse complement strand
TATATATATATATATATATATATATATATATATATATATATATATATATATATATATATATAATTATCTTATCACTATAAATTTATTTTGTTTCTTTAAATGAGTAGGAATAAAGCTGAAAAAAATGGAAAAAAAATTTAAAACGAATATTTAATTTGAAATAAATTTTAATTTTAAAACGACACTTAATATGAAATGAATGGAGTATTAAAATGTGGTATTTTAAAATTTTCAAATCTGATGATTTATACCCAAACGACCGCGGGTTTCTCATTTTATTAAAAAAGGAAAGGAAACAAAAAAAATTTGATAAATTTTAAGATAATTCTCGCTGTATTTCGAATATTGAGGTTTTAGTGAGTAAATGGAAAAAACAAATAA
The DNA here is from genome assembly GCA_014905375.1 of Phtheirospermum japonicum. Taxonomy (NCBI): domain Eukaryota; kingdom Viridiplantae; phylum Streptophyta; class Magnoliopsida; order Lamiales; family Orobanchaceae; genus Phtheirospermum; species Phtheirospermum japonicum. The sequence continues at coordinate 2,198,095 of BMAC01000014.1, read as the reverse complement.
AGGACATTATTTTTATTTGTTCAAAATTTTACTTTTACATTACATTGGTTTAAGGTTCATAACGTAGAATCATTATCTTGCAATTTTTATATATTTGAATTAATAGTAAATAACTGTTATGGCCTCACATCTTATTATTTTATTTTACCGCAGGCTGGAGAATAGCATGTGAATGTTTTGTACAACTAAGTATTTTATAATTTGTAAATTATATTTCAATGAATAGTAATTTTTTTATGAACCATGTTCAACGTTTTTTTTAATACTATTCTATATTTTAAAATAATTAGATAGTTTGAATATATATTGCTTAACTGTAAATATATAATAATAATATATATATATATATATATATATATATGTATGTATGTATGTATGTATGAATCGTTTATAATATCTTGTCTAAATTATCAAAATTTTTTTGTTTGAAAAATAGAGTCATTTTTATTTCAATAAACATGTTGGTTTGGTGTACATACATGAACACCGATTTTAACAAATTTTGTCTAATTGAGCCCATTTGAACTTATTGAGAATGAAGAGACGCAAATGGTTCAAGACTATTTATTTCAATGTAAAATATTAAATAAAATAGTAAATGTGGTATACAATGAGTTTTTCTCAAAGTTTAAAGTGAACAATAATTTACCTTTTGAACTTGATAAATTATTCTTGGTATCCGCATATTAATAATATCGTATATAAAGTAGGTTTTTGAAATTTAAAGTAAACATTATTTTTTCACTTTGTATTTAAAATCTACTTTTTGAACTTATTTTCAAAATAAATATTATAATTTTATGGTTTTCTTATCAATGCCCGCATAATCGCGGGTGTCTACACAAGTAACAAAATAATCTCAAACACAGGAGGTAGGAAATACATATTTTTTCCTTCTCAAACTAATAACGCAGAAATATATGCCACGTTTTTAATTCTTGACATGTATAATTTTTATTATTATTTTTATTTGCCCTTATATAATGTACATTGTCATCAATTAAATTGAATTGGAAAAAGAGATTTAAAAAGAAAAAATAGAGAGTTGTTTTTATCCACATATGTGGGCAATTTATTAGGTGGACCTGGGTGCACCTTGCTAGGTGCACCCTGTTTTACGTGATGATATCTGATAGTTATACGTGATGATATCTGACAGTTATACGTGATGATATATGGTAGTTATACGTGATGATATGTGTCAAAAATTTAGAGTTTAGGGTTTACTTTTCCATTTTAGGGTTTAGTTTTACATTTTAGGGTTTAGTTTTCCATTTTTAGGGTTTAATATTTCATTTTAAGGTTTAGTTTTTTATTTTTTTAATTTAATTTTCCATTTTATTTCTATGCCAGTTATATGTGATGATATGTACCGGTTATATGTGATGATATGTATCAGTTATATGTGATGATATGCGATAGAAATTTAAGATTTAAAGTTTAATATTCAATTTCAGGGTTTAGTTTTTTATTTTAGGGATTAATTTTCTATTTTTAGGGTTTAATTTTTTGTTTTAGGTTTATTTTTTTAATTTTAGGATTTTAAATTTTAAATTTAGAATTTCAATTACTTGTGATGATATGTACCAGTTATATACGATGATATGTACCAGTTATATACGATGATATGTACCAGTTATATACGATGATAAATTAAATTACAGGTGCACCTTATAAGGTGCACCTGGGTCCATGGTATACTGTCCCCACATACGTGGTCCTAGGAATACTAGTAGACATAATTTCACTCTTTTTCTCTGTTAAAAGTAAACACCATCGTTCATCTTGTAATTAAACTTAAAATAAACTCCAACTGCATATTTCTTCAACTTATCTCGAAAGTCATTGATACCAACAAACTTTTAACCAAATATAACTAGGCCGCCCATCGAAAACACCAAACAATTAAAAATCTAAAAATGGATTATAACATCTCAAACAACTTCGAATTGCAACTAAAAAACAAAAAATAAGCAAAAAGAGAAAATGATAAGCACACATACACCAAGTTAGTAGAAAAAGACTGATCCATGCCAAAAATAAGCTGATAATATATAGAAGCGAAAACTTGTAAAATATGAGGATTTAAAACAAAATCAACCAAAAAATTATGAATTTGAGATGTGTTGTGGCCTCTGTTAAAATTAACTCCATTTAACCCTAGTTTGCTTCCAACATGCGAATGTGGGGTGGCCTCCTTATATGATCAATGGAATTGATGGAATTGAAAAGAAAATTGTACGGGTTTAGCAGAAAAAACCATATGAATCGAGCCCTGGGTTGAGAAGACAAGAGAGCTAATGGCGTGAGTTGGGAGAGTGAATATGAAGGAGATAAGAACAAATTGTCCAAAAATTAAAATAATTAATGGTAAAACAAGGTGGGAAAATATACCTAATGGGCAAAAAAATGTGTTACAGTGGGCATAATCTCATCTTTAAATGAAGTGTGGTTGGAAATAATTTTAAAAACTAACTAAGTTCGATTTAAAGGTATGTTTAACAGACAAAGTTAACAAACGAGATGGTAGTTGATAAGTTAGTTGGGATAATTGATAGTTGTTATAAGTTAGTTGGGATAATTATGCTATAAAGTTCATATGCAATTTTAACGTTCTCCATCTGTTTTTCAAGATTTTATGCTATCAGGAATGTTGGAAAGTTTTTTTTTTTTAAGTCTCACTTTCCAAAAAAATCTAATTAAAATACAATTTAAGTCTCACTTTCCAAAAATAAGTCGTTGTTGTATCATCTTCAATTAATATTTATGCTTTTCATTTAATTAGCATTTAGTTTATTTAAGGGGTACTAAATGATCAAGTTATTTATACCAAGACGACACTTATCTATGAATATAATTTATCTTAATTTAATATTCACAATTTATCTACTAGACTTATCTATTTTAACAGATAAATATAGTAGATAGATTGTGGATATTAGATCAAAATAAATCATAGTCATAAATTAGGGAGTCGTATTGATATAAAAGCTTTTTATATAGATTATTTAGTAACCGTTAAAAATTTTTTAATTAAAACTTAAGTAAATCAAATACGAAAATAAGTAGTCATTAAGATTCTCAAACAAAATATATTTTATAATTGTAAATAAAAAAACTTATCCTATTTTAAAAATTTAATAAAAATAATAAATAAAATAAACTTATCCATAAAACTAGGCGTACAGTGATAATTTCATTGTATCATCTCCAATTAAATTAAATTAGGGACTCGTGTTGATATAAATTTTATATCGATCATTTACTACCCGTTAAAAAACAGTAATTACAGTTTAAGCAAATCAAATAAAAAAAAGTAGTCGTTAAAAATCTCAAACAAAATATATTTTAAAATTTTAAATAGAAATAATTAATAAAATAAATTTATTCGTAAAACTAGGTGTACAGTGATAATTTTGTTATAATTGCGTCAAACATTGGAATTTACAAAATGACCCGTGACGTTGTTGCCATTAGCGTCTCGGATTGAAACTTTTTTTTTTTCTCTCAAATTCACACCGACCGCGGCAACAACGTCCCAGATCCAGTACAATACATACACTATTTATTCATTTTATATTTAAATATTTATTATTATTTACTTTATCAATAATCTTAATTCTAATATTTATTTATTTTCAAATATAATAGTCAACCGTGGAGAAGGGCAATTTATTACATGCACATCATTCAGTTATATGTGATGATATATGACAGTTATACGAGATGATATATGGTAGTTATACGTGAATGACATGTAACAAAAACTTAGAGTTTAGGTTTACTTTTACATTTTAATTTTCCATTTTAGCTTCCCGGCAAATATCATTCATTTTATCAGTTATATGTGATGATGATGATATGTGATAATAATTTAGGATTTAGAGTTTAATATTCAATTTCGATTTTTAGTTTTTCATTTCAGGGTTTAGTCTTCTATTTTTATGGTTTAGTTTTTCGTTTTAGGTTTATATTTTTCATTTTATGATTTTAAATTTTATATTTAGAATTCTAATTATTTTTGATGATATGTACTAGTTATATATGATGATATGCATCAATTATATGTGATGGTATATTAAATTATTAGGTGCACCCACATGCACGGTATAATACTCGGGGAGAAGGCTGAAACAAAAATAAAAAATATTAAATAAAAACTACTTGAAGCCACATATTAAACGCTGTCGTTTTAACCCACAGCAACAACACATGCCGGGGTTTTTAACCACACTACCACAGTAGACAGGATTGGGGTGTGACTTGTGAGAGAGAGCTGAAAATGGATGCTGTTGCTGTGCTGGGTGCTGCAACTCTGACTCCCAATGTTTCTTCTTCACTTGCAACAAATGGTCGCTCATCCTACGCACCCGTTTCCCACAGCCTCAGCCTGCCCACCTCCCACCTCGCCGCCTTCCGACCGCCTTCCCATCTTTTCACTTATTCCCCATCTTGCCCCTACGCTTCCAACAAATTCCAGAAACCCCGCATCTTCCTTTCCCACTTAGTTGCTGCCATGGTAATTTATTCTCAATTTCATCCAGGATTTTGAGTCCTATGGTTTATTTATTTATTTATTTATTTTCTCAGTATTCCCGTTTCTACAGGAACGAGTGGACGAGACTTATATTATGATTAAGCCTGATGGGGTTCACCGCGGCCTTGTAAGATTTTTTATTTATTGTTGATTTTTGGTGAGTTTTATGTGTTGATGATTTTTGTGAAATGGGTAGGTCGGAGAGATAATTTCTAGGTTTGAGAAGAAGGGGTTTAAATTAACTGGATTGAAGCTGTTTCAATGCCCCAAAGAACTAGCGCAGGTCCGTTTTTCTGAATATGCATTTTAGTGGTTTCATAATATATGATGGGTTCCGAGCATAATTTGTTTGTATAATGGTTACAGGAGCATTATAAGGATTTGCAGTCAAAATCATTCTTCCCCAAATTGATTGACTACATTACTTCTGGTCCTGTTGTTTGTATGGTATAGTGTGCTACCCGCAATTCCCCCTCGATTATGATTTATCTTTTTTCTGTCGACTATTTTTCGTAATAAGTTGTTTCTGATAAATTTGTGCTGTAATAATTTTGTCTCGGCAAGGCCTGGGAGGGCGTGGGTGTTGTTGCCTCAGCACGCAAATTAATTGGAGCAACGAACCCTCTTAATGCTGAGCCAGGCACGATTAGAGGAGATCTTGCTGTTCAAACTGGAAGGTCGACCCCCTAAATATACTTCATATATGCAATTTTCACGTTCTCTGCGTTCTTGTATGTTAATCTCTTGGACTATCGGGTTTTTCAAGATTTTATGCTATCACGTTGCAGGAATGTTGTTCATGGAAGTGACAGCCCTGAGAACGGCAAACGGGAAATAGGTGAAGTTTCACATAACATTATTATACTACCTGAATTTTATTTAACTCACAGAACAAGTAACTTGATTGTAGAAATTACATCTATCACATTTGACAAGTATGATTGGCATGGTTTATTAATTTTAGCATGTTCTTTTCACTTTGTCCGTTGTTGATTATGTGTAATGAGAGCCAAAAAGGGTTGCAATCAATCAATCGATCGATTTTGTGGTCCCAACTGATTGGTTCATGTTTACTGCTCCTCTGCAGCTCTGTGGTTCAAAGAAGGAGAAATATGTGAATGGACACCAGTACAAGAGCCTTGGCTAAATGAATAAATTCAATTTGAGGTTTCCTATCCCATTCGCCTTGATGAGCATTCTTGATTCGTTTTGTAATTTAACTTACGAGGGATGTAACAACTGACAAACTGTCCGATTTTTGAGCTGTACCATTTCTATTTGCCGAGCAAAGAAATTGTTTGATTTGTCATTTTGCAAAACTTGTGATTTTTAATGTTCCGTTCATTAATTATAATAATTACATTAAAGCCGAACAATAAAATGCCTGATTTTTATTGTTCCTGAATTTTATAGTTCTGTTTATTGATTATTCTTGTTTGATCCGGTTGGTTTGGAAACTCCTGACTCCTGAAGTTGGATGAAGTTGGATGCTTGTTCAGTAGAATTTTCTGATATTTTTTTTTTGAGCAGGTCTCCTGTGTGACGGCCACATGGATCATTTATCATGTGACGGATCTCTATACCTATTCAGACCCGGATTTGATCCATCAAGTTGGGTCGGATTAGGCAGATTTATTGGGTTTGGGCTCCGTCACATATGACAGAAGATCCGTGTGACCGTCACATTTGAGTTTTTGCCTTTTTTTTTTTTTAATCTCACCGGAAGGTGCTTTTTTGTACTTTTGAAACTACATGTGCAAAAATTGATTCTTATGAGTTATGGGAAATTTGTGTGTTATATATATTTTAATATTAGCACTAAAATCGCAAAATCAGGGATGAAAAAGTGTAAGGACTTGAATAATGTGCAATTATCTTTCTTCAGAAAGACCGGACCCAATATATCTTATCTTCAAAGTCACCATGTCTTGAATCATCATTTTTTTAAATTGAATGTTATTGAATTATTACTTGACATTCTTTATATTTTAACATGAAATAAACATTTGTTTTTCTTGGGGTTTGTTAATTGGATGTTTCTTCACGTGTGATAAATGGGTGTTGTGTGTTTAGATGTTGTATATTTCCTAATGATTTGTTTATTTCTTTGTGCGACGTGTTTGTTAGGTTCTATCTTCGTTGGCGATGACTGGCTATCAGTTTCCTCAATATGCTCGAACGCGTTTGTCAGATGTTCGACAAAAGCAGTAATCCTTCTCAATTGATGTTTATTTGCCGCCAACGCCTGCAACTATGGTGTTGTTGCTTTTAGTGTATTTATTTTCTACTTTTGTAAAGGTGTTAGTAATATTTTTATTAATGCAAGGCCAAATATAAGACGGCTTAGATTTCACTGAACTTTTGGCAATTTGAAAACTTTTTTCGTTTTGATATAAGAATTATGAGATCATTAATATGGTGGTAAACTAAAGAGATAATTTAAATTATTTATATGATATTGGAAAACGGGAGCTAGAAAGCAAAAATCGAGTTTGTGAGTGAAAATAAAATATTTTTGTTTTACATGTTTCACAAGTTTTTGCTCAAAATTTTCTTTTTGGGTGGGAGTTGGGAGAAGCAATCAAATTCTGCACTTATCGAGCATTTTTGTTACTTCTGGGTTTTGTCCATACGATCCATTTTCAACCCAAGAAGTTTTTTGTTATTGTTTGGTCCTACCATAAGATTTTTTTCTGTCGCATATATGGTCCCGATAGACGTTCCTCTTGCACTTTCGACACTACACATGCAAAACTCGACTCTTATGAGTTATGAGATTTTTTATGCACAATTTGTAATATTAGAACTAAAACTGCAAATTATAGTATAAAATTTTAAGGACTCCAATTATCCGACAGAAAAGTGCAATTATCTTGTTCAAAAATATTGGACCCAATATATCTTCAAAACTCATATAATCAATCTTGGTTTCAGATATCTATAAATGCAAATGAACCTAGTCGCTCGTGAGGTTTTCAAATCTTGACTCGATAAAAGTTCACTCGAAATTCGTTTAACAAGACTCGTTTTAATAAACTAAACTAAAGTTTAAAGATATTTGATATGATAGCTCGATCGGACCGGTTTTGAGCCAATTGAATGCCTTATCGAACTAGCATTCCCCAACCCCAAAGTGTGTTGGGGGTTCTCCTTATTAGATATAATAATATTACAGAGAGTTGAACTGATTCCTCTAGCCTTGGAGCATGCTGAAGGACCATTGATTATTGGACAGTTCTACCTGATGAGAAGAAGACTTCGGCCTGGTGAAAGGGCGTCCCGGTGCGTGAGTCATGGGTTTTCGAGGCTCACTAACTAATAGGGTTTGAGTCATGAATTCAAAAAGGAGTCCTTATGAAAGGATCTCCCCTTAAGATATGAGAATATTTTGCTTCCTTCAAGTGAAGTAATTCATTGCTTGTTGATCAAGGCGCTACCTCTTATAATTAGGGACTCGGCGCGCTCCTTCTAACTTACAATCCCTTTGATTTACACATTGATTACTTAATACTTTACATTCTGACTTGAGTATCGGAGTGTCTACATCGGGAGCGTCTGGTGCCTATTTGTAGGTTGGATTATCCTTAATAAAAGCCGCCATCAGATCCGACGACGCTTGAAGAAGGTGAAGTAAGAGGTTAGACGCTGCTCGATCTTATTCTTGAAGTGTCTGAATTCTTGGACACATCAAGTGAAGCCATCTGTGGGAATACGGGTGACATTGAGTCATTGAGCGAAGGACGTAAGATAACCCACCTGTTGAAATTTTCTTGGCAATATGAGACTGACCATGCAAACACAAAGGAATCTTAAGAAAACTTTTTTGGGAGTTGAGAGTAACTCCCAAGGCCACCCGGAAGATCAAGTGGTGGACGGTCCCGTTGAACGCGATTGAAAAGACCAAATGGCTGACAATATGAGCTCATCCTCAGAATACAACTCATCGAGAGAAGAAAGTAGTAATGTAGGACAGGTGGTTCCAGTGAGAAAAAGGAAGAGGAGACAAAGAATGCCCCAAATGCACAATTTTTAGGGTTGAGCTTCATCCGGTATTTTCTCAGCGTGTTAAAAGTCTCTTTTAGGTCGTCCACATATGAGGTTGCCTTAGCACTTTTGACCAGCATGTCGTCCACGTAAACCTCCATGATTCTCTTGAGCTGAGCTTTAAACATCTTATCCACTAACCGTTGATATGTGGCTCCCGCGTTCTTAAGCCCAAAGGGCATAACCACATAACAATACGTTCTTTTCGGGGTTATGAAACAAACCCGTTTCTAATCTTCCTTGGCCAACCGGATCTGATGATATCCATGTGAAACATCCATCATGTTAAGCAGTTCACATCCCGAGGTGGAGTCCACGAGCTGGTCTATCCTTGGCAATGGATAGTGGTCTTTGGGGAAAGTCGATACACATTCACCAATCCTCCTCAGTTTTTGGTACCAACATGGCGTTGGAGAGCCATTCTGGAACTGTATCTCCTCGATATGCTTAGCTCGTAATAGCTTTTCCACTTCCGCCTGGATAATAGCCTCCTTTTCCGGACCAAAATCTCGTTTCCTTTGTTTTATTGGGTTTGCCATGGGGCTGATATTGTGGTGATGCTCAGCTACCATTGGGTCAATGCCCACCAAATCTTGGGGAGACCAAGCAAAGACGTCGGCATTATCCCTAAAAAAAGCCACCAATTCGACCATAATCTCTGGGCTTAATGTCGTCCCTACTCGCAGGGCTCGACTGTCATCCCTCCGAATTACTTCCACCGTCATTAAATTCTCCTCATGCCGAGTCAACTCTGGCGCTACCGTCTCTGTCCTGGGCTTTTTAGGCCTCCTCTCTTCTTTGTATCTCCTAACACTCTCCACGTACGACCGACGCAATGCATATTAATCACCTCTAAACCTCTTCCACTCCTTCTTGGGCGGGGAATTTCATTTTAATATGATAAACAGAGACTACTACTTGGAATTGACTTAGGGACAAGCATGGCATTGTATGAGTACGGCTCATCTACACCAAGAAATGTATTGACTTGGTTTTCTGAAAGGGTCTTCTCCGAGGAAACTAGGAGGTTTACTGCACCCTAATGGTCGCAGAGCTCCAATGACTATACTTAATTCGTTAGTATTATCTTAAAATGTTTTTCATGTTTTTCCATTAAAACATTCTACATTTGAAAAATAAAAATATTTCTAGAAATATAAAGTAGATGAATATTTTTAAAGAAAAAAAATATGTAACATATTTATAGAATCATACCATGAATATAGTGAAGCAACCTCCAAAACAAAACTCATGTAAAATCGGTTATAGAAACATGTTTTAAATTTTTTATAATTATTAGATGAAATATATCAATAAAAAATACCTAAATTATTATTGACTCTAAAGGGTCAATAATAGTTTCGGTATTTTTTTTTGCTTTATATTAAACCAATGATTGTTTCCTCAATTATTTTTATTTTATAAAATATTGTAAATTATTTTTATGGATAAAATATTGTGTTGTTCTTTATTCGTTTGTTTGTTTTTATAATTAATTCATTTAGATTATCTTAAAAAAAATTCTATAAAATATTCTACTTTTTGAAAAAAAAAAAATATTTCAAAAAACATTTCTAGAAATACAAGTGGAAAAAAAAACGTAACTTTAAGATGGGTATATATTTGTAGAATCATATCATGAAATATATTGAAGCAATGTTTTAAATTTTTTATAGTCATTAGATGAAAAATAATATTCCACTAGAATATTCTAGATTTGAAAAAAACATTTGTATAAATACAGTGAAAGCAACCTCCAAAACAAATAGAGTTAGGTTATAGAAAGATATTTTAAGATTTTATAGTGATTAAATGAAATATATTTGTATATAAAAAGTTATAGAAAGATGTTTTAAAATTTTATAGTTATTAAATGAAATATATCAGTATAAAACCAGAGAAATTCTACGTCATAATTATAAACTTCATAGTATAAATAGAGTCATTATTTCATTATAGTTTCTACCCCATCTATAATTTAAAAAAATTAATGATTTATAAAAAAAAAAACCTATAATCATTGTTTTCTCAAAATATTGTGATATTGTGTTGAATACATACGTTGCATGAGTTTCGTTCGTTAGTTTTATCAATACAGTTTATATTTACGCGTACAATTCATCGAATTATATTTACGCGTACAATTCATGTACTATTTGTTTTGTTTCGTTCGTTAGTTTTACCAATACAATTAAACATCGAATTATATTTTCGCGTACAATTCATTCGCGTACAATTCATGTACTATCTGTTTTGTTTCGTAGGTTAGTTTTATCAATACATTTAAACATCAAATTATATTTTCTCGTACTCTTGTACTATTTGTTTTTCATCAAAACAGTCAAGGTCGAATAAGTACTTGATTATTCGGCAACGACCGAGGAATAATAATAAACTCGAGTTAAATATTTGTATATTTAATATAGTTATTTATGGGTTATGGTATGGATTATACGCGACAAGAAAATACTAATCCGATTTTTTTAAAGGAATGGTACATAGAACATTTGCTTGTTAATACACAACCCTAATAAAACATCTTAAGCGTGGTTTAGGGCAACCAAAAATGGGTTTAGGGGCATAACACCATTGATTCGGCGGAGAAACTCACAAAATCCGGAGAAGAAGGTATACTCTTAGTTACGCTGCCTTATTCTTGTTCTTGTTCTTTTTTTTTTTTTTTTTAATTTTCTTTGGGATAAAGGTTTGGATTGTTCCATTGATTTATGGTTGTATTTGCTTCAGTGTAAGTTGTGCGTACAGAAACGATGCCGTCATCGAATAAACGGATTAAAGAAACGCCGATTGATCGGCTAAGTGCATTGCCAGATTTCTTAATTATTCAAATTCTCTCTCTTCTCGATGCGAAGCATTCTGCTATCACTGCCGTCTTGGCGACGAGATGGCGAAATCTTTGGCGGGAATCGCCAAGGCTTGTATTCAGTGAGATGAGTAGATCGCCAACGATCATACGAGATTTTGTGGCCAGGGTGAATAGGATCCTTCTTGTTCTTTCTGGTGGTCTAAATGGTCTGGAAACTTTTGAGGTTCAATTCTACTACAATTACACTTACAGATCGGACGTGGATGCTTGGTTCAATTTCGCAGCCAGAAATAATGCTAAACAACTTTCTGTGCTTCTGAACTATACTGGACCCTCCGAATTAGATATGTATTCACTGCCCCAGACGATGTTTCACAATTCAAACGTGAAACGTTTGTATCTGCGGGGATGTGTTTTGGCTCCTCTGAGAACGATCGAATGGCGGTCTTTGACCGAGCTAACTATTGGGTGGGTGGAGCTTCAGCAGCACGTGATCGAAAACATATTATCGGGCTGTCCTGCTTTGTATTTTTTGTGGTTAGTATACAATTGGGGGTTCAGTCGCTTGGAGGTGGAATCTAAAAGTCTTTATAAACTTTACGTGTACGACCAGAAGAATGGACCCAATCACATCGAACCTTTGTTGCAAATATCAGCACCTTATGTACACAACTTGCGTTTTTCCTTGGATCCTAATGGAAGAAAGCTAAGTCTCAGAAACACCTCGTCTCTTGTTGATGCTGCTTTTGAATACATCGGGTCCGGCTGGGATAGTGATACCGAGGAGATGATGGATAACGCGAAAGAGCTTCTTGAAAAAATTCGGCATGTCAAGACGGTTACGATAAGACGTGGCTACAGTCAGGTGTGATGTGTTTTCAATTGTGAAGCTAAATTCTAATGAATGGGTGTTGTGATGATTTGTTTATTTCTTTGTGCGACATGTTTGTTAGGTTCTATCTTCGCTGGCGATGTCTGGCTATCAGTTTCCTCAATCTGCTCGAACGGGTTTGTCGGTATATGCTCTAACAGAAAAGCACAGTATTCATGGCATTTTAGGCCTACTGGAATCTTCTCCAAACCTCGAGTCACTGCTCATATATGGCTTGGGCTTCGAAGAGGTATCTAAATTTTTTACTTATATGTGTCTATCTTTTATGCCATATGGTCAAAAACTAGATTAATAATAATTATGTTATCACTCCAATGCAATTGGTCTATTTCTCTAAAAAAAATAAAAAATGGGTATGAATGTTCTATTCAGGAACCCACTATATGTCAAGATCCAAAGGGTGATCTGAATTGTGAGTTGTTGCATTTAAAGACTATTACTTTCAAAGACTTTGTGCATCCGGATCTTGATGGTGAACCAATGCTAACGTTGGCCCGAATTTTGCTTAACAAGGCTCCAGCGTTGGCAAAGATGGTAGTTAATGTTGATGGAATAGCTTTACGCGAGCCCTTCAAGATTGTGCAAACTCTATTGAGTTATCCTAGAGCTTCTATGAAAGCAGTAATCGAACCCCCACAACTGTGTTGTTGTTGCCCTTAGCGTATTGATTTTTGTCATGTGAAATAACTGCAATTGCCTACACATGATGGTACCTGGATATTTATCCCATATTTTACTTTGTCAATGTTTTCAGTTAATTGTTGCTTGAGATGAAGTGCTCTTATATGATAAAATAATAACAACAATTTGTGTTAGACTAAACTGATCGGTCATGACCCGTTAGATCATGAGACTCGTTATTTTAATGTATTGATTTTTGTACTATGATGTATTGGTTTTTGTACTATAATGTATTGACGATACTATGATGTATTGATTTTTTACTATGATGTATTGACTTTTGTATTGTGTAATTTATTGGTTAAGAATTTTTGGCCGAGTTCGATCTCACAAGAGTGTTACCTAAATATAAATGTTCTAAATTACATTCGAGCAATCATTGAATTCCCAAGGTTTAATATGAGAAGATGAAAAATCAATCCCTTGATTCTAATAATGGTTTTGCCATTGAGTCGCCACCATAGAACTCAACCTCTCTCGTTATCCTTCTTTCATCCTTTCTACCTTCCAAACGAAATTGATTGGTACACCACAAACTCATTTTAGTTTGAGCATTTTGAAGCCGTTTAGTGTTTGAAAATCTTAATTATCATAATTCTGGATTGAAATCAAATTTATGAAATGCTAGATCTGTAGATGTATTTTTGCGAATGTAATTGTTAAGCTCCATGGCAAACTACGATATTTCTTTGGCATACAAATTTGAACAGAGATATCAGCCTTAAAATCTTTCTACCATAGTACCATACTTTCCAAACTACAAAACTCTAACTTCTCAAATATGACCATCTACATCTTAATATGAGGGTCAAATGCTCATTGGAATTTTAAACTTGTTTTGTTTTCTAACATCCTAGGATTGTGTTAAGACTCACGTGAGAGTGTCCTCACATATTTACATAAAAATAGTAAATGCAACTAATATAAGAAACAAATTTACAAGACCAATAAGTTGTCTAGTTATTCTATTTTAACAAGAAATAACACAAAAACAATCTCAAAATTTTGATTTCTAGTATAATTACATGAAGTTGAATAAACAAAATAATAAAATCTTTTTAAGAAAAAATCACCTACACAAAATTCAATTTCTATCGCATTATTATTAACACCCGGTTTAGTCAGGTATAATCAATATCATCACTTTATGCCTTGAATCGAACAGAATCATCATAAGCTTATAACTTAGTACCCGCATGCATAGTCAAGTAGTTTGATCAAATATTATATATATATATATATATATATATATATATATATATATATCACCTATATATTAAACGAAAATATTCTTATTCTATGTGTCTGCTTAGTCAGCTTTGGATTGACGTTCAATTTTTTGGTGATTCTTATTTGGCGAATTTTGGAAGTTTGAAAACTTACTAAATATAAGAATTCTAATATCTACCTCATTTATTAAAGTTTATTTTATTATATTTTGCCTAACATAATTTTTTCCCTTTTTTTATATTTGTCTAATTTAATATTTTTACTTGATTATATTTTGTCTAATTCGATATATTTTTTAATTTTTCTAATAAAAATATATAAAAAGTCATATATAATTAGAAAAACAATCCAAATTACTTATCTTAATTAAAACAACTTCTTATAAGATAATGTTAATTATATAAAAAAACCTAGTTATTTATTAATAATATAAATAAGTTGTATTTGGATAAAAGTTAAAATATTTTTATTCTTAGGATTTAAATATATAATATAATTAAATTACAAGTTATTTGTAATAATCTAAGGGGGGTGTATTCATTTGTAACTTTTAGAGATATTTTCACTATAAGATTTGTATGGATTTTCTTTTATTTTTATTGATTTTATATATTTGTTGGGAGTTTATAAAAGTTTTGTGAAATCTCATGTTTAAAGATGGGATTTGGCAGTGGGATTTGGTGTATATAATTAACTTAGAAGTTTAGGAAAAATCAGTCAAATTACAAATCCAAAAAGTATTTGACTTTTTAAATACCTTATGACAATTTAAGATTTCAAAATATCTAAAATGAATACCTTGAGACTTTTATGGACATTTAATAATTCATTAGAAATCTCAATTAAATACCTCAAGACTTTTATAAGTTTTAAAATGTCTTAGTTAAATACACTAGGATTTTAAAAATCTTAAAATGTCTTTAAAAGTTTTAAATGAATACAACCCCCTAAGTATGTAACTAAATATTATAAAAAAATTTAATTTGAATATAAATATATAAATCTATGTAATAATAATTAATAAATATTAATTATACACCTATACAATGCGATACGAATTGAGAATATGAAATCTTTTGAATTTCTCTAAGTATGTAACTAAGTATTATTGTAAAATTTAATAATATAAAAATATTTAATAATAAATAATTAATAGAAATTAGACACGGGTTGAGCGTGTAACAAGTTTTGAATTATTTAAATATGTAAATATGAAATTATTAACGAATTTAATTTAAATATTAAAATAAAAATTTATTTAACAATAAAAAATAATAGTTAATAAATAGTAACTAGCCATCTGTACAAGTATATTAAGAGTCTAGTATTAGTTCCATCACATTGTGTGACTACATATCATGGTTCATGGTTGCAAGATAAATGAATACAGATTTCACACAGTTGCATACGAATCAAATAGATCAACTCCGAGCATAGACATTTGTATAAAAGGAACAAACTATGAAGATGATGAGTATGATTACAATGGTAATCGTAAAAGTTGTTAGACTCGACTATACATGGTTGTCTTATAAGAGCACACTCTTCTTCAATTGTGAATGGTTTGATCCAACTCCCGCAGGCACAAAGGTTCATTCTCAGTATAATCTTGTCAATGTCAATTATAAGCGTATATTCAATCGCTATGAGCCGTTTGTACTTGCTGTACAAGTTGTTCAAGTTTACTACTACCCGTATCCGAGTTTGAAACGAGATAAGTTGGATTGGTTGGCAACGTGCAAAAATAAAGCGAGAACGACAATAGATTTTATCGAGTCCATGATGTCTAATCAATTCTTTCAAGAGGAGCAGATAAAAATGTACAATCCAATACAATTGGAGGATGGAGATTTTCAATTACATGTCGAGCTTATTATTAAGAATAATGTGTAACTATATTGATAAGATTTGGGTGAACCACACTTATAATTTCAAGTAAGAGGAAATCATCCAAAATACTCATATTCAAAAGACAAATCTTTTTAATGCCCACTAGCAAAGAAAATATGTTTTATAACCACTTTGAAATTTGAAAGGTCTAAAATATCATTCTCTTGATCGACCCAAATAATAATATTTTTCTCGAAACATATCCCAAACACGAACTAATATTCTCATATCTGTCATCTTCTCCGGTGCCATCAAAACACAAATTAATCTTCTCATCTCTGTTATTTTCTTCGGCGAAAAAATGTCTGAGAAAATCGACGCGAATGGGGCCAAAGGGAAAAGGAACCAATGGTAAAAGGATAAAAATGAGCGATGCCGGTCCGTTGCATGGAACACGCCATTCCGATTCCGAAGTACCTTCAAATTATTCATCTGAATTTTGTTACATTTTTTTTTGCTGGTTGAATTAGGTTAGGTTCTTACCTGAAAATCTAGGTTGAGTAATTTAATAACTTGGGGCGAGTAAATTTTATTTGGGTCGACCAATACAAATATTTAGCGTGTGAGTACATTCTTGTATGCTTGGGGTGAGAGGTGATAATTTTGGGTCGAGTAATTTAATATCTTGAGGCGATCAGTTTTATTTAGGTAGACCCGATTATGTTTTCGTATGTTTGGGGTGAGAGGTGAAAACTGTTTGGGTTGAGTAATCTAATATTTTGGGGTGATCAGTTTTATTAGGGTCGACGATTTTTTCTTTTTTTAAATTTTGGTGCGAGAGATGATAATTGTTTGAGTCAACTAGTTTATTAATTAGGGGTGAGCAGTTGTATTTGGGTCGAATGATACAAATATTTGCTATGAGTGTAGTTTTTGTATGTTTGGGGTGGATGTGATAAAAGTTTGGGTCGAGTAGTTTATTTTTTAGGGCGAGAAGGATTGTTTGGGTCGAGCAATACAAATATTTTGTCTAGAGACTATATTTTTGTATGTTTTGGGCGAGAAGTGATAATAATTTAGGTCGAGTAGTTAAAATTATTTGGGTCAAACAGTTTTATTCGAATCAAATAGTGTAATATTTGGTATGAGGTGTACGTCTTGTATAGTTTTTTCAACTTTGATTATTATTATATTTTAACATTTATTTTTCAAGATAATTGAAAGTGGAGATGAGATGAACACTTTTAGTTGGAAAAAGTAAGATGATGTATGAAATTATTTTCATTTCCTATTTTTCCATTTCCAACTATTTCATAAATTAAAATCATGTTTGGTATAATTTTTATTGGAAATCATCATTTTCTTTTTTTCATTTTAAAAATATTTCAATATACTATAATATCTAATTTTCTTTTTTTCATTTTAAAAATATTTCAATATACTATAATATCTAATTTTTAAGGTTACGAGACCTACACCACTACGAAAATATATTATTAATTTATATTAATATAATAAGTACCCTAACAATTTTTAGTTTATTATAGTAACCAAAAATGGGATTAGGGTTAGAACACCATTGATTCGGCCGGAGGAACTCACAAATTTTCGGAGAAGAAGGTATACTCAGTTCCACTGCTTGTTCTTCATTTTGTTATTATTATTATTATTTGGTATTGAGGTTTGGATTGTTCTATTGATTTAGGGTTGTATTGCTTCAGTGTAAGTCGTGCGTACAGAAACGATGTCGTCATCAAATAAACGGATTAAGGAAACGCCGATTGATCGGCTCAGTGCATTGCCAGATACCTTAATTATTCACATTCTCTCTCTTCTCGATGTGAATCAATCTGCGATTACTGCCGTCTTGGCGAAAAGATGGCGAAATTTTTGGCGTGAATCGCCAAGGCTTGTATTCATAGAGAAGAGTAGATTGCCGGAGAATACACGAGATTTTGTGGCCAGGGTGAATAGGATCCTTCTTGTTATTTCCGGTGGTCGAAATGATTTGGAAACTTTTGAGGTTGAATTCTACTACAAAAACATTTACAGCTTGGACGTTGATGTTTGGTTCGATTTCGCGATCAGAAATAAAGTTAAACAAGTGTCTGTGTTGCTAAACTCTACTCGACCCTCCATATTAGATTCCTATTCGCTGCCCCAGATGATGTTTCACAATTCAAACTTGAAACGTTTGATTTTGCGTGGATGTGTTTTGGCTCCTCGGGGAACGATCGAATGGCGGTCTCTGACCGAGCTACGCATTGGGCGGGTGGAGCTTCAGCAGCACGTGATTGAAAATATATTATCGGGCTGTCCTGTTTTGTGTTTTTTGTGGTTAATATATTGTTGGGGGTTCAGTCGTTTGAAGGTGGAATCCAAATGTCTTTATAAACTTTCTGTATGCGACCGAGAGAATGAACTCAATCACAACGAACCTTTGTTGCGAATATCAGCACCTTATGTACGCAAATTGTGGGTTTCCTTGAATCCTGAAGGAAGAAAGCTAAGTCTCGGAAACACCTCGTCTCTTGTTAAAGCTACTATTGATTTCATCGGGTCTGGTTGGAATATTGATTCCGAGGAGATGATGGATAATGCGAAAGAGCTTCTTGAAAAAATTCGGCATGTCAAGACGGTTACGATGAGAGGTTGCTGCATTGAGGTGTGATGTGTGTTCAATTGTGAAGCTAAATTCTAATAAATGGGTGTTGTCTGTTTAGATGTAGTTAGGGCTGCA
The DNA here is from genome assembly GCA_014905375.1 of Phtheirospermum japonicum. Classification (NCBI taxonomy): domain Eukaryota; kingdom Viridiplantae; phylum Streptophyta; class Magnoliopsida; order Lamiales; family Orobanchaceae; genus Phtheirospermum; species Phtheirospermum japonicum. The sequence goes on along the minus strand of BMAC01000014.1, from coordinate 2,179,317 downwards.
AACGAACCGAGTCGAGTCGAGCATTCGCGATTTCGAGCCGGATTGACTGTTTTTTTATCCATGCTCGAGCTCGACAAGCTCGAAAGATTGCTGCTCGAGCTCGACTCGACAAAGAAATGAGTATGCTCGAGCTCGGCTCGAGATCGACTCGACAATGCTCGGCTCGAGTTTTTTGGTTTTAAATCTAATAAAATTACGGTATTTTTGTAATTAATACTATTAAATAGGGATATTTCAGTACTTTCACACATAATCAAGCATTTCGTCGAGCTCACGAGCTTATTAGTGATGTGCTCGAGCTCGACTCGTTTGTGAGCTCGAGCTGCTCGCGAGCGCTCGTGAGCCGCTCGACTCGTTTGCAGCCCTAGATGTAGTATATTTCCTGATTATTTGTTTCTTTCTTTGTGCGACATGTTTGTTAGGTTCTATCTTCGCTGGCAATGACTGGCTATCAGTTTCCTCAATCTGCTCGAACGCGTTTGTCAGTAAATGCTCCAACTGAAAACGGCAGCATTGATGGCATTTTAGGCCTACTGGAATCTTCTCCAAACCTCGAGGCACTGGTCATAGAGGGCTCTTTCTTCCTTGAGGTAATCTGAATTTGTACTTATATTCTTGGCAATGATTTGTTTTGATTTATGTCCCTTAAAAATTAGTATAAACATGTTTATTTTAACATTCAAGGATAAAATCATTAGTCAAAATTCAAAATATTAAATTCTTTAATTTGCTATGTAATTTGTATTGTAGTCCCGGCTAGAAGGTGATGCATTGTCCATAAGATTGATGAAAGCAAACTTTGTATAATAAATACTGCGTGAATAAAAATATTTAAGAACTTGATTATTTGATGTTTGAATTCATCCCTAAGTCTAATTTGATTAATTTATTTGTTCTCTCCATGTTCTATTCAGGAACCCGCTATTTGTGAGGATCCAAAGGGTGATATGAATTGTGACTTGTTGCATTTAAAGACTATTACTTTCAAAAAATTTGTGCATCCGGATCTTGATGGTGAACCAATGCTAACGTTGGCCCGTATTCTGCTTAACAAGGCTCCAGCATTGTCAAAGATGGTAGTCAATATTAAAGGAATTGCTTTAAGCGAGCCCTTCAAGATTGCGCAGACTCTATTGAGTTATCCTAGATCTTCTATGAAAGCAGTAATCCTTCTCAATTGATGTTCATTTACCGTCAGCACCTGCAAATGTGGTATTGTTGCTCTTAGCATATTTATCTATATCCTACTTTTGTCCTGGAGATAATTTTTGTCATGTGAAAAAACTGCAATAGCCAACACATGATGGTACTTGGATATATATTCCATGTTTTCCCTTCTTAATGTTTCCAGCTAATTGTTGCTTTAGATGAAGTGCTCTTTTAATTAGAAAATCGAGCCCTGAGGTTTCCAGTAATTAAAAATATAAAATAAAATAGAGAAGTTTTAAAATTACCAAAATCCCCCCCTCAAATTTGATTTTATCTTAAATTAAAGGGGTTAATGATATTTTTATGAATGTAAGGGAAAATATAAAACGGATTAGACTTCACTAAACTTTTTGCAATTTTGAAACTTAGGTTTTTATATAAGAATTATGAGAATTTCTTTAAAATGGTTATAAACTAACGATATAATTGAAATTATGTATGCGAATGTGAGGGGAGAGAGAAATATATAGCATAATTTGCTTAAAGATGAAATTTGGGGTGGGGTGTCAATTGACTTTTTGCTGTTGTTGTTGTTGTGGATTTTAGCATATGATTCATGTTCTATCCAACTAGAAGTTTTTTTGTTACGTTGGTCTCACCATAAATTTTTTTTCTATTGCATATTGGTCCACAGGACGTTTTTGCACTTTTGAGACTACAACATTTTCTGCAAAATGTAAGGACTTTAACTATGTGACTAAAAGGTGCAATTGTCTCGTTCAAAAAGATTGGATCCACTGTATCTTCAAAGCCCGTATTTTATTAGTCTTGGTTTTAGACAACTATACAAATTAACCTGGTTGTTCTTGAGTTATTTAGATATCGATTATATTAGTCTGGTTTAGACAACTATACAAATTAACCTATAGTTGTTTCTGAGTTATTCAGATATCGATTATATTAGTCTGGTTTTAGACAACTATACAAATTAACCTATAGTTGTTTCTGAGTTATTCAGATATCGATTATATTAGTCTGGTTTTAGACAACTATACAAATTAACCTATAGTTGTTTCTGAGTTATTTTAACCTGGTTGTTCCTGAGTTATTCAGATATCGATTATATTAGTCTGGTTTTAGACAACTATACAAATTAACCTATAGTTGTTTCTGAGTTATTCAGATCTCGACTATATTAAAGTTCTCGTTTAATAAGACTAGTTATAATAAATTAAATTCATTTATGGTATTCGATTCATTAGTCGTGATCAGATCATTAGAAAGCTAATATAATTTATACCAATAGTTTGATTTTGATTTTAATTTCTATACATGCACTTATTATATTCCCTATATACCAAACAAAAAGATTTCTATCATACGTGTATGTTTATGAAGTTTCGGGCTGACGTGTAATTTTTTGTTGGTTCGGTTGCTTACTTGACGAATTTTGGAGATTTGGAGACTTACTAAAATATAGAAATTCTAATATCTACCTAATTTATTATATTTCTTTTTATTATATTTTTCCTAACTTATTCTTTTCCTATTTTTATATTTACCTAATTTAATAATTTTCTTTTATTATATATTTTAATTCAATATTTTCTTTTATTTTTCTAATCCAAATATATAAAAACTCATATATAATTAGAAAAAAAATTACTTATTTTAATTAAAAGACAAATTACTTATAATATAATATTAATTAAAAAAATTAATTATTTATTAATAATATAAATAAATTTTATTTATAATAAAATTTAAAATATTCTTGTTCTTAGGATTTCAAATTATATATATATATATATATATATATATATATATATATATATATATATTATAATTTATTTACAATAAATTAAGTATGTAACTAATTTATTAACAATTACAAGCTAAACATAAGAAATATGAATTTTATTATTAATAATTAATAATATTGATTATACATCTTATAATACGACACATGTTGTGAATATGACATCTTCTGAATATTTATAAGTATGTAATTAAAAGTTATAATAAAATTAATTATATACATTAAAACATAAAAATAATTAATAATAATAATAATAATTAATAGGAATCAGACACGGGTTGAGCGAGTGACAAGTTTTGGGGTTGAGCGAGTGACAAGTTTTGAATTTATTTAAGTATGTAAATAAAAAATCATTAATGAATTTAATTGAAACATTAGAAAAAAATTATTTAAAAATAAAAAATAATAGTTAATAAATAGAAACAAGGCATCGGTACAGAACACGACTTGAGGATACGATATATTTTGAAATGTTTTAGTTTCAAATTTAAAAATTCTTTAATGATCAAAAATATTTTTTATTTTTATCTTTTGATAAATCTCGTGTAACACACGTGTGTTAGACACTATCCACCCTATATTATTATTTAAAAGTATAACTGTGATATATCCGGCTTCCACGTGGCTCTCTGCCTGATTTTACTTTATTTCTGTGTCTAGCTATTTCTTTTTCTTTTATTTTTTAAGCATCGTCTTCTTTCTCTCTCCGCTTGTCTCTCTCTATATTTTAATTTTTCCATTTTTTTCTATTCTTTATTTCTATGTTTTCCCTCTCTTTCCCTCCTTTTTTTTTATTTCATTTTATCCAATTTTACCTTTTTTTAAATATACGTTCATTTTTTCTTTTTTTTTTCCTATTTATTTTCTATAATTAAATTGAGTTTTCTGCGTTCATCAATGCTATATTTCTCACTTTCTTTAATTTCTTCGGCAATACTACAGGTAAGATGTTCACTTCCTTTAATTTCTTTCGTGTTGTATGTATATATTTATTATTAATTTTTTTTTAATATGTAATTGATGATGGGTCCATATAACTAATTTTAATCATCCACACTATCATACTCGCAATGCTATATTTCTCACTTTCTTTAATTTCTTCGGCAATACTATAGGTAAGATGTTCACTTCTGTATTATATATTTATTATTAGTTTTTTTTCAATATGTAATTGATGATGGGTCCATATAACTAATTTTAATCATCCACACCATCATACATCATACTTTAGTTAACAGTGAATGAGGTACTGGTCAATCTGACTATTTGTTTGTAGATATTATTACAAAATTTTAATATTTTATTTTATACTATATTATTCGATGTCTTGTATTTTATTTTATGAATTGCATCAACAATTGTAATATCCTTCCCAGGTAGCATGTTGAAACATTATATTGACACAAATCCAGATTTCATAATCAAACCATATAAAAATACAAAAAAATAATAATGATAAATGGAAAAACATGAAAATAATAATGATAAATGAAAAAACTTAAAATCTGAACAAGTATAAAACAATGAGTTTTACACGTTGATATACATCAAAGTAGAAATAATTTTCACATTGTAGTGAAAAAAACTACCTAATCACTACACAAAAATATATAATTATTTTATATAAAAAATAACCGGTGTGTTTAAGTAAGTTTTTTACACCAATTTTGTATTTATATTATGTAAAAATCACTTAAACACACCATTAATAATAATAAAAATTAAGATTTTCTTATTCGCGATAAAACTCTGGATCTATTTTCTGAAACCGTAAGATACCACTCTTCCCTCTATAGAAAATAATTTTTGTTTTTCATATAAATAGAAACTATAAAACTTTAACAATTAGTGGTTTTTACTAATTCTTTGATACCGGTTTTTTCTCATTTATATTATTTGATCTACATGATAGACGTTAATTGATATTATCAAACTTTTAACAATCCGTAGTTTTACTAATTCTTTGATATCGTTTTTTTTTAATTATTATTATTTGATGTACATTATAGACGTTATTGATTAATTTTAACATTTTATTATAAATTATCATAAAATTTTATTTATTCGTTGTTTTCCATTTTATTATATCCTATATTACTATTTAAAAGCACATTTGTGATATCTCCTTCCACGTGGCCCTTTGCATTTTACTTTATTTTTGTTTCAAGCGATTTTCTTTTTCTTTTATTTTTCAATGCATGATTTTTTTTCTCTGTCTGCCTGTTTTAATTTTTCCATATTTTCCTCCTCTTTATTCCTACTGTTCCCTCTCTTTCTTCACCCATTTTTATTTCATTTTGTCAGATTTTACTTTTTTTTAATATACATTCATTTTATTTTGTCCCTATTTATCTTCTATAATTAAATTGAGTCCCTTTTTTTTATTCCATTTTATCCGACCTTTTTTTAATATACGTCCATTTTTTCTTTTTTTCCCTTTTTATCTTCTATAATTAAATTGAGTTTTCTGCCTTCAGCAATACTATATATCAGGTGTTCACTTCCTTTAATTCTTTTGTGTTGTGTATGTATATATTATTGGGTATACAACAGTAAACTTGGGATAACAGCGGGGGATAATTCAAATTAACAGAAAAAAGCAATCAACAAGAACAAATTAAATAAACAAATAAAGTAAACGAAAGATGTCGATGCGAGCGAACTCTTTCCTTAAGATTCTTATTGCCCCGGACTACGTGCTCGCGGTTGAATGGCAATAAATCTCCCAAGATACAACGACGAATGGAGCTGGGCGGAGCAGTCGACCCAGGCAACCTGGCGAACGAGAACTGGGCAGACAACTGAGCAAAACCCTAATTGCAAGACTATATGATGCATGAGGCAAGTATGAAAATCGTGAGATGCTTATGATTTTTGTATGCTGAAATACACTGCAGGAGGGGGGTATTTATAGTTGTAAGAGGACCTATAATTAGGGAGGATAAACATCAGGAATTAGGATTCCTGTACAAGTTAGACTCCTATTCTTTCTCTTCAAGAAAGACTGGAACATTCTAGAACTGGTTCAAAACGTAAGCCCAAGCCCAGCTAGACTATACGAACCACAAACCACATTCGCGAAAAATCGCGAGAATGGACCGCGAGCCACGGGCCACGAGCCCGAGCCGAAGCCGAGCCGATCCGAGCCGTGCCGTGCCGAGCCGGACGGGCGGGCGGGTGGTGGCGCGCGTGTGGGGGGTTCCCCACCCCACTCAACTTGTAACCAATACCCATTTCACTTCATTTAATAAAGCCATTTACAAATGAGTCTCTTTCCTATGTGGGGACTTTCCATATACCAAATGGAAATCCCACTCCCTCTTCAACTTCCATATTTACTTCTTAAATTTCTAACTTTGAACATTGATTACTCACTCATCCCAACATGGATTTGTGAAAGTAAATATACCATGTTCATCTACTCGCAACGTAGATTAAGAATATGAAGCTCGTTTTCGAAAACAACGAACTTTCCTTATTTTGAATAATGGACCAAAATTACCAAAAATAACCTTCCAAATAACCAAATCCCCAACAATCCCCACATGAGTGTAGATCAATGTTATGATGCATGTGACTCAATTGCTCAGTTTCCACATGAAACGTTACCACATCTGGCCAGGTAGCTTTTGACTTTGAACCTTTCCGTAGTGAAATACCATCGGATAAACCCACGGCCTAGTTGACTGAGTCATTGAACTATTCCGAGTTCGAGCCCACCGAGACAATGATATCTAATTTAAGTGATACAGTCACATAGTAACGCTTACGCCAGTTCTGCAAGTTCTATGTTGTGTCCATTTTGGCCTTGGACACACTTGGTTTCGCAAGTGCTTCTGGCGAGGCGGCCACTCCTCTACACTTGAATAGGTGACCTTTGTCTATCAGAAGTATCCTGCTATACTTCACCTTTTTAGGTATAGATCGTCATTAAAAGTCAAAAGACTTACCCTATGCCACGGTCATCAGGATATCATCTTGGTTATGCTCTCTAGGGAAATAGGTTTAGCTCATGGCTAGTTTCCAAGTGTTCGTAAATAGAACAGTCCAAAGTTTAGTTGGCCACATTGAACCAAGTTCTTGGGATCTCCAGTCATCATGGTTGGGTTTCCACTAAGGACCATTCTTTTGTGTGGACTTTAAGCCCATTCCCTCTAGCATTACATAGAATTGATCTCGATTTATACTTTTCGTAAACGGATCCGCTAAATTCTCCTTTGACTTCACATAGTCAATGGACATTATACCTCTTGAGATCAATTCTCTAACGGTGTTATGTCGCCGACGAATATGTCGCGACTTACCGTTATACATCTCACTGTAAGCCCTTGCGATAGCAGCTTGATTATCGCAGTGTATCATAATCGGTGATACTGGCTTACTCCAACATGGAATATCTTCGAGAAAATTTCGAAGCCACTCAGCTTCTTCACCAGCCTTATCCATGGCTATGAATTCTGATTCCATGGTGGACCGGGCTATGCAAGTCTGTTTCGTAGACCTCCAAGACACAGCTCCTCCCCCAATAGTAAATACATACCCACTTGTGGAGTGTGAATCCTTGGAATCCGATATCCAGTTGGCATCACAATACCCTTCCAAAACCACCTGGATATCTAGCATAATGCAGCCCATAACTCTGGGTATATCTTAAGTATCGCAATACTCTAATCAACCCAGCCCAGTGAGTGCTGTTTGGATTGCTCGTGAACCTACTGAGTTTGTTCACCGAATAAGCTAGATCAGGTCTTGTACAATTAGTCAAGTACATTAGACTCCCAATGATCCTAGCATAATCCAACTGTGTCACTGGATCACCTTTGTTTTTCACTAAACGAAGGTTATCGTCAAAAGGGGTTCTCGCAGTTTCACTATCCAACGCATTAAACTTCTTAAGAACGTTTTCTACATAGTGAGACTGAGGCAAAATTATGCCATTAGAGTTTCTTATGATCTTGACCCCAAGAATCACATCCGCTAACCCCATATCCTTCATGTCAAAGTTGTCTTTCAACATGTTCTTGGTGTTCGTGATCACATCACTAGAATCACTCAGAATTAGCATGTCATCAACATATAGACAAACAATAACAAAGGAATTAAGCGTGTTTTTCACATAAACACACTTGTCACATTCATTTATACGAAAGCCGTTGATCATCATCACAGTATCAAACTTGATATGCCACTGCTTTGGTGCTTGTTTCAATCCATACAACGATTTAACAAGTCTACACACTTTTTTCTCTTGACCCGGAACTACAAACCCTTCAGGTTGTTCCATATAAATCTCTTCATCTAGCTCACCATTCAGAAAAGCTGTTTTCACATCCATTTGGTGAATCTCAAGATTATGCAGCGCAGCAATCGCCAAAATCACTCTTATCGAAGTGATTCTCGTTACTGGTGAGTAGGTATCGAAGAAGTCATATCCTTCCTTTTGTTTAAAGCCCTTTGCTACTAGCCTTGCTTTATACTTATCAATGGAGCCATCGACCTTGTACTTCTTCCTAAGAACCCACTTGCAACCAAAGGGTTTGGTCCCGTTAGGAAGATCCTCCAACTCCCATGTATGATTCTTCATGATGGAATCAATCTCCGAATTTATAGCTTCCTTCCACATAGGAGCGTCTGGACTTGACAATGCTTCTTGAATGGAGCGAGGTTCGTTATCTAACATATAGATCATGAACCCTGGACCAAACATTTTTGCAATCTTAGTCCTCTTGCTTCGCTTAGGTTCACCACCATCACTATCTTGTGATGCACTCCTAACTTCAGGCGGTTCATCTTCACGAGTCCTCTTAGAAGGACTCTCATTCCTATCCTTGCAAGGATATATGTGTTCAAAGAACACCACATTTCTAGACTCTACAATAGTCCCCTCAACTACATCAGGTACCTCAGACCTATGTACTAAAAATCTATATGCAGAGCTATTCCTTGCATATCCGATGAAGATGCAATCAACCGTCTTTGGTCCTATCTTCACTTGCTTAGGTTAAGGCACTCTTACCTTAGCTAAGCACCCCCACACTTTAAGATGATAGTAGGCCGGTGCCTTACCTTTCCATAGTTCATATGGAGTCTTATCTCTTCCCGTGTGGGGTAACCGATTCAATATGTAATTGGAAGAGAGGATCGCCTCCCCCCACATGTTAGGGGGTAGCCCCGAACTAATAAGGAGGACATTCATCATCTCCTTCAAAGTTCGATTCTTGCGTTCACCAACGCCATTAGATTGAGGTGTATAGGGAGCAGTCGTTTGATGAATAATACCGTATTTAGCACACAACTCTTGGAATGGAGAAACATACTCTCCACCTCGATCACTCTGAATTGCCTTAATTCGAGAGTTCAATTGATTTTCAACTTCATTCTTGAAGATTTTAAACGCATCAATTGCTTCATCCTTGCCACTTAATAAGTAAACATGACAAAACCTTGTGCAGTCATCAATAAAAGTAATGAAATACTTTTTACCACCTCTAGTTTGCACAAATTTCATATCACAAATATCAGTGTGAATTAACTCTAGAGGAGCCGAACTTCTTTCAACCGAATTAAAAGAAGTTCTTGCCATTTTAGCTTCAACACAAATTTCACACTTGTGTTTTGAGTCAAATTTTACTTTGACGTGTCCAAGTCTAACATGCCATAAATCACATGACTCAACAACATACGAAGAAGCAATGACTTTATTATTAATAATTGGGCATTTAGCCATTACATTCAACTTAAATAGTCCCTTCTCGAGGTGACCTTTAGCTAGAAACTTCCCACTCTTCGTGAGAACAACTTGACCAGACTCGAAAACTACTCTAAACCCATGCTGGACAAGCAGGGACCCAAAAACAAGATTCTTCCTAATATCAGGAACATGCAGCACATCCTTCAAAGTCAATTCTAGACCAGACGTCATCTTCAGCAGCACCTTACCAACTCCAGCAACTTCAGCAGTCGACGAGTTACCCATATGGAGGCTCCTCTCAGAAACAGGGGTATACTCAGAAAATACCTCTCAATCAGAGCAAACGTGACAAGTAGCTCCAGTATCTATGAACCACTCTCTTGGATTATCAACCAAGTTAGCCTCCATAATAACCGCACAAAGATCTAGCTCGGACATCTCTTCAGTGATGACGTTTGCTGCATTCCGATTGTCCTTGCGTGGTTTTCGGCAATCTTTCTTCGTGTGTCCAGGCCTACCAAAGTTGTAGCAGTTGCCTTCGAACTTCTTGGCCTTCTTCTGATTCACTTTGCCTTTGCCTTGGTGCTTGCGCTTTTTCCCAGAATCAGCTTCCGCCAAGTGAGCTTTCGCCTCCATCATCGAGGTCTTGTTGTACTTCGTCGTGGATTGTCTATTACCTTCCTCGACACGCAGCTTAACAATTAGCTTCTCCAAAGTCATTTGCTTTGACTTGTGCTTGAGATAGTACTTGAAACCTCTCCAACTCGGTGGTAGCTTCTCAACAATAGCCATCACTTGGAAGTTTTCACATATGTGCATACCTTCAGCATGTATGCTTTGCAAAATTATTTGTAACTCTTGGAGTTGACTCATCACAGTTTTCGAATCAACCATGACAAACTCCAAAAACCGTCCGACAATAAACTTCTCAGTGCCGACGTCATCCACCTTGTACTTGTTTTCCAAGGACATCCATAGTTCTTTCGCGGTACTCTTGACCGAACTATAAACCCCATACAGCGCATTGTCCAATCCATTCAGGATATAATGCCTGTATAGATAATCCCCTTGTGTCCACGCATCAAGGGCGACTCTACGATCGAAAATCGTATCGTCAGCACTCACAACAGGTGCATCCTCGATAAAAAATCGAGACAAATTCAAAGTAGTTAAGTAAAAACCCATCTTTTGTTGCCAAGTTTTAAAGTTATGACCATTGAACTTTTCAGGGCGTTCGGCATGTGCAGCAACGGTGGCGGGAATCGCAGAACCGAAGGGAATCGAAGCAGAGCCGGAACCAAAGGTAAAAGGTGCGGACTGTGAGGGACCGCTGGTGAACGGACCGGATGGTCCGGTGCTGAAGGAGGGCATCGTGGAGTTCGTATTCGCAGGCACAGTTAAATTCATCATGGCGGGCGTAGTCAAAGAGGTAGAAGCAGGCAGCGTCGAGTTGTTCGTTGCAGACGTGGTATCCATTAATTCAAATTACAAATAAGAATCTTAAGCTATTGGGTATACAACAGTAAACTTGGGATAACAACGGGGGATAATTCAAATTAACAGAAAACAGCAATCAACAAGAACAAATTAAATAAACAAATAAAGCAAACGAAAGATGTCGAGGCGAGCGAACTCTTTCCTTAAAATTCTTATTGCCCTGGACTACATGCTCGCGGTTGAATGACAATGAATCTCCCAAGATACAACGACGAACGGAGATGGGCGGAGCAGTCGACCCAGGCAACCTGGCGAACGAGAACTGGGCAGACAACTGAGCAAAACCCTAATTGCAAGACTATATGATACGTGAGGCAAGTATGAAAATCGTGAGATGCTTATGATTTTCGGATGCTGAAATACACTGCAGGAGGGGGGTATTTATAGTTGTAAGAGGACCTATAATTAGGGAGGATAAACATCAGGAATTAGGATTCCTGTACAAGTTAGACTCCTATTCTTTCTCTTCAAGAAAAGTTGGAACATTTGAGAACTGGTCCAAAACGTAAGCCCAGGCCTAACTAGACTATACGAACCACGAACCACAAACCACATTCGCGAAAAATCGCGAGAATGGACCGCGGGCCACGGGCCCGAGCCCGAGCCGAGCTGGACGGGCGGGCGGGTGGTGGCGCGCGTGTGGGGGGTTCCCCACCCCACTCAACTTGTAACCAATACCCATTTCACTTCATTTAATAAAGCCATRRACAAATGYGTCTCRTTCCTATGTGGGACTTTCCATATACCAAATTGGAATCCCACTCCCTCTTCAACTTCCATATTTATTTCTTAAATATCCAACTTTGAACATTGATTACTCACTCATCCCAACATGGATTTGTGAAAGTAAATATACCATGTTCATCTACTCGCAACGTAGATTAAGAATATGAAGCTCGTTTTCGAAAACAACGAACTTTCCTTATTTGGAATAATGGACCAAAGTTACCAAAAATAACCTTCCAAATAACCAAATCCCCAACATATATTTATTATTAGATTTTACGGTGAGTGATTTTACCTAATTCTATGATACACTGTTTTTCATTTATATTATACGGTGCTGATCAATCTGACTACTTGTTTGTAGATATTATTACAAAATTTTAATATTTTATTATATACTATATTATTCGATGTCTTGTATTGTATTTTATGAATTGCATCAACAATTGTAGTATCCTTCCCAGATAGCATGTTGAATACATTATATTAACACAAATTCAGATTTCATAACCAAACCATATAATAATAATAATAATGATAAATGGAAAAACATGAAAATAATAATGATAAATGAAAAAAAACTTAAAATCTGAACAAGCATAGAACAATAATTTTTACACGTTGATATACATTAAAGTAGAAACAATTTCCACATTCAATACGTGTAGTGAAAAAACTACTTAATCACTATATTAAAAATAACTCACAAAAATATATAATTATTTTATATAAAAAATAACCGGTGTATTTAAGTAACTTTTTTACACCAATTCTTTATTTATATTATGTAAAAGACACTTAAGTACACCATTAATAATAATGAAAGTTAAGATTTTCTTATTCGCGAGAAAACTCTGGATCGGTTTTCTGAAACCGTAAGATACCACTAGCATCCATTGTTTTATCGCGAATAAGAAAATTTTAATGTGTTTAAGTGATTTTCTGACACCAACTTTTTATTTATATTAAGAAATTGACAGATATTTTGATCGGTGTCTACGTATAAATAGAAAATAATTTTTATTTTTCGTATAAATAGAAACTATCAAATTTTAACAATTAGTGGTTTTTACTAATTATTTGAAACCGGTTTTTCTCATTTATATTATTTGATAGACGTTAATTTATATTATCCAACTTTTAACAATCCGTGGTTTTACTAATTATTTGATACAATTATTTTTTAATTATTATTATTATTTGATGTACATGATAGACGTTACTGATTAATTTGACTATATTTTTATACAAAAGTTTAACATTTTATTATATATTATCACAAAATTTTATTTATTCATTATTTTCCATTGTTTTTCATTTTATTATATACTATCTTATAGTCGTTATTTTATAATAAAATATTCATCATAAATAAATATCATTATGAGTAAAAGTATATATATTTAATTTTCTCAAAAATAATCAATTTTCCATACAGATTTTAATTTGATATTCAGTCAATTCTGGACCAATAATAAATTTCTCATACTGATTTTAAATTCTGATATTCAGTTAATTTTGGACACGCATAACAAAATTAAATAAATTCCCTATTGAAGTTTGGGACGACTATCACTACAAAAAAATAGCAAAATTTTGAGGGATTTTTCGAGGGAACGGAATTCCCTCGGAAATTTTCGAGGGAAAACCGAGGGAAATAAAAATCCCTCGGTTTTTTCCGAGGAAATTACATTCCCTCGGCAAATCCCTCGAAAATCAGGGCGCCAAATGTTCCCGCCATATTTACCGAACGAAAAATCGAGGGATAACCGACGGGTGGTTTTCCGAGGGAAGTAGTCCCTCGGAAAACCGAGGGATATTTAATATGGTTCAAAATATGCTTAATCCATTTTTTGATATAATTTTTTATTGATGCATATTTATATTGAGAATGTCCGTAATAAATATTCTTATTTCTCCCTGACAACTACGACTGTATTTGACTGTTGTTATTTTCT
>BMAC01000014.1:2136852-2148323 GCA_014905375.1 Phtheirospermum japonicum | reverse complement strand
AAAATAAAATACCGAATTAGGTAACATATAATAAAAGTAAAATATTAAATTAGAAAAAAATATAATAATAGAAAATATCAAATTAGGTAAAAATATATAAAAAGAAATATTAAATTAGGTAAATATTAGGTTCGGTAATACCGAACCACCAAAATTTTTTCCGAAGCTAACAAAGCATGGGAAGCAGACAGATAGGATATGAGGATTTTGCATTAATAATATAGGGTAGATATAATAAATTCTAACTGGATGTTAAATAATTATTTAATAAAATTCAAAAAAATAAGAAATACTTAACATTGTAAAATAATAAAATAACTCAATACACAAATATGAAAGGTACATTAATAAGAAATAAAACTTAAATAATTATTCAATATATTTATAAATAAAATTTTTTGAAAACTATTAAATATATAAAATAATTTTGGATGTTAAAATACAAAGTACTCAATCGAGATCAGTACAGAAATATCTCCACAAAATATAAGAATATTGAGTCAACCTCAAAACACGTTCATTTTTAGGATTGGGTAACATTAATATGAGAAAGAATTCTTGATTGAGCTAGCGTGGTATATGAATATAAATTGATGAATAATATATGTACATTATTAACGCATTATAAAGTAAAACACAAGTTTTTATATGTCACCAGCCAAAAAAAATAAATGTTTAGTACAAATCTTCTAAATTTATGTAGGATATTTAACTCATTTGAATTTGTATTATTTACATAATAAATTTATAGAATATGAATTTCATGCATCAATTTTTTTTTAATTTTTTTTCATTTTGAATTTAAGGAAAACAAATTTCCGCCTCAACCTTTTTTTTTTTCTTTCATTTAAGTCTAAGCCGCCTTGCACATAATTTTTCTCTTTTTTTCTATTTTTAGATTTAACAAAACAAGTTTTTTATTTTCTTTTTATTTCAGTTTGCACAAATTTTCACGTCTAATTTAAAAGTCATGGAGATATATTTTTCATTTTTTAAATGAACTAAAAATCAAGATATATAGAGATATTTAAAATAAAAAATATATTATTTATCACGCTGGAAAGATGTATTAAATTTTTTTGGCAACATAAATGTTATTAATTTTGCCTTTTAAACCCGGTAGAAGATCCATACTCAATTTGCGCTTCCTTTTATATATTCCAAGTTTTTAATTCTTTTTTAGGCAAATTTGAGTATACGCTCCCTTTTTCTTTTATATAAATTGTGTAAGCACAATTTGGTGCGGCTTTTAAGTTTGTTATTTTATTTTTTGGTAAAATGGTAGAACCAGCAAATGGGAAACTCATTTTCTTTTTTTCTTTTCTTTTTTTATGGAAGCATTTGACTGGCCTCTCACACTTATTTAAATAATATATTTAAGAACCTCTAATTTCCACAACTTGGGGGAGAAAGTGTAATAATTGTACAATTTTGTCCTTATATCGGGCCTCAATATCATTTATTTTACCATATTAATTATATTAACTCAATAAAAAATGTTGAGAAGATTTAATTAAGACCCAATTATAGCCTACACATTTTTGTCTTAAATTATCTAATAATATAAAAGGTTCATTCGTTGATTGTTTGAGAGTTTAATATATATATATATATATATAATATAATATATATATATATATATATATATATATATATATATAATATTTTATATATCTATTTATATAATATTGATATATTGACATTTTTACTATTTTTCTATGTATTACAAGAATTTATACAAAATTATTTTACAAAATAAAAATATCTTTTTTGTTAATATTCAATAGTACTTATTAAACAATTGTAAAAATTTAAAATGAAAAAAAAATGTAATTGTTTGTTTTAGAACTTTAAATTATTTATATATGTTTTTACCATTGGTTATAATTGTGAAATTGATTATGGTGTCGTGAAGGCACCAAGTGGTTGGAAAGTAGAAAATAAATCTCAAATATTTTGAGAGGGTCTAGGTTTCGAACCCTTGTCGACACCTTATAAAGGGTTATTGATACCACTTGAACTACAAGTTTTGAAGTTGATGATAGACATGTTTTCATAAATAGAATGTTTTGTTTGTGATGTTCATAATCAACATTTTTCCTCAAAAAATAAACTAATAAACAAAACATGTTTACAGAAATAGAATGTTGTATATATAATGTTAATAACATCGTATCTTTATATCAAATAAGTATTAGAAATTTGTCAAAACACATTTATGTACTTTATTATTTGATGGTATAATTTCAATTACTTCCCGCCGAGAGCCCCTAATAAAAATGCTCTCATCTTAAGACTTCTTGACAGATGATAGGAAGTGCTCTGAACTAGTTGAGCAAAATACCTTTAGCTTTTTCTTATAATCTGAAATTTAACAATTTTCAAATATGATTGTTATGCGAGTCACAAGGCACGAAAGTGCTACAAATAAGTAATTGAAAATGTCGAATACAAAATTGTATTTCATAATATATAATTTTTTGTATTTGGTATTATAACTTTCATTGGGTACAATATATATTATGAACAGTATCATTTATTGTTTATTCAATATTTATTTTAAGTTCGGTTCGTGTACAGCCAAACACCCATCCCATCACCTAGACCGGACTCCTCATTCGAACCCAAGCCCTTGATTGGTTTTAACTTTTAGATTTGCTCAGCCCTAAAATTCAGGATAATGCCCAGCAACTTGTAACTGCTCTTCTGGCAGGAATAGGAGAACTTTGGGCAACCAAAGACTTGAAATTAGGGTTAGAAACACCATTAATTCTGGAAAAAACTAACAAATCATCGAGAAGAAGGTATACTCTCAATTACCCTGCTTGTTCTTCTATTTTTTTTTTTAATATATGATGTCATCGAATAAACGGCTCAAGGAAACGCAGATCGATCGGCTAAGCGAATTGCCAGATCACTTAATTATTCAGATTTTCTCTCTTCTCGAAGTAAAACAATCCGCGATCACGTCTGTGCTGTCGAAAAGATGGCGATATTTTTGGCGGGAATCGCCAAGGCTCATATTCAGAGAGGAGAGTAGCCGGTCGAAGAAAGTAGGAGATTTTGTGAACGGGGTGAATAGGGCCCTTCTTGCTGTTTGTGGGCGGATGGGTTTGGAAACTCTTGAGTTTGAATTCCTGGACAATTATAATTCATACAATTTGGATGTCGATGTTTGGGTCCGTTTCGCCGTCAAAAACAGGGTTAAACAAGTCTCTCTGCTGCTAGACTCTCTCATTCATACCCCATGTACACGCTGCCACAGATGATGTTTCACAATCTGTACTTGAAGCGTTTGACCTTGCCAAAGGTGCGCTTTGGATCCTCGGAGAACGATCGTGTGGCCGTCTTTGACCGAGCTACACATTAAGAATGTGGAGTTGCAGGAGCACGTGATCGGAAAAATATTATCGGGCTGTCCTGTTTTGTATCGCTTGGTTCTAGAATATTGTTGGGGGTTCAAATGTTTGGAGGTGGGGTCTAAAAGTCTTTATGAGCTTGAGGTATGTGACCGAAAAGATGGACTCTATCATAGCGAGCCTTTGCTGCGAATATCAGCACCTTATGTACAAACCTTGTGCGTTTCCATGGACGCCAAAGGGAGAAACCTATGTTTCGGGAACATCTCGTGTCTTGTTAAAGCTACTATTGGTTTCATTGGTTCTAATTGGGTTACCGACACTGAGGAGGTGGTGGATAACACGAAGAAGCTTCTTGAAGAAACTCGGCATGTAAAAGAGGTTAAGACGAGAGGTGGCTACAGTCAGGTGTGTATTGATGCTCATTATATTTGTTAGTACTTGTGTGATTCATGTTTGGTTCACTCTTTAAGAATTGCCATTTTTTTTTAAATTATAGTAGTTCATAAATTTTGGATGTGTGTTTAGACGTATGGTATATTTCCTGATCATTTGTTTATTGTTTGTTAGGTTCTATCTTCGATGGCGATGACTGGCTATCAGTTTCCTCAATCTGCTCGAACGTGTTTGACAGTAGATGCTCCAGCAGAAAAGCGCAGCATTCATGGTATTGTAGGCCTACTAGAATCTTCTCCTAACCTTGAAAACACTGGTCATAGAAGGTTCTAGCTTCATTGGGGTAGGTATTCTTGGCTTGATTCATGGCAATAATTTGTTTCAATTTATGTCGTTTAAAAATTATGCATATACATGTTAGTTTAACAATCTATGATAAAACCAGTAGTTAAAAGGTAATTTGTAGTCCCGGCGAAAAGTGATGCATTGTCCATATGATTTGATGGGCGCAAACTTTATATATAATACTGCTTGAATAGAGCTTATTTTGCATGGTGAAAATTTAGTCGAGGTGATTCTCTTAATAAATAAATTCATGACAAAATTAGTATGGAGCCCACCTCATAAGTGTATTTCTCGTATTACAAGAACTTGATTATTTGATGTTTGGATTCGTTTATTAAGTCTTTTGTTCTTGTATTTGTTCTATTCAGGAACCCCTACAGATGTCCAGATGTAAAGAGTGATCTGGATCGTGACTTATTGCATTTGAAGACTATTACTATCAAAGAATTTATAGATCCAAATCTTGCTGGTGAACCCATGCTAACATTGGCCCGGATTCTCCTTAAGAGGGCTCCAGCTTTGGAAAAGATGGTAGTTAAGATTCACGGAATTTGCCACTGCATCTTCATCTAGACCTTCTTTAAGCAAGACCTTCAAGATAAAGCAAACGCTGCTGAGTTATCCGAAATCTTCTAAAAATGCAGTAATCCTTCTCGATTGATGTTCATTTACCGCCAACCCCTGCAACTGTGGTGTTGTTATTCTTAGTGTATATATTTCCTAATTCCACGTTAGGGATTATTCTTGTCATGTGAGAAATATTTGTATATTTATTCCATGTTTTTTTTCTCAATGGGAACAAAAAAATCGCCTTGAATTTAATGGGTTAACCGTAATATTTGTATGAATGTTAGGGTTTTTTTTTTTTTTTGCTTACGAAGGTTGAAAGTATATGATGGAAATAGACCCCAATGAGGTTTTTGTAATTTTGAAACTTTCCTTTTTTTTAATTTTTTTTTTCACCCCAAACCTTAAGGGTGGTTTTTGTAACTATCTCTTTTTCTAAATTTGATGTTTGTAAAGATATTTAAGGGGCTTTTTTCAACTTTATTTTCCAGGGAGACCAAACATTGACAATATTCTATTTCTAGCTAGCTAATTTTCTTGATGTAAAATTATTAATCAAGGTTCTGTACAAAGTTTAGCTAATTAGTCATTTCTAGAGATTAAATCACATTTTTGTTTGTAATTTCATTATTTTTAATTCAGAAAAAGCTTTGTATTTATTATTTTTTTATGCACAATCGTGACATGTATTCCTAGTTTAACATCATGTGTTATAGGAAATTTATCAAACTGATTATCTTTTTAAAAAATAAAATTATTTGTAACAGTTATAATAAAGTTCTAAACTTCTCTGACTCGTAATTTTATTTTTTTTCGAATTAATTTATCTCACCATAGATTTATCTCAAAAAATTACAATCTGAAAAAACACATATCTCCTAGAGACGAGACTTTCTAGATAAGATGAATCCATCCCAAAGGATTGTTCAAAAAAAATTTAAAAAAAATAAAAAATACAAACAACACCACAGCAAATAAAAAAATAAACAACACGAACACTACTTAAGACATTGACTATTATTAGTAATAAGAAACCTAATAGTCCAGACTCAGGTCACCTAATCGACCAAATAGAACCAAACACTGTTTACACCACCAAAACTGGCCACAACGACTGTGAAACCAAACACATCTGAAACACCCCTACACGAGCAAACTTCAAACTGAAACTAAGGCTTATGAGTTAAAATCTTCACAAGTTAATTTAAAATAAGACACATCAGCAAAATTAAAATCTTTATTAAAAAAATCATTATTCAATGACTAGTCTACACCAAATAAAAGGTTATTAAGGCAAAATAAGTCGTGGCCTTAATGAGATAGTCGGTCTAATTTTGGTGAGTAGTCCTCACTTTTTGTCATCAAAATCAAAAATTATTTAATCAAAGTAAATTGGAAAATTTGTAATAAACGTGGGAAATATATGTGATATATCATATAGAACACAAATTACTTAATAATTTATTAGATAACTTATCAAAATATTTGTTGGATATATCATGATACGAAGTTTAGTCTGTTTAGGTAACTAAATGTTTGTTTGTTAATTATATCATTTCTTCCGTAAAATAATTTGTCTTTTCTAGTTTTTTGCTACGAAAATTATATTTTAGCTACATTTAAATGGATTTTATTTTAATTTTGGTTCAACCGACTGATTGTGTATATATATTCTTTTAAATAATATTATAATATTCACTTGTGATCAGAGATAGAGCGCATTTCTAAAGATGCTAGTTTGTCTATAACATGTAGCTTTCACATCTCATTTAAATGACTTCCGTATAAATTTCTAATGGACAGTCATTGGAAATGCTTTTATAACTAATTTGCATTCACATTAAGTTGACTATAAATCCAAATCTTAAAAAGGAAAAAATAATTTTTATTAGTTTCGTATCATAATTAATTGTTAATTATCAAATAGAAGATAGAGTTCAAAATAATTTAATAATTGTGGATTACCGACTATAGCGAAAACTTATGATGTATAGATACGGGTCGTGACACAAATATAATACAATACGAATACGAAGATCTGACATATATGCACACACTCACACTCACACACATATAATTATATGTATTTATATTATTGAAAATATATACTTATTAAGTATAATAAAAAGATAAAGATGTAATATTAAAATGACAGTTTATAAACACTCGAATCTAAAATGCAACAAGTTCCATAAATACACAAAACAATATGTCGAAAATATTAGTTTTAACTTACTCACTACAAAAAAAAAATGTGTTTGCTGATGGGCGGATACGTCAGCAATCAATTTGCTGACAGTCCCACCCGTCAGCATTTTTGGCGTCAGCAAATTGATTACTGACACGATAAACTGTGGAAATGAATATTTTTGTACAAAAGGATTAGTGCATGTTCCAAAAAGAAAATGAGAAATATGTGTAGGACTCATAAGTGTAATTCAACAGTGAAGCGTCTTGATAAAAGTGTTATTTTTATATTTTTATAATTATTTTTCTGCCCATCATCATTTGGCGATTTTTTTTGTAGTGATATTAAGGTGAAAATAAAGGCAGATGGCCTGAGGTTATCAGGTCACCAAGTAGGTCTGTGATCATGCGACCTGAATCCATTAGGTTACCGTGACTTATACTATCGTTTAATACGGTCCCTCAATTCGAATGAGTTCTTGGGCATGATTCATAATCTGTCTCTGAGATTGGTGAATAAGGTAACATCAGTTTTTTAATAATAGATGTTAAAGTCTTTCAACATAGGTTTTGTTGTAATCGAAGTTAAATCCCATTTTGGGAATGTATCTTGTGTGCAATGTGCCACTATGATCTAACTACACTAACAAGCCTATGTAACCCTAGTTTCTACATCATTCTAACTTTTAATATATATATATATATAGAGAGAGAGAGAGGTGGGTTCAAATGAGAATCATGTCATTAAATGTGAACCTGTGCTTTTATTATACAATCATAGTGCTTTATTGATATTTTAGTTATATACACCACCAATACTTTTATTATACAAGCAATAGAACATTTCACAAAAAGCGTCATTCCTTTCAGCTTCTCTCGAAACAGCTTATGAATCTGTTCTTCAGACATCACCCTCTTAGTCGTGCTACTGCCTAGACGACGCAAATTTATCAAGCTAGTGACGTTAAATAAGCGCTTCTTGGGAGGCAACCCAAGCAATTCGTATCCTTTGTAATTTCTGTATTTTTTAATAACTTGCCGATGAACATGTTCCGTGGGAAGATATTGGGCGGGCTTTATTGTCGCCAACTTCCCGAGAATTTACCAACGAACAAATCTACCGAGGGGTTACGTTCGACGGCCTGTCAGCATTTCTAAAATATTAAAAAAAAGTTTCAAGAAGTTTTTTCGAGTTTCCAAGACAGAGAGCCGAACTATGAATTATGTCAAATCACGGCAGATTGGGAAAAAGTACTGCCTGTATCAACGAAGATTCTTCGTACATTATAATCAACAATTGTGACTGTTATTACCAGATCATCTATATGAGACGCAGAAATAAAAGTCATTTACGGTCACAAATGGCCGAAAATCAAGTCAAAATTTGGTAACAAATGGCCGAAATAACAACATTTTCCTGTGCGAGACTAAAACTGATGTTAAATTGTCTCACATCAGTTATTTATAAAACTGATGTTTTTTAAAAATATTTTAGAAATGCTGACGGGCTGACCTCATATCGTGTGGGTGGAATTCGAACCCCTGACCTCTTGTAAATAAAGAAGGAGTGTTATCTTCTCGCCAGTCAATTACAAGCAAGAGTTATATTTTTAATATATATTAGATATATAAATTAAGTTATAAATTATATTTATAAATGTAGATTATATTTATGAATAATTATATTATAAATATAATATTATATATATATATATATATATATATATATATATATATTATAAACATAATTATTTATAGAATAAAATAATAATTTTTGTTACTTGGCCTCAACCACCCAACTTCACTACTGGATGGATGTTGTGTCATATCAGCATGTTAAGTAGTAAAGTTGGATAGTTGATGTCAAGTAACATAAATTATTATTTTATTTTATCTTTTATATTTTTAATAATAATATAAATGACAAATAAATTATTCTAAACATAAAAAATAAATAAATAACTTATAAATATCTAAATAATAATAAAAATCTAATAAATATTTTTATTAAAAGAATAATATTTATTTTGTATTTTTAAATATATTTATTTCGAATTCCTATTAATTATTTTAATTTATTTTTGAAATTACAAAATTTAAATGAAATAAATTATGGTTTGATTATATTTTGTATATTTTTTCTGAGTTTTTAAGTTTTATTTTTATAAATTTAATTAATTATTATATTTTATTTTCCAAATTACAAATTTATATATTTTATATTTTTCTTTCCTATTTTTTTTTAAAATTTTAATATTTTTTTATCAATTTTTGAATTAAATCAATTACTTTATTTTATTTTTATTTCATTAAATACAAAATTATAAATTTCCAGTTTTATTTATTTATTTTTGAATTTTCAAATATTTTTTTGATTATTTTTTTATAAATTAAATATTTCCCTCCAAATTTGATGTTTACGTTAACTTTAACGAAAAGGTTAACCCCGAATAGTGAGACTGAGATTAAACTTGGGTACTAATTTTGATACTTTGCAAACTTGGAGTACTAAAACTAGAATTTTGACATACTTTAGGTACCAAAAATGAGATTTAGCCTAAACTTATTTGTTAGAAGATTTTAGTAGATATATTATTTATTTTAGCAACAAATTATTTTATAATAATAAAAGGAGAATTAATTCAAGTTACGATTAATATTTAACTAGTTTAACAACCGTGTAGTACACGGGATTTATAAAAAACTAAATATGAAGAATATTTGTGAAAATTATAAAATTTTGAATTTAAAATAAAATTTTGAAATGATGTGTTCTCAACCCATGCCCTATCAAGTTTATTAATTATTATAATTATTTATTAATATTATATTTTAATATTTAGATTAAGTTCGTTAATAATTATATTTACATACTTATAAAAAATCAAAAGATGTCACATTTTCAACCCGTCTCTAATTTATAATAATTAATTATTATTAAATTATTTTATATTTTTATGTTTAGATTAATTTTGTAGTAATTACAGTTACATACTTTGAAAATTTCAAAAGGGGTCATACTCTCAAGCCTTCTCGCATTGTGACATTGTCTAATAAATATTAATTAATTAATTATTATAGAATTTTTTTTTTTTATATTTAAATTGAGTTCATTACTAATATCTAGTTACATACTCCAATTATTTCAAATATATCATAATTTACATATACAGAATATTTAAAATTCTAAAATTAAATTATTTAGACTTTTATTATAAATACAATTTATTTAATTATTTTCATAATATTTCTTTTTTTGTAATTATAATTACTTCATATGTAATTTATCTTTTAATTAAAATAATTAATTTAGATTCTTTATAATAATTATATATGACTTATTTATGTTATTATATTAGGAGTATAAAAGAAAATTATTGAATTAGACAAAGAAAAAACACTCTTATGTTAGGCTAAATATAATAAAAGAAAATATTAAATTAGGCAAGATACAATAATTTTTTTTTTTATTAAATTAGGTATAAATTAGGCTCGGAATACACATAAGCAACCGAAACACCAAATTTTTTTTATTATCCAAGCGAAGCATCCGAAACTGACACATACATTAAGAGAATTTTTCATAAATATATATACTTGTTTAACACTCGTGTATTATACGAGACTTATCAAAAGATAAATATAAAGAATATTTGTGATAGTTATTTAATTTTAAATCTAAAATAAAAATTAAAATGATGTATTCCCAACCCATGCCTTGTACATGTCTAATCTATTTATTAATTATTATAAATATTAAATAATTTTGTATTTGATGTTTAAATTAAATTCATTAATAATCTTAGTACTCTTACAAAATTTCAAAGTCGTCACATTCTAAACCCGTGTCTATTATTTATTTTATTAATTATTCTTATATCATTTCATATATTAATGTTTAGAATAAATTCATTAATAATTACATACTTTGAGATATTCAAAAGATGTCATACTCTCAACCCGTATCGTATTGTACTGGTGTCTAATAAATATTTATTAATTATTAGCATATAATTTAATATTTTTATGTTTAAATTGAATACATTACTAATATTTAGTTCCATACTTAAATTATTGTAAATAACTCATATTTTACATATGTATAATATTTGAAACTCCAAAAATAAAATTATATTAAATTATATTATCAATAAAACTTATTTAATTATTTTCATAATAAATTTTTTTTTAATTAAAACTATTTCATATGTAGTTTTTAACTTAATTAAAATAACTAATTTAGATATTATCTAGTACTTATATATGACTTATTTCTATTTTTATATTAGGAGAATCAAAGAAAACTGAGCTCATTCGAGCTCGAGCTTCGAGTTTTGTATTCAAACTCGAGTTCGAGTCCAACAATATTCAATTCGACTCGACTCGATTACACCCCTAATTTGAATTCAACCAATACAAGTGTGTAAATCTAAGCCTTCTATAATACATAGTACGTGATACTTATCAATCGTTGGATTACATATGTACACAATAAAGCTGTAACCAACTAAATTTTTTATCTAATTTAATCACCTATATTTCTACACTTAAATTTTTTATCGAATTTAATCACCTATATTTCTACACTTAAATTTTTTATCGAATTTAATCACCTAT
>BMAC01000014.1:2104336-2136827 GCA_014905375.1 Phtheirospermum japonicum | reverse complement strand
TCGTTGGGTTGGTATATACCATCCTCATTTACGCATATAAACCCAAAATCGTTTGGTGGTATTTACCATCCTCATTTACGCATATAAATCCAAAATCGTTTGGTGTATATTCGAGCGTTACAAGTTTGTAGAGAAAAAAAAAAAGAAATTCTTTTCCTATATATAACATATCAGTTGGTGCATGTTTTTACTCAAACATAGCTACAAAAAAAAATAAATAAAAATAATAATAAAACTCGACCATCAACCGCCACGGCCTTGACAACTGCCACTCGGTGGCCGCCCAAATGAACGTCTCTGAAGGCAGCAAAAGGAGATATTTCGCGATCCGAAGGCACTTCAAGAATACCGGCTACGTGCCTGTTAAGCTCAATATTCTTGTCGATGGCAGTGAGAATGGCGAATATTCAAGTATGGAATCGGAGAAATCTATGGTGAAAACCATGATGGAACAGTTTAAACAGCTCAGAAAAGATGAGTTGGTGTTGGATATCAGCAGAAGCGACCCTAAAATAGAGTAAGCCTTTTATTTATTTTATTTTATTTTTTTTATCCTAATTTTCTTTTTTATTAATAGATCTAGATCTATATATATAGAGGTTTATTTTACATGCATGGATATTTAATTTAAATTAATTTTTTTGTGCTTCATTAGTGCTTTGCTTATGCGTATTCACGAGCAAAGCAGTGTCGAACAAGAAAATGGAAAAGGATGCTCCAAAGACGATGAAATTAGATCCGATGAGCATTCATCGTTGTTCGAAACCAAGCTCTCGAGCCAGGTAATTTCACATCATCAAACATACCAAATTTTTGCGAAATGAATAATGATTTTGAATTTTATTGATTAACTTGGTATGAATTATTACCAATGTCATTGGTAATTGCATGTTGTTGTTTTCATGCTAATGTGTCACACAATTAATGTGAATCATTCAAAACTTGGGTGCATTTCATATAGGGATGAGTTTGTCATATATAATTTACTGTAGCTGTGTGGTTTATGGTCGCAACAAACTAAAATTAATTGTTGTTATGTGAAATAGAAACAAACCAGACTATGATAAATCGAGCTTAATTTCATGGTGTGACAATTGAGCGCCCTAGGGGACACACAAGTTAAGTTAACATGAGTTTATTGTTGGTGGTGGTGTTGATGTTATACAACACGAAATGTGGCTTCATAATTGAATTTGTAGCAAAAGGAAATTTTAGTATTAATTTGAATAAGTAAGGCATTGGTTTTCATGGTTCACACACCTGATTCAAATTTCTTAATTCAGGTCGTTGGGAATTATATCTGTGATGACGGGGCAGGTGGGAAAGTTGGAGCCGTTCTTACATAGGTAATTTTCTTCGGAGATCCAAATACTCGACCGACTTCCAAAGGAACGACGGAAGAAGATTACTACATGTCCGAATGGACTCGGCTGAGAGAGAGAAAGGCTTTCACAGGGGTAGCTTGAAATTCTTGAAAAACAGCAGAGGCAAAAGGGGTAAGAGGGTTGGATCGGTGCCTACGCCAAACCGGTGCAGGACTCCGTATACATAGTTCTGAATAAAGTATTTTTATTATCATTTTTACTTGTGTAGAAATTCATATGTTTGTTTAATTTCATAAAAGCTTTGTTAAATCGACACGGATTTGTTAATTTCGTAAGTCATAGCCACTCGATCACTATCGTTTCACATATATCCTCTGTTTGTGTATATATTTGTTCTGTAAAAGAAAAAAAGAAATTTACTTGTTACTATTTCTCTCTTTTTCTACAGTTATTGTTATTTTTAGGGGAAAAAAATTATAACCATTCCGTACTATATACGTTTGTTTTAATTAAATTTAATGCATTTTATACTATACAAAATTTTGAAATTGCATCTTATGGCCGACCCTACTCGCCGGAATTCACCTGAACTCGCGAGCAAGGTTGCATATTTTCAAACTCGTATCCTTTAGGATGCATTTTATCAAAATCGTATACTTTAGGATGCATATATCAAAACTCACCTAAACTTTTTGATTTTCAAAATTTAATAAATTTCTGGTTTTGAATTTATTTTGAATGTATATTTTATCAAATTAATACAGTTTTATGACGATAAAAAAACACATTAGACAACATACACTCAAATATATAAGAAGTTATACACACACGCGCGATTAGTACCCTAAGTTTAAAAAGTATTAAGGTAAGTACCCTAACTTTAATTTTTGTATCAACATTCATACCCAACGTCATCTTTCCATTAAAAACTAACGGAACCAACAAACTTTGGATGGAAAATGTTGAGTTGGAACATTAAATTAGAAATTCACAACAACAAAAAAAAGTGTATTAAATTTTGAAAATCAAAAAGTTCTGGTAAGTTTTCATAAATGCATCCTCGAGTATATGACTCTGTTGCATTCCGAAATATACGAGTTTGAAATGATGCATTCTCACTCGCGAGTTCAGGTGAGATCCGGCGAGTTGACTAGCCAGAAGATGCACTTTCAAAATTTTGTGTTGTACACGATGTATTATATTACAAAAAAAACAAAAACAAAAAAAACTCAAGATGCCCGATCAAGTTTTTTTGGACTTTTTTTTTATGAATTGGCTAATTTAGCAAATGTGGTTTGATGATGGCCAATATCACGTACCTTTTGTGAAATGTGGTTGATAAGTCCAAAAAGTTGAATTACCAAATATAGGGGGTACTAACCTCAAAGTAGATATCAGCGACTTGAATATCTCTCCAGAACGTCACAACGATCTACCAAGTCTCCCGCGAATCCCTTGGCGACCTCAGTGGTCCTGCAAAATAACGCCTTGAACGGGTCAGATGTCAAGCCTGTTAAGACCCTCCGATGCCTAAGTTAATAAGCAATTTCAACACTCTCAACACTCAAATTGGAAGATTGGTCAATATATAATGATAATAATGTAATGCGATAATTATAATGAGAGGAAAACACCCCCTTTTATAGAGACGAGGAATCCCTCTTGTCTAGGGTTACCTTTTTTAACCAGAATTCCATAGATACCACCACTCTTCCACCGCCTCATTATTAGGATTTCTCTTATATAATAACTTCCCATAAATAATAAATCTCTTATTAAATTACCAGGACGGGCCTGAGCACATCATAGCCCACCAAGCCCTTATCCAATACTCTTACTAAACCCATTAAGTAAACACTCACAAGGCCCATAACCGAGTTGGGACATACAACACAATCATAAGAGGTCGCGACCCTATATGAGAACTCATCCTCATACTCCAGGTCGCTAACTACTTACCCACTTCTCCACAGCAATACCCAGCTCGCCCATCTCCTAGAGGTACACCCTCCCCAGGAAATGAGGTCACTTACCACAAATATCCATACACATCACATAATATTATGTACGAACATTTAGGTCCGTATCAGCTAGTCCTCCATGTTCTAATTGATTGAGGTACAAAATCAAATAGGACATGTAAACAAAACAAAATCAAAAGAACTCAACCACTTAAGAACAACAATACAACGAAAACACATAAGTAAATCACCATTCCACCTTACCAAACCATATATCGGGATCACATAACCCGACAAACCGAGCTATAAGATCAATATCTCACTATAAATTACCAAGCGTACCTGCGACCTCAAAACATACCAGTTCGCTGAGCTCGCTCATCCTATAAGAGGACATATCTGCGAGTCCCCAAGCTGAGTCCCCAGACCCACATCTGACGACCTGAAATTACAAAGCCCCCTCCACGACCTGCAACTAGATTCACTCCCAATAATTTCAAAATTGCAATCATAAGTAACCCAAAAGGTCAAGACACGCCTTCTTTTACATGTCTACTCCCATTTAAGCCTCATTAAATGCAGTCTGCCACCCTGCCGGACACGTGTCTTTAGATTGCATTCTCGTATTATAATAAATTCAGTGGGCCCTAAAACTAAAGGCCCAAAACATTCCCCGAAACCTTACTGTCTTTCCCGCTCCTACCTGTCTCATCCACCTTTCTCGCCGCCCAACAAAAAGACCCTTTATTTTCCCCACTCACTACCTTTTCACAAAATACACCCAGAAAATCGCCATTTACGCTCTGTAACAAAGCTCGACAACTTAACAAAAATTCTCAGGATTCTCCCACAACTCATCGCTCCACACCGACCTACATCACTTCCAAAGATGTGTAAGTCCTCAAATCTCTATTAATAAAATAATTGCATTTATAAATATAATACATATGCTGAATTGTTATGAATTTGTGTTGTTTTCCTTCTCCTATATCTTAAATTTATGACAAAATCAGCGTCTTCTACCTCCAATTCCCAAAACTCAAATCTTTCCCCTGACTCAAATCCCAGCGAAAATCCATTTATACTCGAAAAAAGACCAACCCAACTCCTCTTACCCTCCTCTGGCCTTCGCGACGAACCCGAGAGCGACATCACCTGGTCGGAGTTAGAAACCCAAACCAGGATCCACACCAAGGCCCAAGCTTTGATAGATAGTATACCTGAAGACCCTTCCACTACTCCTCTACCCCTTGCACATATTTCAGAGGGTATGCCTTTACAAAAACCAAACGATCCAACACATTGCGAGCACTTTAAGGCCAATCCGGTGGCTATAGCTCACTCCCTCACTATCGACGACTTACCTTCCTCATCCCGTGCGACCAAAGAAATTAAACACAACTACTGGGTACTCCCCAACACAAAGAAAATGGAGAAGTTCAAACGAGTCCTCAATCTTCCGAAGACCGCTAAAATGGTCCTACCTGACAGCCTGCATGTAGACCCTCTGCGACCTCCTTCTAACCACATCACCCTTTTTGACACACTACTAGTAGCAGGGTTTAGATTCCAGGCTCATCCTTTTTACATTGAAATCTCCAACCTGTACAATATATCCCCCTTACAACTAACTCCCAACTCTATGAAGTACTTAGCTGGATACCTCTTACTATGTAAATATTATAACACCCAACCCGACCCAAGCTTCTTTCACTTCGGCTTCCAAATAAAATATCAACAAAACTCTTTCTACCTCTCCTCCCGTTCGGGACTAGCTCGCTTTCTAATAAATCCTCCCAACAAAGTCCCCGAGTGGAAGAAAAACTTCTTCTTTATCCATAATACAGAAAGTTGGCCCTTCATAACCGAGCTACAGAATCGTACCCCAAACAATACAAACCACCTACCTCCAAAGAATGCCCTCGTTTGTATAAAAAATACTCTGATCAGATCGCGAAATGGAGCAAACGCCCTTCTGATGTGGTGCATCTTAGCAGTCGATCTGACATTTTTCGTTACGTGGGTATTGATTCCCGCCCAGTCGAACCAGAACTCGCCATTACCGAATCAGAATTTGGTAGGTCTTCTAGGTCTTAAAATTACACCATATCCATACTGTAAAAAAACGGAATACTAACACCCTCCTTATCTACTGCAGTGGCCTTTATCAACAACTGTGTCGCAGCTCGCTCAGATGAAGCCAAGCAACAATCCACCTCACAGCCCCGCAGTTCACCCCGTTCCTTCTCCTACCCACGTGGACGAAGCGTTGCAACGAACCTCCGGAGCAACAACCGATGAAGAGGAGGTCCAACTAGTGCGGCGGACTGTCAAAAATAAAGGCAAGCGACCTCTTCAAGCCGTACCTGAGAGCCCAGTGACTAAGAGCCCCAGTCCACCGGAGCAGAAGCGTCGTCGCCTTCGTAAGGGCCCTGCGATGACCTCTACTGGCACATCCGACCTGAGCAAGGTACTGGCAAAATGTGACAAAGTCGTGGATGTCCAAACCCTTCTCAACGAGCACGCTATCAAACAGGTAGATTAAAAGAGCCCTATCTCTCAATACATCTAAAATGTATAAATACTCATAAAACATCATGAAGCAGCTAAGCCCTCTGTTCTCCAAGCTCTCTGAAGAGTTAATAGCTCGTTCAGCAGAGAGCGATTTGCAAAAGACGTGCGACGAGCTAACCATATAAACGGAACAACAAAACCGGCAGCTGCCGCTAACCCAAGGAGAACTGGATGGTGCGCTCAAGCTGTTAAAAACCCGCGAGGAGGAAATAACCATTATGAAAAGCCAAATAAACAGCTTGAAGGATGAGGCATCTCGTACAGATAAGGAGCTGAAGAACTCCCAAAAGTAGGTCGAAGAGCTCAAATGTGCACAAAAACAGGGTGAAGAGCTCCAACTGCAAAATCAAGAACTCCGAGCACAAGTGGAAACAGCCCGCACCGATTGTATGGCCGAAGGTCGCCGGAATTTCTTACAAGTGCTACGGGCAAGAGGTGCGTTGAAGCCTACAGGGAGGAGCTCGTGCAGGCGTACGAAAAATCTTCCATCTACTTCGGGTTGATGGCTGTCGGGGCTCAAGAGTGGCTGATTAAGACTGTTGATATGATCAAAGAGGAGGTCGCGGCTATGAACGTCTCCTATGCTCCTGATGCCAAAGCCTTTATCGACCGGATGACTCCTTTCAGCCGTTTCAAGGGCGACTAGCAGCAGCCGATTGATGCAAAGTGGTGGTTATCGTGCCAGAGTCGAGCTGTTATATCCACCGGCCTACATGCTGAGTTAGAGACGCCACTGGACGACCTGCTCCCCGAACTCCTTGAGCCAATCGCCACAAATCCCTCTGCTCCGACCTCTACTGCCGAAAAAATTGCTTGAAACTTTTATCTCTCTTCTGCTCAGAATTTGTATAAACAATGTATTCCTTCCATTATTATATTCTACGTTTATTATCTATCCAGCTCTATAAATATCAATACACAACCCTGTAATAAAAAATCTCAGAACATCCAACCACAAGCTAATAGATCGCACAAAGATGCGAGCAACCGATCCTTTCGCCTGGATCACAGAATCTTTAGCCAAAGTAAAACAAAACTAATCACGCATCAACTCCTATAAACTTTATCACACAACCAGAATCACGCATCACAATTAATCAATCACAAAGAAGAAAATAACTCACGAAGACATCACAACTACTCAATCATAAAGAACAAAATAGCTCGCCAAACTTTATTATATTATTCAGTTTCTCAAATAACATGCGGGGGAAGTGCCCTCCAAAAAGAATTACCCTCTCCTCGAATCACCAATCTCTCAATCCTATCGCCGACCTCATGGAAGCGCCAATTCATCGCCTGACCTCATGAAAGCGTCAGCCCACCGACCTCATGGAAGGGTCAGCCCGCCGACCTCATAGAAGCATCAATTCATCGCCGACCTCATGGAAGCGTCAGCCCACCGACCTCATGGAAGCGTCAATTCACCACCGACCTCATGGAAGCGCCAGCCCGCCGACCTCATGGAAGCTTCGCCGACCTCGTGGAAGCGCCAGCCCACTGACCTCATGGAAGCGCCAGCCCGCCGACCTCATGGAAGCGTCAACCTACACACACCAACACAAACACCCACTTGCGGGAGAGATGCCCTCCAGACAGAGTTACCCTCTTCCCGATCGCCGACCTACAAGAAGCGTCAGCCCGCACACATCCTAGCTGCCCTTCAGGCATAATACTTCTTCAAATGGCATATGTTCCAGCTTCTGGGCAAAAATTTCCCCTCTGCGTCCTCTAGAATATAAGCTCCCCCTGCAACACCTTTATCACTTTGAATGGCCCGACCCAATTTGGCTCCAACTTCTTGACCATATGCAGCGCATCAGCTCACTTCCAAACTAGATCACCCACCTGGAATCGGCGATGTCTGACCCGCTTGTTGAAAGCGACCTGTATCCGCTGTTTATAATGCTCTATGCGAGCTGTTGCCTTATCTCGTATTTTCTCGATTGTCTCAATCGCTCCACGAGCTAATCTCTCGTTTTCCTCCACATTGAAGTTTGCCAAGCGCTGCGAACCACCCACTATTTTTGCTGGAATAACCTCATCCGTCCCATAAACCAAACTGAACGGTGACTCTCCCGTGGAATTTCTTGGGGTTGTTCGATAGGCCCAAAGGACTGAAGCGAGCTCTTCTTCCCAAAGTCCCCCTGCTTTTCCCAACCGCAACTTAAGTTCCTGCACAACTATGCGAGTAGTAACTTCGACCTGCCCATTCGTTTGGGGATGTGCCACAGAAGCAAATCGCTGCCTCATCCCCATCTCCGTGCACCAATTCCGAATCTTCCTCCCATTAAATTGGGTTCCGTTATCTGATACCAACACTCGCGGTACTCCATACCTGCAAAATATATTATTAAAGATAAAATCCATCATATGCTGCTCGCTTATCCCAGTAACAGCCTCGCCTTCCACCCATTTTGTAAAGTAATCAACAACTACCACCATATACTCCTTATTACTCGGGGGTTTTTGAAAAGGACCCACAATATCAATCCCCCACTGCGCAAACGGGCACGGCGAACTCATCGTCATCATCTCCTCAGCTGGTATATGAATAATCGGGGCATGCATTTGACACTTTTTACACGTCCTCACTAGCTCGCTAGCCATATTCTTCATTCCTGACCAAAAGAAACCAGCCCGCAACGTTATGCCTACTAAAGCTTTTCCCTTCGCATGGTCACCAAAATATCCCTCATGTATTTCTTTCAGTACTTCCAACCCTTGTTCCATAGTCAAGCACTTCAGGAATGGTCCGAAATGCGACCTTTTATACAAATCTTCGTGTATTACACAAAAACTGGCTGCTGTTCTAGTCTCCTTCGTTGTTAATTTCTCTGCGCCTTCCCTTGCTTTGACAGGAACATCCCATATTGGTGTACGCCAATCATCCTTTTCGTCAATTTCCATAACTTCTTTCCCTTCTTCTATACTGCTACGCCTTAATTCCATTAGTGTGATTTTCCGAGTATTGCAAGTCCCCAGCGCTCCTGCTATCCGAGCGAGCTGGTCCGCCCGAACATTCTTAGCTCGCGGCAAGTGCTCTAGTTTAAATTCCTCAAAACGCGCTTCTTCTCCCCGTAACTTACTCAAGTATACTGCCATCCGTTCTTCTTTGGCCTCAAAGGAACCCCCAAACTGGCAGGCTATCAATTGAGAGTCCGTGTACGCCCATAACTTTCGTACGCCCAAGTCGTGTGCCATCTTGATGCCCTGCAGCACAGCTTCGTATTCGGCCTCATTATTGGACGCCTTATACCATAATTTAACCGTAAACTCCAAATTCTCCCCCTCCGGACTGGTTAACACAATACCCAATCCGGCTCCCGAAACCATAGTTGAGCCATCAGTATACAACGTCCACGGCTTTACTTCCTCGCTCGCACTAGCTGGGCGTACCATTTCCTGCAAAAAATCAGCTAGTACTTGTGCTTTAATGGCTACCCTTGGTTCATACACTACGTCGTACTCGCTCAGCTCCACAGCCCACTTCACCAATCTTCCAGACACATTTGGATTAACTAAAACTTGCTTAAGGGCTAAATTGGTGCGTACCTTCACTCTATGGCTCAAAAAATACGGCCTTAGTTTCCTAGCAGTACAGATTACAGATTAGTGCAAATCCCCCTTTCTCGAGCTCGGAATACTTCAACTCAGCTCCTCATAGCATCCTACTAATATAATAAATAGGTTTCTGCACACCCGCCTCTTCTCTGATCAATACCGAACTCACGACGACCTCTCCCACCGATATGTACAAAATCAGATCCTCTCCGGGCATGGGCTTAGTCAACAACGGTATCTCGGCCAAGTACCTTTTTAGCTCGTCAAACGCATCTGCAGCTTCTTTCGTCCACTCAAACTTAGATCCCTTCCGGAGTGCTCTGAAAAACGGAACCTCTTTCCGCCGACCTGGAGATAAAACGACTGAGGCCAGCAATCCGCCCAGTAAGTACCTGGACCTCCCTCACTGTGCGGGGATGTGACATCTCTACAACAACTCGTACTTTTTCTGGATTAACCTCTATTCCTCTTTCAGTGACCATATACCCCAAAAAATTTCCGGACCTCACCCCAAACGCACATTTCTTGGGAATAAGCTTCATCCCATACTGTCTCAAAATATCAAACGTCTTTCTCAAATCCTCCACATGAGATCCCGCCTCTTTACTTTTGACCAACATATCATCAACATATACTTCCATGGTGGACCCCTGCAGGTCCTTGAACATTCGATCTACCAACCTCTGATAAGTCGCGCCTGCATTTTTCAGGCCAAACGGCATAGACACAAAATAGTACGTCCTAGTAGACGTGACAAAACTTACTTTGAGGCATCCATCATGCTCAACAGCTCGCATCCTGACGTCGAGTCCACCAGCTGGTCGATGCGCGGTAAAGGATAATGATCTTTGGGACAGGCTTTATTAAGGTCGCGGAAATCTACACACATCCTCCACTTCTGTGCCGGCTTTGGTACCATTACGACATTAG
Source organism: Phtheirospermum japonicum (assembly GCA_014905375.1). Taxonomy (NCBI): domain Eukaryota; kingdom Viridiplantae; phylum Streptophyta; class Magnoliopsida; order Lamiales; family Orobanchaceae; genus Phtheirospermum; species Phtheirospermum japonicum. Next base: position 2,126,473 of record BMAC01000014.1, on the reverse strand, counting down.
ATACATACTCAGGGAACTGGATCTCCCTAATATGACCCGCTTTCAACAACTTTTGCACCTCCTCTTCAATCACTTTATCCAGCTCGGGTCCAAAGTGCCTTCTCTTTTGCTTGACCGACCTCACCTCCGGGTCAGCATTCAAGTGATGTTGCGCGACCTTAGGAGACACTCCCGTTAGCTCTCCATCCCCAAAGGAGAAATATCTCGAAACTCCCTCAACAAACTCACTAATTCATTCCTCAGCGCTTCCGGTATTAAGGTCCCCACCCTAGTAGTGTATTCTGGGCGACCTTCCTCCAATGACATTTTCATTAATTCCTCATTTGGCCGAAATGAATTCTCCTGCTCCCTCGTCTTTTTCTCACTAAGTATTCCTTCCGGTGGATCATCATCTCTATCGCGCTTATTCTTTGTTAATCCTCTTCTGACCGTCAACTGATAGCACGATCTTGTGACCTGCTATTCGGAAATAACCTCTCCCACCTTGTCGCCCATTGGAAATTTAATACTCATGTGATAAGTTGACGTTACCGCCTGGAACGTATTAAGGGCAGGTCAACCCAGTATAATGTTATAGGCTGATCTTCCCCGAACTATCAAAAACTTCAATTTTCTCTTCGCTTGTAATCCCTCCTTCCCTAACACTACCGACAGTGTAAGCTCTCCTTCAGTATTCACTTGTGCCCCATTAAAAGCATATACGGGCGTACTCACAGGACACACCTTCTTCTCTACATCCATCTGCTCAAGACACGCAGTGTAGATGATATTCACCGAGCTCCCATTGTCCACGAAGATTCTACCAACATCATACCCCGCTACTTCAGCTTCAATTGCTAACGCATCATTGTGATCCTCCTGTAGTCCGCGTCGATCACTAGGGCCAAAAGAGATGACCAGCCCTTCCACCTGTGATCGTCGGCTCACACTAGCGACCTCCTGTGCTCCGAAGCGAGCTAACTTAGTATGCCTTTTTCGGGCTTTATTGGAATCTTCATCGGTCGGCCCGCCTGAAATCATATTTATTCTCCCCTTATTCCCTCGCGGGCCATTGCGTCCCTAATTTTGTTATTGTAACTGTCTCGCGGCCTGATCTTGAGGTAGATCTCTTGGTGGCGGCGGAGGCAAAGGCTGCTCCGGCCTTCTCTGCTCTTTTTCCTTATACATTACTTCCTTCAAATGTCCCGCCTTTATAAGTCTCTCTATCTCCTCCTTAAGATGCCTGCAGCCTTTGGTGGAATGCCCATAATTATTGTGGAATCGGCAAAAGAAACTAGTCTTGGGATGAGTAGGGATCGGCGTGCGATCTTCCGGCCATTTTATTGTGATGGGAACCAAGCGTTCCATAATAGTGAATACCTTAGCTCGCGGATAAATCAATGGCGTGAAATCTTCATCTCTCCAATTTCGCATGCTCTCATCTGGTCTTTTGTTGATCACAGAACCTGGGCTCAAGAGCCCGCGTACTATCCTCCTTGGTTCTCTCCTTAATTCTCTTCTGGGCATATTGTCTCCTGTCTCTGCGACCTCTCTGCCAAAATTCACCCAATGTTCCTCCTTAGCCTCCTCCACCTGTACATACTTATGACATCTCGCCAAAACATCATCATACGTTTTTGCTTCTTTTTTGACCAAAGACTTGCGTAAGTTTTCTCTCCTCAATCCTTGGTGTAAAGCTCCAGCCTTCATCTCATCAGTAGCTGAGGGAACCTCCAATGTGGCGCTAGTAAACCTATTGACATATTGTTTTAGCGTCTCATTAGGTCGTTGCACCATGGTAAAAAGCGACTGTGCTGTCTTGGTGCTTTGTCTCACGCTGGAAAACTATTTCAAAAATGCAGCTCGCAACACCTGATACCCAGTAATTTTTCCTCGTGGAAGCTGATAGAACCAATTTTGGGCCATTCCCCTCAAGGTGGATACAAAGGCCCGACACGCCACAACATCCGTATAGTTGCGCATCATCCTCGCGTTCTCGAAGAGCTGTAGATGTTCGATTGGATTCGTCGTTCCCCGATACTGAAATTCCAAGTCCTTATATACCTTGGGGACCACAGCCTGCAATACATCCTCTGAAAAGGGGTGCCCCTCATCTCCTTGGAGCTTCTCTCCCTCCACTTGCTTTTGCAACTTTAGCAAGGTTTCCTGCATATCTCTCCAAGCCTAATTCCCAGGTCCGACCTCATTCTCATCCTTCTCCTCCGCATTCCTCCGGTGACTTTTACGGGTCTTGTCTTGGGACTCGACATCTGTACTTGAGGTTGAGGTTCCACTCTCGCTGGTATATTTATTCTGTCAGCGTCCTCTACGCCTGTAGCAACTCTGTTTCAACTTTACCCCTTTCTTTTTACGCTTGCTGGTATGAGATTCTATGGATGGAGTAGAGCTGGTAGTGTCCTCATGTTTTCGTTTGCTCCGACCTCTTCTTTCACGGGGAGATCTCCTAGACGGAGACCTCTCACTCTGTTGGGCTTTTCTGGTTGCCGACTTCTCCTCATGTTCACTGTTAAATTGCTCGCTTTTCCCTTTCTGAGTACTCAGTTCGCCAGCTAAGTACCTACACAATTCTTCCTGCTTTTCTAAAGGAACAAAGTCCATAAGCCCCTCCAGAAAACCCTTTTGAGTTTGACAGGGCTTTTTTTTTTTTTGGTACGTCACTCCGCTCGTTTACTCCGATATGTATAGTTTTCTGCGCCATTGCTTATATTGTCTCCTTTTCAAAGCCTTCTACATGTTCTTTTCCCTCTCGACGTTTCGGGGAGGACGGCGTCATGTCCTTCAAACCCGGAACTATCGGTTCCACCCGGGGAGGTATCTGTTCTCCTTTTCGTGTTTCTTCCTCGTTAACGCCCGTCACTCTCTTCTTTTTCGGTTTGTTTGACCCAGAAGCAAAGTGTAGGGTTTTGGGTAATATGTTGCTATCCATCATGTTCGATTTATGAATTTTCTCACGCCTTTCACTCAAGAAATCGATGTCCCTCTTTCCCACAGACGACGCCAAATTGATAAGTACAAAAAGTTGAACTACCAAATATATGGGGTACTAACCTCAAAATAGAGATCAGCGACCTGAATATCTCTCCAGAACATCACAGCGATCTACCAAGTCTCCCGCGAATCCCTTGGCGACCTGAGTGGTCCTGCAAAACAATGCCTTGAACGGGTCGGATGTCAGGCCCGTTAAGACCCTCTGTTGCCTAAGTTAATAAGCAATTTCAACACTCTCAACACTCAAATTGGAAGATTGGACAATATATAATGATAATAATGTAATGCGATAATTATAATGAGAGGAAAATACCCCCTTTTATAGAAACGAGGAATCACTCTTGTCTAGGGTTACCTTCTTTAACCAGAATTTCATAGATACCACCACTCTTCCACCGCCTCATTATTAGGATTTCTCTTATATAATAAGTTCGCATAAATAATAAACCTCTTATTAAATTACCAGGACGGGCCTGAGCCCATCATAGCCCACCAAACCCTTATCCAATACTCTTACTAAACCCATAAAGTAAACACTCACAAGGCCCATAACCGAGCTGGGACATACAACACAATTATAAGAGGTCGCGACCTTATATGAGAACTCATCCTCATACTCCAGGTCGCTACCTACTTACCCACTTCTCCACAGCAATACCCAGCTCGCCCATCTCCTAGAGGTACACCCTCCCCAGGAAATGAGGTCACTTACCACAAATATCCATACACATCACATAATATTACGTACGAACACTTAGATCCGTATCAGTGGTCAATATAATGGATCAAAATGAATTTCTTTCTCAGGTATTTTTCTTCAATTAATGTTTAAAATTAAAAAAATGATTAGAAAGTATTGAATCATGCCACGTAAGCAAAAAAAACTGATCGGGATAATTTTGTACCTTTTTTGATAATTTTGCCAACTTAGTGTAGGTGTTTTGATATTGGACAATATCATGGTCATTTTTTGAAAAGTGGACAATATAATGGACTAAAAAAGTAATTTTTCCGTGTTTGGAGGTTAGAAGTTTGGGCATGAATTAGAGGTATTGACTAAATTTAGTTGGTTTACTAGTCAAACTCTTTAATTTAGTTGTTTCGTAAATATATGTTTGAATGAGTTTTTTGGGTTCAAAAAGCTTATTTTGCAAAAACTCCATATAGGAGTTTTTGAAAATAGTGGACTGATAAATTATTTGAAATGACACTCTTGTCCTTAATGTATAAAAAAATAACATATTTATTGTTTTTAAGAATATGTATATAAATAAAAACTGGAAATTTATAATTTTGTAAATAAAGAAATGAAAAACAATAATTTATTTAATTCAAAAATATATTTAAAAATATAAAATAAATACAATTATTTTAATAAAAATATATCGTACAATTTTTTAATTATTAGTTATTTTTAAAGTTTTTATTTAATTTTAATAATTACAAAATCTTGTTTATTATTATTTTATTAAAAACACAAAAAATAGAATCAAATAATAATTTTTGTTACTTGGCCTCAACCACCCAACTTCACTACTAGATGGATGTTGTGTCATATCAGCATGTTACATAGTAAAGTTGGATAGTTGAGGTCAAGTAACATAAATTATTATTTTATTTTATCTTTTATGTTTTTTATTATTAATAAAAAATGATAAATAAATTATTCTAAACATTAAAACTAAATAAACAACTTATAAATAACTAAAGAATTAAAAAACATTAAGAAATAATTTTATTAAAAGAATAACATTTATTTTGTCATTTCAAATTAAATTTATTAGGTTTTTGATTATATTTTGTCTATTTTTTCGTGTTTTTGATTATTATATTTTATTTTGAATTTAAGCAATTATTGTATTTTATTTCCTGAATTACAAATCTATATATATCTTTTTTTCTTTCCTATTTTCTTAAAAAAAAAAATTTCGATTTTTTTATATTTCTTTTTATCATTTTTGAATTAAATTCATTATCTTATTTTATTTCATTAAATACAAAAATATAAATTTTCATTTTTTTTTTGAATTTTCAAATATTTTTTTTGATCATTTTTTTGAATTAAATTAATTATTCCCCTCCAAATTTGATGTTTCCGTTAGTTTTAACGGAATAGTTAACCCCAAAAAGTGAGACCAAAATTAAACTTGGGGTACTAACTTAATACTTTGCAAACTTGAGAACTGAAACTGATATTTCGCCATACTTTGTGTACCTAAAGTGAAATTTACCCTAAACTTATTTGTTAGAAGATTTTAGTAGATATATTATTTGTTTTATTAACAAATTATTTTATTATAATAAAAGGAGAATTGATTCAATTTATGTTTAATATTTAATACTTACTTACATCATTAAGTCCGCCGTTGTAGCACAATTGACCGGTACATTTTTACGATAAGCGGAAGTGGGGATAGTTATACATTTAATTATTTTCTGCTCAAACAAACAGTTGGACGCCATAACTCATCTGCAGTTGAAAATCTCGTCGAGTACCTTCAAATTAGATTATAACAATATCAAAGAAAGAAGAGAAGAAACACGAAGTAAAGATAAACTTAATGTAAGCTTCGGATAGGGAGCGATTACACACTTTACTAATTTGACCACGAGCTTGGTGGTGCATGACACTCGATCCGCCTCATTTCTACTTGAAACTAGCCCCCAATCTTGTCACGGAGAACTTGGTGAAGGAAACCACTAGGCATCCCAAAGCGCCTTCCTTTCCACTCTCTGATAACTCCATCGGGAAATCAGTATCGCCCTCTTACCGGAACCCTAGCCACAAACTTCGGTCAAAGCACAAGAAAGAAAATCGATGATTCACAAAAGGTCTCTCTCTCTCACACATCATTTTTGAATTGCTCGAGAAAAAAGGAGGGAAGTGAGACTCTCTCTCTCTCTCTCTCTCTCTCTCTCTCTATATATATATATATATATATATATATATATATCACCTCTATATATTAATGCAGAATCCTTCTAACGTATGTGTATCCTTCGTATGCTTTGTTTGGTAATTAAAATAAAATAAAATTGGTGCTTCGTTTGCTTTATGTGTTATCCGAGCCTAATATTTACCTAATTTAATACTTTTTTTTATTGCATCTTGCCTAATTTAATTTTTTTATTATATTTTTCCTTATTCAATACTTTCCTTTAATTCTTCTAATATAAAAATATTCATAATTCATACTCCCTCCGTTTTTTATTAAATATCGTTTTAGAATTTATATCTAGAATTAAGAAACATGTAAATTTGACTAATAGACCCTTAATTAATTAATATTATTTCTAATTAAACTCTCTGACCTATTTATTAATAATTATCTTATTACCATAACTTTATTTTATTTCTTTAAATGAGCAGGGATACAGTTGGAGGAAATTGGTAAAAAGTTCTAAAACGACAATTAACTTGAAATAAAACTTAACTTCTAAAACGACACATAATATGAATCGGAGAGAATATATATTTAGTAGATAAGACTCAAGTTATTTATTTTAATTAAAAGACAAACTACATATGAAATAATTTTAATTATAAAAAATTTTTTATTATAAAAATAATTAAATAAGTTTTATTAATAATAAAAAATTAAAATAATCTTATTTTTGGAGTTTCAAATATTCTATATAGATAAAATATGAGTTATTTTCAATAATCTAAGTATGTAACTAAATATTAGTAAGGTAATCTAAACATAAAAATATAAAATTATATACTAATACTTAATAAGCATTGATTAGACACCAATACAATGCGATATGGGTTGAGAAGTGTTGGAAGACACATATAATATGAGGATTTTGCATAATATATATAGGATATACATATATATAGTGGGTGTGGGTTTATATGTGAACTAGGGGTGCAAGTGAGCCGAGCCGGTGAACTACCCACGATCGACTCGAAAAAAGTTCAAAGTGAGGTTAATCGAGTCGAGTTCAAACCCGAGCTACTCAAGTATGTATCGAGCTCGAACTCGAGTTCAGTGATACTCGACTCGATAGGCTTGCTAATTGAGTTTTGATAAGTTTACTATTTTATACTTATTTACATGTATACCCTAAATATATAATAAAAAATTAATATTAAGTCTTTTATTTTATACTTTTTATGTGTTTTTTTATTAATATTATGTAACTCGAATCAAATCGAGTCGAGTCAAGTTCGAGCTTGTCGATTTTTCAAACGAGACGAACTCGAACTTGAAAACCGAGCTCATCGAGTTCGAGTTTCGAGTTTTGTATTCAAACTCGAGCTCGAGTCTAACAATGTTCAATTCGACTCAACTCAATTACACCCTAATGTGAACTGGTACTAGCATGTGATACTTGTCAATTTTTTCGTTGGATTACATATGTACACAATAAAATAGCTGCAATCAGCTAAACTTTTTATCAAATTTATTCACCTATATTTCTACATCTGTCCACACATGTATTATACAACATCACAGACAAAACAACAGCGCAGCACCGTCCTCCTTTACACATATAAATTCAAGTCGTTTTGTGGTACATTATAATGAGAAAATCACTGTAACGAAAGAACGAAAATTTTGAAATCAAATTAACTCACCTATTTTCTATGACACATGCACAGCCGAAGCAGCATCACCATACGCATATAAATCCAAATCGTTGGGTGTATATACCATCCTCATTTAAGCATATAAACCCCAATCGTTTGGTGGTATTTACCATCCTCATTTACGCACATAAAACCATACGCATATAATACCATCCTCATTTAAGCATATAAACCCCAAATCGTTTGGTGGTATTTACCATCCTCATTTACGCATATAAATCCAAATCGTTTGGTGGTATATACCAGCATTACAAGTTTCTAGAGAAAAAGAAAAAAGAAGATTTTTTTGCCTATATATAAGGTGCATGTTTTTACTCAAATATAGCTACAGAAAAAAATAAATAAAAATAATAACAATATACGACCGGCCTTGACAACTGCCACTCGGTGGCCGCCCAAATGAACGTCTCTGAAGGCAGCAAAAGGAGATATTTCGCGATCCGAAGGCACTTCAAGAATACCGGCTACGTGCCTGTTAAGCTCAATATTCTTGTCGATGGCATTGAGAATGGAGAATATTCCAGTATGGAATCGGAGAAATCTATGGTGAAAACCATGATGGAACAGTTTAAACAGTTAAGAAAAGATGAGTTGGTGTTGGATATCGGCAGAAGCAACCCTAAAATAGAGTAAGCCTTTTATTTATTTTATTTTATTTTTTGTCCTAATTATTTGTTTTTATTAATAGATCTAGATCTATATATAGAGAGGTTTATTTTACATGCATGGATATTTATTTATTTATTTATTTATTCTTTTGCTTCATTAGTGCTCTGCTTATGCGTATTCACAAGCAAAGTAGTGTCGAACAAGAAAACGGAAAAGGATGCTCCAAAGACGATGAAATTAGATTTGATGAGCGTTCATCGTTGTTCGAAACCAAGCTCTCGAGCCAGGTAATTTCACATCATCAAACGTACCAAATTTTTGCGAAATGAATAATGATTTTAAATTTTATTGATTAACTTGGTATAAATTATTACCAATGTCATAGGTAATTGCATGTTGTTGTTTTCATACTAATGTGTTACACAATTAATGTGAATCATTCGAAATTTGGGTGCATTTCATATAGGGATGAGTTTGTCATATATAATTTACTGTAGCTGTGTGGTTTATGGTCGCAATAAACTACGATTAATTGTTGTTATGTGAAATGGAAACAAACCAGACTATGATAAATCAAGCTTAATTTCATTGTCTGACAATTGTGCGCACTCGGGGACACACAAGTTAAGTTTCGACCTACTTTGGCCAATAATTTAAGATCAATGATTCAATTTAATATTAATTAAATAAACAATATGTTTAGAAGATATCGATCTACTTCACTCGTGGATGAATGTATGCATACTGAATTTTCCAAAATCACCTTTGGTTTAATTAAAAAAAGAAAAAAAATCTAAAGTAACTTCTTTAAAATATTAATTAATTTTTAAATATATAAAATGAGATCTCCAGAAGGTTGCTCGAAAGGATAAATGGGAATCCGACAAAATATATATACACACACACTATATAAAATCCTAGAGTATTTTGCAAAATGGGACAAATTAAAGATAACATGAGTTTATTGTTGGCGGTGGTGTTGATGGTATACATCACGGAATGTGGCTTCATAATTGAAATTTGTAGCAAAATGAAATTTTAGTATTAATTTGAATAACTAAGGCATTGGTTTTCATGGTTCACACACCTGATTCAAATTTCTTAATTCAGGTCGTTGGGAATTATATCTGCGATGACGGGGCAGGTGGGAAAGTTGGAGCCGTTCTTACACAGGTAATTTTCTTCGGAGATCCAAATACTCGACCGACTTCCAAAGGCACGACGGAAGAAGATTATTACATGTCCGAATGGACTCGGCTGAGTGAGAGAAAGGGTTTCACAGGGCTAGCTTGAAATTCTCGGAAAGCAGAAAAGGCGAAAGGGGTAAGAGGGTTGGATCGGTGCCTACGCCAAACCGGGGCAGAACTCTAAATACATAATTCTGAATAAAGTATTTTTATTATTATTTTTACTTGTGTAGAAATTCATATGTTTGTTTAATTTCATAAAAGCTTTGTTAAATCGACACGGATTTGTTAATTTCGTAAGTCATAGCCACTCGATCACTACCGTTTTACATATATCCTCTGTTTGTGTATATATTGGTTCTGTAAAAGAGAAAAAGAAATTTACTTGTTACTATTTCTCTTACTACAGTATTTGTTATTTTTAGGGGGAAAAGAATTATAACCATCCCATACTATATACGTTTTTTTTAATTAAAATTAATGCATTCTATACTATACAAAATTTTCAAAGTGCATCTTATGGCCAGTCAATTCGACCCGACTCGCTGGAACTCACCAAAACTCGCGAGAGGTTGCATATTTTCAAACTCGTATACTTTAGGATGCATTTTATCAAAATCGTATACTTCAGGATGCATATATCAAAATTGACCTAAACTTTTTGATTTTCAAAATTTAATAAATTTATGGTTTTGAATTTATTTTGAATGTATATTTTATCAAATTAATATAGTTTTATGACGATAAAAAATACATTAGATAACATACACTCAAATATATTATACACACACGCGCGATTAAAGATTTCATTTTTTAGGGTAAAATCCATTTTTCATACCCAAAGTATGCTACGATTTCAGAATTAGTACCCTACTTTTAAAAAGTATTAAGGTAAGTACCTTAATTTTAATTTTTGTATCAACATTCATACATCTTTCCATTAAAAACTAACGGAACCAACAAACTTTGGATGAAAAATGTTGAGGTGGAACATTAAATTAGAAACTCAATAATTTATTTATTTTCATGTTTTTTATAAAAAAACTATTTATAAAATATAATGAATAATATTTTTACTGAATGATAACAAATAATAAAATGCATCACCACTCACCTCTCGTCCGTCGACGGAACTAATCAAACCCAATGCCCATTGAATCATCTCATTGACCTCTTCCAAAATTCGAAATCAAATTTCTTATCCGAAGTTCCGATTGCCGGCAATTCGCTACAAAAATTGTAAAAAAAAAAAAACTGGCCTTCAACTTTGTCAGCCTCGTGGTGAGATTCAACAATCGGATCTTTGCAAACAATACATTATTGGACAACCCATTTAAGGAGGTTTTCAATGGCACCTTCCGATCGAAGATCAAATTTTTATATCGCAAGCATAATGCTGACAAAGATCTTGCAGATTTCATTATGAAATACGGGAGTGGCGACAACTTCGATAGTCGATTCCCGGTGAACTGATGAATCTTACCTCGATTTGTTTATATTGACATGAACTTCAAAATCCATCAATCAATTTTACGATTTAAATTGATTTTGATTGTGAATTCTTGTTTGAGTTTCCAACAAATTTATGTAAAAAAAGAGAAAAAAAATCCTCTCTCGAGACGTCTCTCTCTTCCAATCTCTCCGCCAGTAGCTCTCTCATGGAGGTAAGTTTATGGGAGTGCTGTAGTGGTGTGTGGCGGCAAGGCAGCAGAGCTCTGCTGTCGTGAACGTGTGTACTGCTTTGATCACAAGATCCAGTTTCGTTCAAGTAACGGATTCTAGCCAACTGAAAGGATCTTCTGATCAATCCAATTCATACGTCCTCATTTTCTTTTTTTTGTCTTCTTGTTTGAATAAATATTATTTATTATATTATTTATTAATAGTCTGTTATTTTTCTAATTAATAAAATAGTAAATTCTGAATAAATATTCTACCTCAACATTTTTCACCAAAAATTTGTTGGCCTAGTTAGTTATAACGAAAAATAATGAAGGGTGTGAAAGTTGATACAAAAATTAAAGTTGGGGTACTGACCTTGATACTTCTCAAACTTAGGGTATTGATTTTGAAATTTCAGCATACTTTGAGAAATAAAATTTACCCCATTTTTTTAAATACAAAAATGATTTACTAATGCAATAGACAAAGAAAGTTGAATAATACAATATGATATTATTTTCTTTTCAAGAAGAAAAAATCGACAAGCAAATGGAATTATATTATTATAGACAAAGAAAATTATCATTATCTATCAAATTCGAATATTGTTTATATGATAAAATTTATAACTTATTTAAATTTGAACATGGATATAAACAATCTAGGATTAATAGATAACTTTTTTGTCTGTATTAATATAATTTCATTTGCTTGTCAATTTATAATTTTTTTATAATAAAATAATATTCGGATCTTATTTTATATTTAATAAGAAAAATATAAATTGACAAGCAAATAAAATTATAATAATTCGAATATTGTTTATATGACAATATTTATAACTTAGGTAAGTTTTAACATGTATTGTTAAACTTTCTTTTTCTTTTGCATTGCTAAATCATCTAGTATTATTTTTTTTGTATATTAAAAATAAAATCTTTAATCATTTGTAATTGTCTTGTACTTATCAAATGTGTTTCTCGTCAAAAAACAAACAAACTATTAATTCGATATACTATACCTTAAAAATAGATTTAAAATAAAAAAAAAGTTTATTAAGTTTTAAAAATCAAAAAGTTCTGGTAAGTTTTCATAAATGCATCCTCAAGTATATGAGTTTGATAAAATGCATTCTGAAATATACAAGTTTGAAATGATGCATCCTCACTCGCGAGTTTAGGTGAGATCCGGCGAGTTGACTGGCCGGAGGATGCACTTTCAAAATTTGTGTCGTACACGATATATTAAATTACAAAAAAAAAACAATAAAAACACAGGATGCCCGTTTTTTTTGGACCTTTTTTTGATGAATTGGCCAATTTAGCAGATCTGGTTTGATGATGGCCAATGTCACTTACTTTTTGTGAAATGTGGTCAATATAATGGATTAAAATGAATTTCTTTCTCAGGTCTTTTTCTTCAATTAATATTTAAAATTAAAAAAAATGATAAGAAAGTATTGAATCATGCCACGTCAGCAAAAAAAAATGATCGGGATAATTTTGTACCTTTTTTGATAATCTTACCAACTTAGTGTAGGTTTATTGATATTGAACAATATCATGGTCATTTTTTGAAAAACGGATATTATAATAGACTAAAAAAGTAATTTTCTCGTGTTTGGAAGTTAGAAGTTTGGGCATGAATTAGAGGTATTGACTAAATTTAGATGGTTTACTAGTCAAACACTTTAATTTAGTTGTTTGGTAAATATATGTTTGAATGAGCTTTTTGGGTTCAAAAAGTTTATTTTGAAAAAGCTCCTTATAGGAGTTTTTGAAAATAGAGGATTGATAAATTATTTGAAATGACACTCTTGTCCTTAATGTATAAAAAAATAACATATTTGTTATTAAATTAAATACAAAAAAATCTATAATTAATTATTAGTGATATATATTTATTAGTACAAATTAATTTAATATATTTTCAAATGAACAACTTGAAAGATTTATATATTTATTAATTTTAAAATATTAACTAATTTATTTTTTAAACATTGTTTTAATGATCAAAATACTCACCATATAAATTTATATTATTAACACAAAAATTACTTAATAATAAATTATGCTAGTGTCCTTATTTGTTATTTTACACAATCAAATTGCTATTTTCTTTAAAAGATTTAACAAACACTTCTATACAATCCACTAATCCACTAATACAATTAGTTAGTCAAATCAACTATCAATTAATGCATTTCGCTATCTGCTAATAAACATCGAGATCATAATTTTTAAAGTAAATTAGTTTGGTAATTTACGACGAGAAATGTGATTAAATTGTATGTTTGCTAACATCACAACTAGCCCGAGCACTCTTGGCCGTTTTCGTTCGGAGGCAATGTTATGGGCGAGAGAGTGGGTGCCGACTGAGATTTTCTATTTTTGAATTGGAATTTGGAAATGCATATTTGCTAGATGTTGGGTAATATTATGGTGTAGAGGGTTTAATTTGGTGGTGATAAAATTTTCGAATTGCCCAAAAAATGCGACATGATTATTTCGGTAATGTTATAATTTTCAAATTATGTTTGAAAAGAAATGGAATGGTATTATATTATTATATATGTATTTAATAATATTTAATTATTTAAATTTAATAACAGAATAAAAGAGATTAGCATTTGAATACTAATTTAATGCATGTGTATTATACGGATTTTTGAAAAATAATTGACCAACGGGAACGTACCAACTATCTTTAGATTAACATGAATTCCCAAATACTCTTTGTGAAAAATATTTAATCCCATTCAGTCATATATATACCATTTAATTAATAATACAACTTAAACTGTTTAAAATATCCTTACAGATAAAAGAAACCCTAATATATATTGGTAATGCAAATCGCAAAGCATATTCAACAAATTAAAACAGCAAGAAAATTAACTGCGATTGCTAGAAACATACGCCAACTTGCAAAAGTCAACACAATTTAGTGAGCGGACAAATAATTGACAATACATTATCACAATTAAACCAATAAAGTTCCACATTCATTACATAGACTGAAGTCATTAGATGGAAAATGAGGCTTTTCCTCCGTACATTGCGTGCGCTTTTGAAGGACAATTTTATTTATCGCAATATTAGCTATTTATGCGGCAAATTCAACCGAAATAATATGACCTGATTTTCGCAAAGAAATGCACAAATGTCTTTGGTTTCAAGGTAATGTGTATGGATTTTAACTTGGCTATCATGAAATTTATCGAATTTGTATGAAACTTAATAGACGAGTATGAAACTTGACGAAGTAATTTGAAATATGAAATTCATCTATATAATATGGTTATAAGAAATAGAAGTACTATATCCCAGATGTAGTGTGTATTTTTATAAATTAACGAATTTTAAAAAGTAGTATGAAATTTTACGATATAAAAACTTTAGTATGAGATTTCACGAAATAGTATGTAATTTCACGATGTAGTATGTATTTTTTTTCACAAACTATCAAATTTTACAAAACAGTATGAAATTTTACGATATAAAAATTTCACAAATTAGTATGGAATTTCACGATATAGTATGGAGTTTCACAATTTAGAAATTTTACGAAGTTGTATATAATTTCAAGATATAATATTGAATTCTTCATGCAGTGGTGATTGACAATGAAAATTGAAATAAAGAAAAAAACTAATGAGGATAAATTAGTACTTTCATGTAAAGTTTGGATTAAATGAGAAGGTGATGGATTAAATGAGAAGTTATATTTTCATTAGAGTTTTTTAAATAAAATATATCTCTCACGGAGTATATGAGAATTGTAGTCATTTCCTCGGGTTTATTAAATAAATATTGTATTTTTTATTCAAAGTTGAAAAAAATATTACAGTGAAAAAATAAATTGAAAATTTAGGTAGGGACGCCACTCCGAGTGGGGTCTTGCCTGTTTTAGGAAGATTGCGGGACGCCACTCGGAGTGGCGTCTCGGACCAGTTAAGAAAAAAAAGTTTCGGGGCAGAATTTAAAAAAAAAAACTTGGGGGAGCGGGACGCCACTCCGACTGGCGTCCCGGGGTCGAATTGAAAAAACAAAAAAAGTAGGAGAGCGGGACGCCAGTCAGACAGAGTGGCGTCCAGGGCGAAAATGAAAAAACTCAATATTAATGATAGTGTTTTTTTGGAATATACTCCCTCCTCTAGTTCTTTTTTCCACAATTACACTCTCTCTCTCATCTTTATCTTTATGAATAATTATATATCTAATCAATCGCTTCCATTTCCCCATATTAATTACTTTATCCGATCAATCATCATCCTTCAATTCGACCTCGGGACACCACTCTGACTGGTGTCCGCTCTCATACTTGTTTTTTTTCAATTCGACCTCGGGACGCCACTCTGACTGGCGTCCCGGCTCTCCTACTTTTTTTTTTCAATTCGACCTCGGGACGCCAGTCGGAGTGGCGTCCCGCTCCCCCAATTTTTTTTTTTAATTCTGCCCGAAACTTTTTTTTTTTTAAATTGGTCCGAGACGCCGCACTCGGAGCGGCATCCCGACCTAAATTTTCAATTTATTTTTTTTCTGAAATATTTTTTCAACTTTGAATAAAAAATACAATATTTATTTAATAAACTCCATTTCTCTAATATATTACAATAAATTATATTCTAAAAATATGTGACTTTTATATTAGAATTATTATTATACTTCTATAATTAGACTTCCTATATTTTGCTAAAGTTTTCGAAATATGAGACTTCCTATACCAAACATGACAGGGTAACTTACTAAAAGTGGATATAGTACATGATAAGACTTAGATTTATAATCACAATCCTAGATTAGGAGTCCTATACCAAGCATGACGAGGACTGATGGCTACCGGGGCGACTTGTGTATATTGACCGAAAATCAAAGAGAGAGAAAAGTGGCAAGCAAGCGGAAAAAGGTTTTCGATTGTGGCTTATTTTGTAATATTTTGTGTTCCATCTATATTTGCTACGAACGAAGAAAGGTTGGATACATAAACAATGTCATTATTATTATTTACATTATTATTTACATTCTATCTTTTCTAGAAGTGAAACAATCTGCGGCTACTGCCGTGTTGTCAAAAAGATGGCGATATCTTTGGACTGAATCGCCAAGCCTTATATTCAGAGACACAAGTTGCACGCCTCAGAAATTCTGCAAATTTGTCAATAGAGCTTTGGTTACTCGTAGCCGTGCTCCATTAGAAGCTTTTTTGGTTGATTTCAAGTATGCTAAACCTTTTGCTCCTGATGTTAATGCTTGGGTTCGGTTTGCTGTCAACACTAGAGTGAAAAGAGTTGGTTTCCTTCTAAATATGACTGATTTCTACTATGAGCTCCCTGAGTTGATGTGTTCCAACTCATCCTTAGAGCGTTTGGATATTAAAGGTTGCACCATTGCTCCTCAACGAACAATCGATTGGCCGTCTTTGACTAAGTTACACATTAAGGAGGTGGAGGTGCAGCAGCATATGATTGCAAAGATATTATCAGCTTGTCCTGTTTTATCTCAATTTGGCCTAAAGAAATGTTGGGGGTTCAATTGTTTGGAAATCAAATCAAAAGGCCTCTCTGATATTGGGATATGCGACCGTGATTATAAGGGCAACGGACCTTTGCTTGAAATCTCAGCACCCTATATACGATTCCTGTCGGTCGCCCTGTATCCTAAAGGAAGAAAGTTGCGTCTCACAAACATCCCGTCTAATGTTACAGCTACTATTGATTTTATCGGATCCGACTTAGATTCTGAGGAGGTGAAGAGTAACGCGAAGGAGCTTCTTGGAAGCATACAGCATGTCAAAGTGGTTGAGCTGGGAGGTTCCTTCATTGAGGTGCGTATGTATTCCATTTTCGTTTGTCCCACAAAGATAGTCCAGTTACCATAATTAACATATCATTAATTTTTTTTCCAAACATACCCTTAATTAATATTTTGAAATACTAGTTCTTTTCATGGAAAATAGAAATATACTAATTTCAACACTAACTTCTTGAATTATTAATTGACATTAATAAATTCTTATTTGTCTTGCGACGTGTTTATTAGGTTCTATCCTGGATGGCCATTAGATATGGCAGTTGCTTTACTCAGTCTACATCGCGAACATCTTTGACATTATCTACTGACAGAGAAGAGCGGGGCAATATTCATGGCATTCTGGGCCTACTCGAATCCTCTCCAAATCTTGACGAATTTGTTGTGGAGGACGAAGACTTTGCTGAGGTATGCAATAATTTGTTTCAATTTATGTTGTTTAAAAATTAAATTTCTAAATAAAATGTGGGTTCGTTAACCGATATAACTTAGCTTCGCTTTGCTAAGTGGTTTGTAGTCCCGGCGATAGGGTGATCGGTTATTTATATGACTGATGAAAGCAGAAATTTCTGAGGGTGTTTGGTTAAGATTATAAGCTATTAAAAATTTGAAATGGTTGAGGATCCCATTATTATTTTCCAAATAAGATCTTATTATAACTATTTTCATTTGTCTTTCAACAATTTTGATTAAAAGAATATTATTACTAATATTTTATAAGCTCTTTCATCTTGAAATAAGATCTAACTTCTTATGTGCTCTAAACATATCCTATGCATGTAGGAGCTTACAAGATCTTATAAATAAAGCTTATTCAGACACTTAATGAAGGGGCCTCATAAGCGTCATCGCTTGTACTGCAAACACTTGATAAGTTAACGTTTGAATTCATCTCTTAGTCGTTTTTTTTTTTTTCAGGAACCTTACAGTTGTCCAGCTCCAAAGGGTGATCTTGATCGTAACTTATTGCAACTAAAGACTGTTATCATTAAAAACTTCGTAGCTCCAAATCTTGCTGGTGAACCAATGCTAACATTGGCCCGAATTCTGCTTAAAAGGGCGCCGGTCTTGGAAAAGATTGTAATATATGTTAAAGAAATTTCCAAATCATCACCGGCACTTGACCCCTTTAAGATACTCGAAACACTGTTTAGTTACCCAAAATCCTCACGAAAAGCATCGGTCCTTCTTCGTTAATGATCAGGCAAATTAAGGCCGCACACAATTATGTCCTTCTGGGAGCCCTACAACTTACTATTTGTCTATTTATAATAGAAGGACTTAGAAACGGTTTTTTCCTAAGTTTGTACTGCAATCATGTGAAACCGAGACACATTATGGTGTCCGGGTATTTTTGATCAATCCAAGTTTATGTGTTTTTCTAAGAGTGATTTGTTTCTTAAGTTTCAGCTATACTCAACCCACCTAGTGCGTGGGTATGAACACCCCTAGTTAAAAAACAACTTTGTAGAGTTTAAAGTCGACCAACACTCTAAGGCACCTTATAATATAAGAATATTCAAGAGTTTACCAACACTCGTCGATGATGTACTTGTGAAATAAATAAATGATCCAGGATAAAATTAGTAATTAAAAGTTAAAACATGATGTTGGTTGTTTAATTAGTGTTATTTTGATGTTTGAATTCGTTTATGGCCTAAATTTATTGTCTTTGTTCTATTCTTGAATCCTACTGTTGTCCAACTGCAAAAGATGATCAAGGCTGTGACTTATTGCATCTAACATGTTGGCATTGAAAACTTTGTAGATCCAGCTGGTAAACAGATGCTGAAATTGGCCCGAAATCTGCTTAAAATGGTGACAATCTTAGAAAAGGTTGTGATTTATGTCGAGGAATTTGCCAAATCATCATCAATATTTGATCCCTTATAGAAAGTTGTCAAAAATCCCAAGGAAAAAAACCAAAAAGAGAGTTTTTTAAATTATAAAAACCTCGGTTTGTTTCCATATTATAATTTTGCTTTTCATAATCAAAAAAACCATTTAAAAAAATATGTAAATTAATCTTACATTCACAGAAATAAAACTAAATAAATAACTTATAAATAACCAAAGAATTAAAAAACATTAAGAAGTACTTTTATTAAAGAATAAAATTTAATTTGTAATTTTAAATTAAATAAATTAGATTTTTGATTATATTTTGTCTATTTTTTCGAATTTTTAATTATTATCTTTTTTTTTGAATTTAATTAATTATTATATTTTATTTCCTGAATTAAAAATATTTATATTTCTTTTTTTCTTTCCTATTTTTTAAAATTTTTATTTTTATTTTTTTTATATTTCTTTTTATCATTTTTGAATTAAATTATTATTTTATTTTATTTCATTAAATACAAAATTATAAGTTTCCTTTTTTTATTTTTAATTTTCAAATATTTTTTAGATCATTTTTTTGAATTAAATTATTTATTTCCCTCCAAATTTGATGTTTCCGTAACGGAATAGTTAACCCCAAAAAGTGAGACCAAAATTAAATTTGGGGTACGTACTAACTTAATACCTTGCAAACTTGGGTACTGAAACTGATATTTCGCCATACTTTGGGAACCAAAAGTGAAATTTACCCTAAACTTATTTGTTAAAAGATTTTAGTAGATATATTATTTGTTTTATTAATAAGTTATTTTATTATAATAAAAGGAGAATTAATTCAATTTATGATTAATATTTAATACTTACTTATATCAGTCAGCCGTTGGAGCACAATTGACAGTTACATTTTTACGATAAGCGGAAGTGGGGATAGTTATACATTTAAATATTTTCTGCTCAAACAAACAGGACGCCATGACTCATCTGCAGTTGAAAATCTCATCGAGTACCTTCAAATTAGATTATAACAATGGAAAACTCTACCTTTAAGGGCACCATGCCCTCCACTCCCTTCATTTACAACCATGGTGAATGGTGCCGTGAAGACACCGTAAAAGTCCCCTGTAACAATATCAAAGAAAGAAGAGAAGAAACATGAAGTAAGGATACAATTAATGTAAGCTTCAGATAGGGAGAGATTACACCCTTTACTAAGTTGACCACGAGCTTGGTGGTGCATGACACTCGACCCGCCTCATATCTGCTTGAAACTAGCCCCCAATCTTGTCACGGAGAACTTGGTGAAGGAAACCACTAGGCAGCCCAAAGCGTCGCCTGATCCACTCTCTGATAACTCCATCGGAAAATCAGTATCGCCATCTCTCCGGAACCCTAGCCACAAACTTCAATCAAAGCACAAGGAAGAAAACCAATGATTTACAAAAGGTCTCTCTCACACAGACTCTTTGAATTGCTCGAGAACAAAGGAGGGAAGTGAGACTATTTCAGAACACAGTGTGAAATGGGAAAGAGAGGAGCAGCTTGTCAAGAGTTATATGGGCTGGGGTTTCATATATTTATCTTGTAGCACGGATGAATGGTGGTGATCAAATTCTCATTCTCAACTGTCCAAATCAAGTAAGCAAGGATCCGTGGATATCAGCCGAGTCGAACCCAAAACCCAAATTATGGTTCAAAATCGATATTAAAATATCTATAAAAATCAATGTTGAATCTCTTTTTTATAGTAGTGATGGTTGAATTGTTCTCCCTTTTTTATAGTATCAACGGTTCGCGTATTCATAAAAAGGATTAAAATTAAAGAACATATGGTTGAATAAAAAACAAAAACACAAGAAAATTAGGGCTTAGTTAAGATTTTTTTTTCTCGATCGATGATTAAAAAATACTTACAATTAAACAATCAAAGTACTAATAAAAATACTTACAATTAAACAATCAAAGTACGAAATCAGTAGTCTATAGTAGATGATCTCCGAATTAGTGATGACGGACGTTGGGACGACGCACCTTTAATGGCGGCGGGCTGTGATAAATAATGAATATAGCTTCGGTTTTCGAGTTCACCTGAATCAATTAGTAGGGAAGTTTCAATTTTTTGTGTAAGAATCAAGTGCTCTACTTTTAATAATCCAATTAAGCGGTGGCGATATGGAGATCCCGTGACAATGAAGTGTTTGGGGAGATTTGGGTGAACTGCATTTTCTGTTTATGAAMAAGCTGCACGTGTGAAAGAGGATTAGTATAACACGTTGGCGYGTTGGCGGTGGATAGTATGGTTGCCTAATTTAATTCTTTTATTATTTTTTTATTTAATATTTTTCTTTGATTCTCTTAATATAAAAATATAAATAATTCATACTCCCTCCGGTTTTTTTTTATTAAATGTCGTTTTATAACTTATATTTAGAATTAAGAAATATGTAAATTAACTAACAGACCCTTAATTAATCAATAATATTCCTAACTAAACTCGCTGACCTCTTTATTAATAATTATCTTATTAACATAAATTTATTATTTCTTTAAATGAGTAGGGATACAGTTGGAAGAAATTGATAAAAAGTTCTAAAACGATAATTAACTTGAAACAAAATTTAACTTTTAAAACGACACATAATATGAATCGTGGAGATATATAATTAGTAGATAAGATTCAAATTATTTATTTTAATTAAAAGACAAACTACATATGAAATAATTTTAATTACAAAAAAATAATTTATTATGAAAATAATTAAATAAATTTTATTGATAATAGAAATTAAAGTAATTTTATTTTTGGAGTCTCAAATATTCTATGTATATAAAATATGAGTTATTTCTAATAATCTAAGTATGTAACTAAATATTAGTAAGGTAATCTAAACATAAAAATATTAAATTATATAATAATAATTAATAAACATTAATTAAATGCCAATAAAATGCGATATGAGTTGAGAAGCGTGAATATGAGGATTTTACATTAATATATATATAGTGGGTGTGGGTTTATATGTGAACTAGGGGTGCAAGTGACCCGAGCCGGCTCGTGAACTACTCGCGATCGACTCGAAAAAAGTTCAAAATCGACTCGAGGTTAATCGAGTCGAGCTCTAACCCGAACTACTCGAGTATGTATCGAGTTCGAACTCGAGTTCAGTGATACTCGACTCGATAGGCTCGTGAGCCTAATCGAGTTTTGATAAATTTACTATTTTATGCTTCTTATGCTACTTATTTACATGTATACCCTAAATATATAATAAAAAATTAGTATTAAGTAATTTATTTTATACTTTTTATGTGTTTTGTTATTAACAGACGTGTCCACCGGTTCGGACGAACCGCCCTCTCCAAATCGATTGGAGAACAGAGAGTTGGGAATTTTGGGCGAAGCAGTCGATCGACTGCCAGTAGATCGACTGAGTGAAAAAAAAAA